>LNAC01000291.1:668672-783219 GCA_002007465.1 Ailurus styani
AGCCCGATGCGGGCCTCGATCCCAGGACCCTGAGATCATGACCTGAGCCGAAAGCAGAGGCTTTAACCCACTGAGCCACCCAGGCGCCCGACACTTCCCAATTTTCTTAATTGTTAAATTCTCTAATTTTTAAAAAAGAAAATGTCTGTCATGGGAAATACACATGGAAACATTTAGGTTTGTGTGTATGTACATCTGCATCTTATTCTCAAATGATTTGGGGGAAAAATTCATATATAGAGAGAAAATGAATGATAAAGCAATCAGGGAAAATATAAATAAGCAAAATATTATAAACAAATGGTGAATCTGGGTAAAAGGTGTACAGGAATTCTTCCTACTGGTCTTTTAACNTAAGCAAAATATAAACAAATGGTGAATCTGGGTAAAAGGTGTACAGGAATTCTTCCTACTGGTCTTTTAACATTTCTGTAAGTTTAAAATAATATAAAAATAAAAATTTACAGCAACAAAAAACAAATAATTGAGTAACAATTTCTAACAACAGCAGCAAAAGCTCTTCTTAACAATAAGGTGAAGAAGGAAATTAAGAGCATGATAATAACTTTTGGAATATTATAAAATATTATAAAATTGAAATATTCCAAATATTTTGGAATATTATAAAATTGAAAATATCACCTGTCAAAAGTAAGGGGAGTGTGAAAGCCCAGAAGTAAAGACAGAGATGCATTTTAGAAATATGAACTAAGTAGACTAAGCATCTGATTTAAAATCTTATAAAAAGGAGAGTCAACATAAGGGGAAATAGGAAAAAATATAATAAAGATAAAGAACAAGAATAAATAAGTTAAAAAACAAAAAAGTCAGTGGAAATAATAAGTAAATTTAACTGCTCATTCTTTGAAAAGATTATAAGATATATTGAGTCCCATGGGAATATAACAAATAAAAGGAAGGGTATGAGTCAAGAAAATTAAAAACAAACAATTGATATAAAGGATTTTAAACTATAAATGATGGCAATGCACAATTTATGATAATTCAAAATGTTCAACCAAATGGACAATACAAAATATAAAATTGGCAAAACAAAATGGAAAAAACGTGAAAATGATGATGAAGGAGAAGGAACTTGGGAAACATATTAAGAAATCCCTCACCTAACCAAAGAAATATAACCTGAACAAATTTAGTGAAAAATATTTCTATATATTCAAGAAACAGATTTTGCCGTATGATGTAATCAGTTCTAAATCATGGAGAAACAAGACCCAATACCCACTTCATCCTAAGAGATAACTAAGTGTTCATCCATAAATCTGTGAAAACTACCACACATGCACATACATACACAAACACACTCTTAGGACAGCGAATGTACACAAGTGCAAATTCCAATAAAACTGGTTTGGAAAGGCTACAACCAAGTTCAGACACACAGTAGATTTTCCAAAAATAATTGCTGGCTAAGTGAATCCATAAATATATGGGTATATGGATGAAGAAATTAATGCAGTCAATTAAGAGTCCACTGAGGGCACGGAAGACAGGAATGGCTTGTGTAAGCCATGTATTTGCTAACTTCTAAATCGCCTCATCCACATCAGGCCCAACGAGCATAGGCAGAAAAATCGTTTTTCACTGAGCTTTGAGAATGCAGCTGTGACAAGACGGTGTGATAATCAATAAAGATAGGTTCTAGGAATCCCAAGAGATCACAACAAATCAAGGACACCTTTTATAAAAGAACTGGTCCGCCCCTCCTTCCTTCCTTCCTTCCTTCCTTCCTTCCATTTCTTTCTTTCTTGTGTGAGACTTTAAAATATGAAGAAATAAAGACACTAAGGATTGAAGAGTTAGCAGAATATACCAACCCCCAATATGCCATGTTGGCATTAGGATCATTTTGAGCTAGAGGCGCTTGGAAAAACAGCAGATTCGAGAAGGACATTCTAATCTTCCCTTTCTTCCTAAAACGGGAGATAAGAATTCCCATGTGAAAGATGTCCTTCCAGTACCGGAGGGAAAGAACTGTTCTCCAATAGAGAATAAAAGCTAAAGAAATCTGTACCACCAGACCTTGTTAAAATACTTATCTCCCTTTAGCTTTCCTACATAATTCAGTTACTCCTCACACTGCCTCTCTGTGTTCAGCCCCATAGAAAAGCATGTAGGTTTTGCCATTTCTTTAGGTCTTCATCTTCCCATGAAGGCTCCTGTATCCTGTAAAACTCACACATTTGTATGCTGTTCTTCCGTCAGTCTGTCTTATGTGGGTTTAATCCTCAGGCCCAGCCAAAACACCCTCAGACGGTAAAGGTAAATTTGCCTCTGCTACAGAATGTTCCTGAAGGAAAAGACTGCTGGATCTGACTACGTGAAAGTTTAAAACTGTTCAACAAAAAACACCACAGGCAACGCGAAAAGACACAATGCAGGCTGCGAGGAGATATTGGCAACACATGTAAGCACAAAGACGCCACATAAGGGCGCCTGGGTGGCTCAGTGGGTTAAAGCCTCTGCCTTCGGCTCAGGTCATGATCTCAGGGTCCTGAGATCGAGTCCCGCATCGGGCTCCCTGCTCAGCGGGGAGCCTGCTTCTCCCTCTCCCTCTTCCTGCCTCTCTGCCTCCTTATGATCTGATCTCTCTCTCTTTCTCTGTCAAATAAATAAATAAATAAAAATCTTTAAAAAAAAAAGACACCACATAAGTAGGAAAAACACTAATGAACTAATCGAAAGAGGAGAAGATCTGAACAAGCAGCTGATAGCACAAGAAACTGAAATGACCAATGACATGCGTAAAAAGATCCTCAAGGTTACTTTACCAGTAATCAGAAAGATGAAAATTAAAACAATGAGGTACTATTTTACATCCATCAGAAGGTAAAAATGAACTAGTCTGACACTCTCAGGTGCTGATGATGATGTGGAAGAATCAGAGAAACGTTCACATTTTGATGATGTGTTCACTGGCATAACCATTTTGGAGACTAAATGGTCAACATCCGGCAACACCAAAGAGACCCGTATCTTACAACCCAGAGGTTTCACTTGTAGGAGTAAACACTAGGAGCTCTCACTGTGGACAATGCAAGCCCATTGCAACATTGTTTGTAACAGCAAAAAATACACAAACAAAAAAGGAAATCACACAAATAATCACCAACAGAACCAAGTAATGATGGACTCTTACAAGGAGACCACTTACAGCAGTTTCATCAATAGCAGATAAATCTCAAAAACATAACATTGAATGAAAAACCAAGTTGCAGATAAGTAAGTAGAGTGTAAAAATTTATAAACATACAAAAGAATACTATATGCTTTATGCTTGCAAACATATACATAGAGGAGAACCATAAGCACCAAACTCAGGATGGGGTTGTCACTGAGCAGGGAAAAATGAGATTAGGTTTGGCAAAGGGTACACAGGTATTCAATTCATAACAAAAATAAGCAGCATATATGACAAAATGTTAGGATTTGGTGGATCTGAGTAGCAGGGTGGTATTCATAAATATTCACTATACTGTGTTTGAAATCATTTTTTAAACGAGCACCCCAATTTTAAAAATATATAAAAACACTAAAATATATAAACTAGTGTGTAAAATATATAAAAATCATTAATAGGTAATTCATAAAGAAAGAAAATACCCAATAAAAATGGAAATGGTGGGGCACCTGGGTGGCTCAGTGGTTAAGCATCTGCCTTCAGCTCAGGTCATGATCCCAGGGTCCTGGGATGGAGCCCTGCATCGGGCTCCCTGCTCTGTGGGGAGCCTGCTTCTCCCTCTCCCTCTGCTGCTTCCCCTGCTTGTGTGTGCTCTCTCTCTCTTTTTCTCACTGTCTCTCTCTGTCAAATAAATAAATAAATAAAATCTTTAAAAAAAATGGGAATGGTAGGAAAGCCAACTTTAACTCACTAGTTAAAAAAAATTAAACCATACATATGCCATTTCGGCTTATCAATTGAACATGAAATTGCAAAAATGTGAATGCCTAATGTTAACAAGGGGGAAAGGGCAGGTGGGAGGAGAGATCATATCCACTCACTGCTGACGAGAACTTAAAATGATATAAATTTACTTAATTTGGCAGTATATGTGAAAGAGCAAAAAAATACATATGTATGTATATATACCTATATATACATATTTATAGCCTTTGCCTCAGAAATTCTGCTTTAAGAAATTTAAGAACAAAGGAAGTGATCAGAAATGTGTGCCAAGATTTAAGCTTAGGTATCTTTATAGCAGCATTGTTCATCATAGTGATGTCTTAGATAGACTAAGTTGATTTAAAAAAAATAAGGAATTAAGGCAATTATGATACATCTATAGAATGTAATAGTTTATAACTGTTTCAAGTAATATTTTAAAAGAATATTTAATGCCACTGAAATATTTCATTACTATGTTGTTAAGACAGGTTATAAAAGCATTTGTGCCGTATGTTTATTTGCAGCTGTATTTTTAAAAACAAATAAATAGGCAGGAAAAATAGTTTGGAGGTATTCAAATCAAAATGACAATATGGTTATCTCTGGATAGTGAAATTATGGGTCTTCTTCACCACGATTTTCTTTTTGCTCTTCATTTTCTTACTTTTCAATAATAAATATTTATTTTATAATAGAAAAGTTATTCAAAATAAAATATTTACCAAAATAAACTTTGGTTGGTGGAAGATTTAAATATAAAATCTAAATACGGAAGAACTTGAAAAAAAAGTATCGTCTCTCTGGGGGAATTTTAACTTTCTCAGCTTGGAAGCAATTTTAATGATTGCACTATAAAAATGAGCATTAGTAAGATTTTTTAAGAGGGAAAATATTTCTATCAAACATTACGAAGAGTTAAGATCTATCACAAATAGCTAATTCAAATTTGTAAAATCAATGTCAATTTCTAAAAGATAAATAGGTAAAAGACAGGGCCATTCCCATAAGGGAAATACAATTAGTAGACAAACAGAATGGGAAAATGTTAATTCTCTCTAGAAATCAAAGAAATGTAAATGAAAGCCTTCTGAAGATGACAGCTTACATATTCTAAAAGAACCAAAAAAAAAAAAAGTTAAATGCTAATATCCAGTGCTGGTGAAGCTGCCCAGAAACTGACTCATACATTCATTTACAACCATATCATACCCACCCTTTAGGTAGAAACGCTACCACTAAGAATTTATTCTTAAGAAATACTTTGGCAGAAGCAGAGAGGTCCTTCCTCATCTACCTGACTTCTAACTGTTGGCACTCCCAGAACTCAGCCTTCTAGTATCTTCTCTCTTCCATCCATGTGCATGGTTTGGAGGAGCTCATCTATACATATACCCAAACCTCTCTCTTCACAGGTCTCCAGGGAGAAAGGAGACCAGAGCAGAGATTTTCCTGGGCATGGATGAGGAGGAGAGGGGTGGATCTTGAGGGCCGTTCGAGGGCTCTGAATTCAGCCAAAGAAGCAATGAAGACAAGAGGGACCAGCAAAGAGAAACCTAAAGCAAGTTTCATCATAATAGTAATCATTTAGGTTAATAACCGAATGTTTCAGGCATTATCCACTAAGAAGTACCAATGCAGTCCCCAGGAATTCCCTAATTGCAGTAGCCCAGAGCTCACATGTAGGCCACCAGATCTCAGCTGCCCTTGACCCCCACCTCCAAAGTCTAAGGGGATTATTTTTGTGAGGCAGTCTATAAACCACTTAAAATGGGCAGCTCAACACTCCCTCTAGACCCCTACCACACTAGAAGCTAGAACTTTCCCTCTGCTAGAGGCCACACAGGACCCTATTGTCAAAAAGGTGGACCCTGCTCAGAGGTCAGGAAACAGAACTGCTCCAACCCCATGTCTCACACAGTCCATTGGGTCCACAGACATACTCACCCACTCGGTGTCCCAGATTGGGGTCTCTACCTCATGTGGGTCCCTTCATGGCTTAAGGGTGTTTAAACGTTTACCATCCTTCATTCTCATGACCTGTGAGGTCACCAGTTCCATTATCCCCATCATTATTTAGAAGTCACGACTGATCTAAGGCAGAGCTGAGCTCAAACCCTGATCTTTTGCCGTCGGTCCTTGTCTCTCTCCATGGCACCAAGTTTGGCCGAGACTGGGTCTTGCTACTCCCATTAAGAGCCTACCACCTTCCTTTTTTGTTCATACACTGCCTGGGAAAAATGGACAAGGGGAGTTAACTGTTCTATCAAGAACTAAAACAAGCCGGTTTGCTCTGGAGATGATATGACAGCAAAAATAGAGTCCCCAGAGGCCGGGAGCGCTGTGTAAATCTGACTGTGTTGTCCTCCCAGCTCCAAGATCGCAATTACACACCGGCTGACCTCTGAGATCTAATCTCAGCTGTTTCCTAAGGCATCAGGAGGAAAATTTGCTAGCCCAGGAGTTCTCGGGACCATCAGATTAGGAGTGAAATTGTGGAGTGAAAAATGGCTCTCTCCAGGGTAGTGCTCCAGGCCCATAAATTTAAAGGAAGCCGAGACACAGTCATATTTTCCTCCTTCTCTCCTTGAACTTTGCCTAGAGGTGGAGCTCCTGACCTGGCTCGCTCAGGGCAAACACTTACTCTATCCCTGCAGAATGTGAGCTGCTAAGGACAGGTGTACCCATGGGGTTCCCCTAAATGATCTGACAGTTTCTCAAGGCCTAAGAATTGGGGCTGATGGAACCCTGAGACATTCAAGGATTCCTGTTTGGGGTTGAAGATCGCCCCTCCACTAGACCCAAAGGGAAAAAAACAAACTTCTCGAAGGCAGATTTGCACCGACTGGCCTGGGCAGGTCCATGTGGATAATCCTCTCTGGTGCCCAGTACGAGCTTCCCCCGGGGTACATGGATTCCCTGGCCCGTGGGCATGGGCACCAGAGGTCTGAGGAGTATGACTGGGGATAGACTCCCCACCAAGCTCCTAGACCTGACTCCAGAATATCACCTCTCCGGGGCGAGACGTGAGATACTCTCTGCTGTAAGGAGGGCCCTTCCCACTTGAGAGCCTATTTTCTCCAGCCACTAACTTGAGAAAAGGAACCATGTTTTCAAATTTAAATTCAGGGTAGCTGGTTCAAGACAGGTGATGGGAATTACTCAAAACCCAAGAAAGCAAGTATCAGACAGAGGGGGCTTTATTTATTTATTTATTTATTTATTTATTTATTTATTTGAATATGAAGGAAAACATCACAACTTACATAGTTAATTTCAAAATCAAGAACAGGACAGAGACGCCATCTTCACTTTTTTCAAAAACACCATAACTAGTTCTCCCCCCTCCCCCTTCTCCTCCCTCCACTCACACACTCTCTCTCTCTCTCTCTCTCTCAATAATAATAAAATCTTTAAAAACAAAAAAAAAGCAATGAAACATTATAATTAATAAAAATAATCATACTGAACATGCACTGTACTGGGCACACTTGAGGTTAATAATAGTACTACCCCTGTGTTAGAGTGGGGAAACTGAGGCACAAAGATTTTAAATTATGCTCCCACTAAACCAGCCAAGAAGGGAGACGGCAGCCTGGAGATCCAGTTCCGTTATCACAAAGCCTTCGCTCAAGAGACAAAGATACAGAGAGACAGCCTTTCCTCCCGAAGGAAACTTCTGCTATCTTTAGAATTCTGTAGCTAGGGCGCCTGGGTGGCTCAGTGGGTTAAAGCCGCTGCCTTCGGCTCAGGTCATGATCCCAGGGTCCTGGGATCGAGGCCCGCATCGGGCTCTCTGCTCAGCAGGGAGCCTGCTTCCTCCTCTCTCCTCTCTGCCTGCCTCTCTGCCTACTTGTAATCTCTCTCTCTGTGTCAAATGAATAAATAAAATCTTTAAAAAAAAAAAAGAATTCTGTAGCTAAGTACTTCCCTTTATCATTTCTTAACAATAGGAATTATAGGGAGATTTTGTGCTTCAGTGGAAAACGGTGCATTGTCTATACCCTGCTCTGCTGCCGTCCTGGGTTATCTGATTCTGGCATTCATTGCCCTTGAGGCATTTTACAACTCGTACATCGCAGATAACTAGGAACAAGGCAATATGCAAATCCTGCCCTGTCCTGTGTGGAAGTTCGATTGACTTTCCTCCCACACTGGAAGAAGCTAAACCATGCTTTCATTTGCACATTCTTTTCAACATTCCTTTATCCATATACAGTTGGGGGGGTGACTTTTCCCTTGAACTAGTTATAACAACACCCTTAACCAGCTTCCTCATTAATGAGCTAAATAAAATACTTACCATATGTTCATTTTTAATATCTGAATGAGATCTTACCTTTTTTTAAAAACTTATGGGGGCGTTTGGGTGGCTCAGTGGATTAAGCAGCTGCCTTCGGCTCAAGTCATGGTCCCAGGGTCCTGGGATCAAGCCCCCCATCAGGCTCCCTGCTCCGCAGGAAGCCGACTTTTCCCTCTTCCACTCCCCCTGCTTTTATCCCCTCACTCGCTGTCTCTCTCTGTCAAATAAATAAATAAAATCTTAAAAAAAAATATGTCTGTGCCTGGGTGGCTCAGTCGGTTAAACATCTGCCTTCAGCTCAGGTCATAATCTCAGGCCTTAGCAGAATCATCAAAGCCTGTCAAAGCACCCCATGGCTTTCTGGAGGACCCTGGACATGATCTAACCCAAATGGTCTCAAGACCATGCAGGTAACTGGCAACGCTGTGTGAATAAGGTCACTCGCAGCGTAGCCTTGCCCCAGTGTTTCCCGGTCAAACACTCCGCTCTGTCCCTGACAAAGCTCTGTGAGCAAGAACTCCAGTCCCCTCATGTTTGCTGGACTTTTCTTACTGCTGATTGGGGAAAATTCCTCTGTATACGAACTATAAAGTTCTATCCCACCATAACGTCTCTGTGACTTCTCTCTTGAGTGAGTCTCGTGGGCTGTTTCAGGGCTCTCTCTGTGAAATAGATGACAAAGGGCTTGAGAACATTTCTTTGGAAAATAGTAATATAATAAGTACACGATCTACATCTTTTCCTGCCGTTCAAGAGCACACAGCCCAGTCTCATCTTTCTTTCACCTGACTTAGGTGAGGATGGCACACTTGGCAAACTTGCTTTTTTGTTGTGTGGGCTTTGGAGTTAGACACTTATCATTCAAATCCCGTTCCACCACTTACTAGAACGTGGGTTTGGGCAAGCCAGTAACTTCCTGTATCCTCTGTTGTCTTCTCTGTACCAAAGGGAATAATCATCCCTATGTCCTAGTATTGTTTCTGAGGCTTCAGTGAGTCACACAGCAAGTCTGGCATCTTTGGGAGCTAACCCCTGAACTGTTAACCCCTGAGCCTAGCAATCAATGACTAACTGGGTCATCAAGACACCACAGACGCTGGAAAAACGATGAGCCATCGGTAGCACTCGAGGCAGAGCCTTGGGAACTGCTCTTGATTTTTCGCAGCCAAGACCTTCACTTGCTAAGCCCAGAAAGCTTTCGTGAGACGCGTGGGTGACATAGCGCAAATACCCCCGGCCGAAGAGAGGTTTGGGCATTTCAACCCAAGAGGCTTCAGCCCTGCCTGATGCCCGGGATGGGGTCAGCGCCCCTGGGTAACCCAGAGTCAGAAGCACAGGACCCAGAGAAAGAGAGCCAGCGCACTGACAGCCCACCTTCCCAAACCGTGTCTTTGCTCTGCTGCAAACAGCCGTCCAGTTCATGGCTTGCTTGGTCTCCCCGGGGAACCCAGTATCATCACCCAACAGTCCAAGCAGCTGGAAGAAGCAGGCAGAGTCTCGGCTATAGCCTCCCTCTTTCCCACAGAGGAGAAGACCCTTGGCAAATGTTAAGGGGCCATCAACGTTCCATGTCTATCTGGCTGTCCTAAATCAGCTTAAATCTTGGCTTCTTCTTGCTTCCAAGCATGAGGCAAACACAGAAAAAAAAAAAAAGATTTGCCATTCTCCTGCAACGATTAACATCATAAGATGCATTACTGGTTCCAGAGTACACACACACACACACACACACACATACACACACACACAGACTGCTCTGGTTTACACACACACACACACACACACACACAGAGAGAGAGAGAGAGAGAGAGAGAGAGAGAGACTGCTCTGGTTTGGGGGTTTTGGTTGGTTTGTTTTTTTAATTGTTCCACAAACCAGAAGCTGAAATTCTGGCAGGGAGAGTAATTGGCCAGCACAGAGCAGGAAACAAAAAGTAAGTTCAGAAAGATCTCAATTCTTTGCTCGCTAGCTACTTGGATCCTCACTTTAGACTAGGGACGAAAGAGCCACAGAGCTTCCAGGAACCTAGAAGTTTTCCCAACAGATCTGCATGAGTTAGACATTGACATTGGACAGGGAATCTGGGAGCCTCCGTTTTCTCACCTGTACCATGGGGGAAATCATTCCTAGCTCATTTGTTACAAAAATCAAATGAGCTCTGACTGTACAAAGAGCTGTTGAAGGTGCCCTCCAGGGAATAACATTTGATCTCACCATTCCATTTTACAGATGGGAAAACGGAGCCAGAGGGACATAACAGAATCTGCCCAGGGCTTGCAAAACCAGTCAGAGGCAGAACCAATGCAAAGTTTATTCTGCAAGTTTTATCAGTAAAGACATGATGATCTCACTGAATAAATACCTGCTTGTACTGCTTGAAACACTTCATTCTTTCAGATAGCCTAAAACATTACCTGCAAACTTGTTTTCACCTTTCATTTGTTTACTGATCTTAAACAAAAAGAAAGAAAGAAAGAAGAGATAAGGAAAGGTTAAACTCCAGGCCAACCCCTCTCCAAACAAGGACATGTTTCGAGCCTGCTTGTTTTTGCCATCCTCCCACATGGTACAAGAACGTCCACACACTGATCAGTGACCCAATAAAAGCTTGGTCATTTTCCCGGTGGCAGCCTAGCCCCCAGCAGCAGTAAGAGAAAGTGTCATTTCCCAGCGGCATGATCCTAAAAGTGTCATAAATTTCATCTTTGGAAGTGGAATGAGATGAAGGCGTAGGAAAGAAAGCCCCGTGAAGTCCCAAAGAAAACTAGACACGCTGGGATCAAGGGCTAGTCTGACCCCAGGCTCAGATGGCCCTGATTTCCCCTCTCTATGCCTTTTCCTGGGAAGATACAGTTTGTCCCAGTTCTTAATCTCTTAAATCTCAACCGCACAATGAGGCAAATACTAGTAGCAATCCAAAAGTTATTGTTTTCATTACTCTTGTCTGAGAACTCCAACCCGAGGCTGCCACTCTTGCATACCCCTAATTTCTGCAGATGAAAGCAAGAATGGCTTATTCTGAATATAAAACTCCGTTTCTTTCATAAGTGAACTTCACCACCATCCCCTGGCTTCTCCCCACCAGGGACTTGCTCTCTTTATCTCTGTAAAATATTTATTTCTTTTCTTCTGATTAACTTTCTTATCACCATTACACTAAAGGAAAAGGTGACAGGCAGGTCATCAAATGCCAGTCTCTTGAAATTTCCATTTCTTCAAGAAGCTTTTCAAATTAAAAGAGAGAAAGAATTGGGCAATTTGTAAGAATCTAATTATAAGACCATTATTATTTTAGACCAAGGATTACAGACAGTGCTGATAACTTTGCTGGAGGTTCCAGCCTCCATAGGGCTCGGGCCCGCCCCCTTTTCAGTTCATGGGAAATGAAGGATCCCCCATAAACTGCGGGGCTTTCTTCAGCATGGAAATGACTACAGATTCCACTATGGATCCACTGATTCATCCAGTGTATTGATAGAGTCAATCACATTTCCGTTAAGTCCTTAAGGCCTGAGAGCCACCCTATTCCTCTACTGTAGTCTTCACAACTTTTCAGGGGAGCACCTTTATCAGTTTAAAAAAAAACTTTAGGGCTCTTGGGTGGCTCGTGGTGAAATATCTGACTCTTGATTTCAGCTCAGGTTGTGATCTCAGGGTTGTAAGACCAACCCCGTGTCAGGCTCCGCACTGAGCATGGGGCCTGCTTAAGATCCTCTGTCTCCCTCTGCCTCTGCCCCTCACCCCCACGTGCGCACTCTCTCTCTCTCTAAAAACAAACAAAACAAACCTTGGAGGACTACCCCCCTCCAAATATATGGGTATTTATCTGCTTGTCAATTATATATCACCGATATATTCCATACTGCTATATTCTAATTGTATAGTATGAATGTATTATAAACATTATATATATACACAAAATTTTCTAAGGTGATACCTTAGCCCACCTGGGATGCTATAATAGATTATCAGAGACCGGGTAAACAACAGAAGGCTGGAAGTCCAAGATCAAGGGACCGGCAGATGCAGTGTCTGATGAGGTCCTCACAGATGGCCGTGTTCTCACTGTAACCTCACAGGGGCAAAGCAGCAAGGGGTCTGTTCGGGGTCTCTTTTACAAGGACACTCCCCCAACTGATGAGGGCTTGCCCTTGTGACCTTATCACCTCCTAAAGGTCATGCCTCTAATACCATCACCTTGGGAGTTCTGCCTTAACATATGAATTTTAGAGGGGCACCAAAACATCTGCAAGGCATATTATTTCCTTCTTGTGCCCTGATAGACCAAGCACCAGTTGGAGGCACCTGTTCAAATTTTGCATTGTAAAGAACAGCCTGGAGAATTTGAGAATGAAGGTTCTCCAGACCTCAGCCCCAGAAGCTTTAATTGGATTGTTCTTGGGATGGGCTTCGAAGCCATCCTCTCTCCGAGCTCTCAGGCTGACTCTGATTCCAGTGCTCAAACAGACTTTGGAGCCACTGGTCCAGACCCTTCTGCTTTCTTCCCCTTTTCATTTTATCACTGTGATCCTGCTGCTGTCCACCTCCTGGAGAGCCTCTTGATCCCCTAGGTAAATTAAAAACAATTCAGCAATAATAATACTGTCATTTATTATTTCCTCATGGCCAAGAAAACTAATATTAAGTTGCTATTTCCAGATCTTATCTCTGGCTCATGTTATCCCATTTTAGAGGAGAGGAGATGGGGCTCATTAAGGTTAAGTTACGTTTTGCTCAGCTAGTACATAGTAGACCTAGGATCCTCACGCTCTGGAAACCTCATTCTCTGTGAAGTCCTCCTCTCTTCCCTGCCAGGGGTCTCCCTGTCTAGCTTCACAGAAACACAACAGAGCTGGTGCATTAAAACCACCCCCAGAAGGGTGATGGGACAGGCAGGCCAAGCTGCGACAGATGGGAGTGGACAGCACCCCGAAAGGGAACAGAAGTCTCTCCTCCTCTCCCATCCCAGGAAAGCCTCACAAAACAAGCTGGCATGAGATGAAACTAGAGAAATTCTTGGTGAAGCAGGGACTTATGAGAGCTAGAACTCTGAAGACCTCTTCCCACGTAGAAAGTGGTAAGACAGTGTACTCTGCAGAAATTTGGGAGGGAGGGGTCTTGGTATTCCAGAGCTTCTTGGATTCACTGGTATCTTGCTGAGTTAAATGGCAGAACAGAATCCCCAAGTTATCTAACTGCCTACTCAACAGTTCCAGTTGACTGTCTGAGAGGCATCTTAAAGGCCCCAGGGCCAAAGGTGATGGCATCATCTTCCCCCACCAAAACTGCTCCACTCACAGCCTTCCCCACCTCAGCTGATATCAAGCCCATTGTCCATTTGCTTGAGCCAAGTCCTTGAAGTCATCCTCAACACCTGTCTTTGCCTTGCATCTCACATTCCAGTAGTCAGGAAATCCTGGTGCACCCACCTTCCAAATATATCCAACACATCCGCTACTCCCCAATTCCACTGTTACCACGCTGAAGCAAGCCCCCATCACTTCTCACTGGATCGTTGCCATGACCTCCTCACATTCTCCCCCACTTGCACCCTTACTCATTTTATAATCTGTTCCTAGTCTCGAAAACCAGAATGACTTAAAAAAAATACAAATCATGTCCCTCTTCTGCTCAGAATGCTTCCCCATGTCTCAGATCATAAAAGTCAAAGTCTTTATAAGGGTGTCTCCTTGAACATTGGCCTCCTTGTTCCTGGAACATATCAGGCACGCTCTTACCTCAGGGCCTTTGCACTGGCTACTCTTGCCTAATAAGTCCACAGAGGCTACTCACTGAAACCCTCATTTAAATTTCAACTTCCCAACAAGGCTCACCCTGACCATTCTACTTAAAATCACTACCTTGGGGTGCTTGGGTTGCTCAGTCAGTTAAGAGTCTGCCTTGGCTCAGGTCATGATTCTGGAGTTCCAGGATCGAACCCCAAGTCAGGCTCCCTGCTCAGTGAGGAGTCTGCTTCTTGCTCTGCCCCTCACCCTGCTCATGCTCGCTCTCTCTCTCTCTCCCCCTCTCTCAAATAAATATAATCTTAAAAAATTTTTTTAAATCACTACCCCCACCCCCTTAATTCTGCTATATGTTCCCTTTTTCCATAGCTCTCACTGCATTCTACAATCTTTATAAATCTCTGATTTATTATGTCTATTGTCTATCATCTGAGTCCTCCCACCCCCAGTGGTACATAAGCTTCATGAAGACAGGAATGTTCATCTGTTTTGTTGGCTTGAATGTCCCTAGTGCCTAAAACAGTGCCTGGAATATAGACAGTATGCCCCCCCCAGCAAAAAAAATGTTGAACAAATAAAGTTTAAATAAAACTAGAGACCCAAGGAATATCACAAGAGTCATCATACACCGTAACATTTTCCCTGTCTGGTTTTGCTGAATGGCCCGACTTCTCAGTCCTCTACACAGTGGGAGCATTAATTAGCATGAAGGAGGAGAGTCTATTCTAGGGTCACCTCCCAATGGGGTCCCCAACAAAGGCAACCAGTCCTGCATCTTTTCTCCTTCCTACACTGACATTAGAGGTTTTCTGCTCCTTTCAGCTATAGAAATATCACCCCACCGTTCCTTAATTTCAGGTGCCAGCAATTTTGCTGAATCTAACAGAAAAAGACCCTCCGGCAGCTCTCCACCTGCCAGAGCCCTTCTCTTTTTCTTTGTGCTTAGCTTGTAATTTAAAATACCTCTGCCATGAGCCAGCCTCCAGTGGACAGAGAGAGAGCTAGGCAACCAGGTGGAGCCATTGACCCCTGACCTTTGACAGAATTTCCAAACATATTAACTTTAAATTGATTAATTTGGAACTGTGACCTTGGTCCAAGAAGGTAAGAATATATGACAAGATATTTGATTTTCAAAATGTATCAGGATTTAGGAAAAAAAAAAAAAAGCTTTCGTACATCAACCTTTGTTGTATTAGATATAGTGAGACCTGGGGTTGGGGGGTAGTCAGAGAAGCCAACACTGGATACCACAGTTCAAAGTTAATTATTAATGAGCAGGCTTCCCTACCAAAGTATCAATAGGCTATCTGGTCTCTTTAACTTCAGAAATTAGCAAGAAGACCTCGGACCCCGGGTGAGACAGGAGAAATGGAAAGGTCCCCGTGTGTCTCTATTTTCTTGGTTTTGTGCGTCTTTATCCAATCAAGTGCCCATGGACAAAGCCTGGGACTAGGTAAGAGCCTGCCTTTTCTGCGGAGATGGGCATGGATTTTCTTTTTTAAATGTCTGTCGCGATGAATCCAAGTGGTTCTTGACGGTGTGGGACAGAGTTCTGTTCTATTAATGGCATCATGGGTCACAGGACAAGCAGCCATTTGCACAGGATTGAAATTTTAGGAGATCTTTCTGGGGGGAGAAGTCTAAAAGCACTCACTGCTTGCACTGAAGTCTCTCCCATGTCTGATTCAGATCTAGTCATGCTAAGACTTGGATGGAGAATGATCTGAAGGAGTTTTGGATCTTCCTGAGCACTAATTTGGCATCTAATTTGTGGCTGGGAGGCAAGCTTGCAACGAAACGCTCCGTCTCGCTGAGGTTGTCTGATTGTTGGCTCTCTCGCAGGAGAGAGGGATTTGTAGAGTCCTATTTCCAGTCAGGTCTAAAGGAGAGAAAGTGTTGCACATTTTCTAGACTTCATTTTTTTCTGCCAAAGATTTATTCTGAGACCGAGGACTCCAACAGCAGTCATACCTGTTTGATCTATAAATTCATAAACTAGATTGATGGCCAAAGACAGATCCAAATGCTTGATCAGGTAGGTGGATTACAGGTTCCTGACTCAACAGTACATTGGACCAATAAATGACAGACATGAAGAAAACGGAACAATTTGACCAAATAGACAGGTATTTGGGACTTTTTTGTGTGTGCTGGTTACTGGTCAGGAGCTAGTAACTCTAAGGTAGAGGCTTTAGATTTTTCTTTCCTCAAAGAGTATGCTTGGAAGGAGCTCCAAAAACCTTGAGAATGAGGAATTTAGTAACCAATTTTGCTGCAAATTCCAGAATCTTGTTTCCCCTTGAAAAAAAAAAGTGTTGTTTATTATTTTATTATTACTTTATATCGTAGGCCAGTTAATAACGCATTAGTAATATTATTTACCATGCACTGAGCATTTTCTCTGCCAAGCATGTGCTCATTATTTTGCAAACATCATCCCATGTATAAAGCTAGGTCCAAAAATGACAATAAGAATGTAGAGCCAAACAGGCAAATTAATGATCATTTTTATTCCCTGGGAGGATGGGGATTTTGCTGAAGGGCCTGTCCTGACCTTTGGCCCAGAATGTTGTTTTTGTTTGCTTTCTTTCTATCCAAGTATAACATATATCAAGAAAAGTGCCTGTGTCATAACTGCCCAGTGAATTTTCATAGTCGGAACCTGCATTGGAGAAGCTTCCCTTGTATACCCCTTGAGCCTTAATGTTGATTATATGGCCTTTGGGGGAACTTTTTGTTAATGAAAGCATACAGCATGTGCTCTTTTGCTTCTGGCTTCTTTCACTCAACATTACACCAGCAAGCTTCATCTGGGGCACGTGTCTGTGGTGGTGACTCATTCATTTATTCTGGTGGCAGAAGCATTCTGTCATCTGAATATACCTCTCTCCATTTATCCATGGTGCTGTCGGTTGGCCGGGAGTGTTTTTTAGTGGAGACGCGGAGGCTGGAAGCCATCAGTGCCAAGGAGGAGGCTGAAGGGCAGGACGAGGCCCCTAGGCTGCTGGGCTTCGTTCAGACTTCCTTCAACAGATCTCGTATCGGTCAGCTACTGCTGTCCCAGGGCCTGGTTTGTCCAAAAGCCGAGGGAAGCAGCCCTGATTAGCAGATGGGTTCTTCAGGGAAAAAGATCGGAGTCGGGAGGTCTCTTGTTCCCTTGAGAGCAGAATCCCTTGGCAGAATTCTTCCTGCAAGGAGTGAGCCAGATCTATGTGTATGATGCTGGTGGTCGTCTTCCAAGGCTGGCTGGAAGCAAGCACCCACAGTGGGGCCTTGTCAGACGGGTATCGAGGCTGGCGGTTCTCAACCGGGGGCAAAACTGCCCCCCAGGGGACATTTGGCAATGTCCAGAGACATGTTTAATTGCCACAGTTGGGAAGAGAGTGCTACTGGCCTGTGGTGGGCAGAGGCCAAACATTCTACAATGCACATGGCATTCCCCACAAGTTATCCAAGGCGAAGTGTCCACAGTGGGTCTAGTGTTGGGAGACACTAGCCATGGGGCAGGAAGGACTCCCTCAAGGACCCTTCTTCCTTAACCCCACTCCTCCCAGCCTGCCTCTTTTTGTGTTTATGAATGACATGACTCATGGACCTGCTAAGGTACCACTCACCCCGTATGAGCCAGGTGTTATCCTGTCCCCGCCATGGCGGAGAGTCAGCTGGCATTTAGGTGACATGTGGGGGTCCCAGGTCTGTTCAGAGCCAAGCAGGGAGAAGCTCGACGAGCTGGATCTGTCTGACTGCAGCTCCGGGCCTCTCTTCCCCTTGTGCCCACTCCCAGTGAGCAGACAGCCAGAGGCGGCTCGAAAACAATTCTGCTCAGTCCCCATTCAGAAAGACAGATGGGGGCAGTTGTCCCAATCTGTCAGCACCAACGGGAGCAGGATATGGGGAGCCTCCTGAAACCTCCACAACACAGGGCTACCATCACCCTCATCCCTGGACCTCACTGCTTGAGACCAAGACCCACCCACCCCCCACTGGTGTTGCCATGACGGCCAACACTGCCCTCAAATGGAAGCTGCTGCTCCCAGCCCCCAACAGCCCCACCCTCCAGGCGTCCATCACCACTCCTCCTCCCCACCTCCCATCCCAGCCACAGCTTCCAAATCCCAGAAGCAGCTGACACTCACCCACCCAGTCCCTCACTCACCCAACCACTGTGCACCCGCATGTGCCATGTATGTAAGGCAGTGAACAAACACAGCAGCTCTCACACTTCCTGGTTCGGGACGCCATTACATTCTGAAACATTCTTTAGGACCCCAAAGAGCTTTTTTTGTATGGAATATAGCTATCAATATTTACCATATTAGAGACCAAAGCTGAGAAAGTTTTGTAAAGGTTAATGCCTTTAAAAATAACAGCAAACCCATTGCATGTCAATGCTTATAATATCATGAGAAATGCCTTGTATTTTCTAAACATCAACAAGGGAAAGGGAGTCTGAATAGTGACATTGTTTTACAAAGAAGTGTTGCAAATTTCTTTAATGTCTGGTTTCATGGGAGAGGGCTGGATTCTTCTGTTTCTGTATTCAGTGGATTACCGTGTGTGATGAGGAAAATCGGCCTCACATATAGGTCACCCCACAGGGCCTCGGTCCACACACAGAACCTCTGCTTTTGAGAAGTAGAAAGTGTACAACTGTGCACTGCCCAGCCAGCTCCCAGCCCCAACTCCCACCCCGAACTGTCAAATCAGGGGTGGACCAGGGGTGGGGATGTGGGAGCCATCTACCCCAGAAGTCAGTGATAAGGAGGCCGTCCCCCAGAGGGAATGTAAATATAATAGAAGAACCTACTAAAAGTTGGGTTTTTTTTTCATTATCACAATTCTAAATAATCCCTGATAAAAATAAACCTCCTACCCCCTCAAAATAGTTTTTGGCCAAAATGGTGAATGATTGCTAATGGTTACTGTTGAGTTTCATTAATATATATGTAACCTTCAAATGATCACATTTTTATTACTTATATTTTAATAAATATGATGTTCTCCATCAATGTTAATTTTGAGAACTCCCAGTTATGTGACACTGACACTCACCCGTTCGGTGACATGCTCACTGCAGGTGTCACGGTTTCGAATCCTCCCAACTGGCTTTGATGGTCTCACGTCTCCAACCCCTGTGGTACTTCCTGCGTTCTCCTACATTTAAACAGCAAATTCAGAATCAAAGATGATACCATAGTGATTGTGAAGACAAAGAAACAAAACCCGAGACCTTCCATTCTGCTATCCGATGTGACCACTTAGAGCTTGTACGTTTGCAGTGTAAAACAATAAGACAGATATTACAGTGACCTGGAAGGTATAATACAGTTGGCCCTTGAACAACACATGGATCGGAGCACCGACCACCCCATGCAGTCAAAAATCCACATATAATTTTTGACTCCCCCAAAACTTAACTAACAGCCTACCATTGACCAGAAGCCTTACCAATAACATAAACAGTCGATTAACAAATATATGTGTACGTATTATATGCTGTATTCTTACAAGAAAGTAAGCTAGAGAAAAGAAAATGTTATTAAGAAAATCATGAGGAAGGGAAAATTAACTTACAGTACTGTGCTCTATTTATGGGGGAAAAAATCATCCACATATATTTGTACCCACACAATTCAAATCTGCGTTGTTTCAAGAATCAACTATATTTTGTTTGGTAAGTAAAAATTTTAGTTCTCACAGGAAATACTTTTAATGCATTTGATTATCTTCAAAGTAGCAATGTGTTCTTCCTCTCAAATTGTTCATTGCTCTAAGACTAAAGAACAAATTAAGAAAGGAGTGATTCCTGATTTTTGCAATATTACTGAAAATAACTTTGTCTTACAGAGCAGAGGTGTATTAAAATGATCTGCTCTGGGTGTCATATACACGAAGCGTATCACTGAGTCTAATATCGGAGATAAGATGTGTATATAGTTTTCTTGATGAGGACATGGAGTGTGTTGAGTACCACTAGAGAGGAGTACAATGGGTTGAAAGTTTGTGTTTCCCTCAGATTCATGTTGAAATGCTAACCCCGATATGACGGTATATTCTGTGCGGCCCCTGGGAAATGACTGGGTCACAAGGGTGGGGCCCTCTGAGTGGGATTAGTGCCCTTATAAAAAGGACTCCAGAGAGCTTGCTCTTTTCCAACCTGTGAGGAAACCGGGAGGCAGACTCTTACCGGAACCTGACCACGCTGGCAGCCGGCTCTCAGACTTCCTGCCGCCAGAAGGACAAGAAATGAATTTCTGTGCGTTACCAGCTGCCCTGTCTGCCGCCCTTTGTGTGGCGGTAGAACGAGGAGCAGGGGCAGAGGAGGAAGAGTTGACTCCCAAGTGCGGGGCACAGGGAGAGCTCTGCGGAGGCCCGCAGCCTTCGAGACCGGCTTCCGGCTTCCGGCTTCTCGCAGCGTGGAACTGCAACAAAAGAGAAGGAGGCGGTCCTTGCGCAGGCGCAAATCTACGGAGCCCGTGAACTCCACGTTTTCCAAGCCCAACACCTCCCCCAACAGGCCGTCTGGGATGAAGAAAAGCAAAGCCAATCGTAGGTGGGTAGATTGACAGCTGCCCTGGGTCACAAGTGTCCTGAACTGGAAACAACTGGAATGCCTAACAATTAACCATCCAGCTAGCAGAAGTCCATCGGTAAACAAGTATTGTTTCAGATGCCTACTCACGGACTAAAAGTTCCAGGAACTTCTGGGGGAAATTAAGACGGAATTCACAAATAGAAGGCTTAATGTTGGCCCTAGGGCGCTCACAGTGTAACACCCGGCGTGTTGACCAGCCCGAGGGTGAGTGTCATCGGAGAGTGCGGCCGCCTCCTCGGATGGCACCCAAGGCCCTGCGTCTGTGCACTTTGAGTGGGGGACAGAGGTCGTGACGTTGGCGGATTACCGAAGGGACCTGTGACCTCCAAAAGTTAAATAACAACTGGTGTTGTAGCTTTTCAAAAATAAGTATAAGGAAATTCTACACGTAATAAGGTGGGGGAAACAGGACTAAATAACCTACCTATTGAATCCCAACTATGAGAAAACTATGTACATGTATATTGCTAGGGATTAGAAGTATATTTAAAGATATATATATAGAGAGAGAGAGCTTTTAAGGTCATAGAGTGTGGGCTTTTTGTAAATATTTATAAGTAAGAGAAAAAATTAAAATTAAAAAAAAAAAGGCCTGATTAGCTGCAATTAGATTGGTCTTGGATTTGTTGTCCTAAAAGGGCTACTGGGAAAGGGCCATACCTTAGCACTGTGACTTCAGTCCTCCACTATCACAGTCTCAGGCCCAGAATCATCCCCCCAGCAGGACCTATGAATTCCTGATCGGCCTCTACAATTGCAGGGGAGGTCATCTGTGAGTAATGTTGCAGGCGACATCTGGAGACGGAGCTCGCTCGTCAGGAATGCACTGGGAACCGGAGTCCGGCATGCTAGTGACATGCTATGTTCTCTCTGCTAAAAGGCAGATCCCATCCACTGCCAGACTTCCTGGCCCAACCCCTCAAGCCCTCCTGAGGGTAACATATCCAGAGAGGACAGGCCTGGGGTAAAAGGACAGCAGCCCGTCTTCCACCCCACTTACTTTGCACAGGGGACCCAGGACTTGCACCCGTATTCTTTCATTCTGGGTCAGGTAAATAGTACATTTTTCAAAAAGAAACAGAGTGGCTGGTTGAGGTAGGAACCAACTGGGGCTGGGAACTGACCGTAGGCCATGAATCATCAAATGAGTAATCCAGCTAAAAGCCAACTGGCCCGTACGGAGATGCCCGCTGTCACCTCCTTCCTCCCTGCCCTGTTTCCCCCACCAGCTGCCACGGTGCCGCAAGGCATGCTGGGTCCTCCTAGCCAAGTCATCAGGGAGGGGAAAGGAGGGTGGGGCTGGTCCATAGGCACGGCTGAGCAGTCCCCACGGGAATGGGGCCATGCTGACCTCAGCCTGGTGTCCCTGACATCCATGGATCCACACAGGGCAGAAGGCACAGCCATTCTCACAGCCAGGAGGGGGATTATATGCAGGCTCCCAGAAGGGTGTCCATTTGACAGAGGGGCCCTCTCAGCGGGGAGCTGAGGTCCACCCACTAGGGAAAGGGACTAGCTGGGGCCAAGCAGGACATCTGGATCCTTGCCCAGCAGGCTGAGGGTCATGGCTGGACTTCAACCCCAGTGTGCAAACCAGGACAATGGGAGGGAGCACAGCCAGTCCTGCAGGGAGGGGAGCTCCCACTCCGGTACCAGCCTGGAGCAAGGAGACAAACTCCAAACAGCTCCTCCACGCTGGAAGACTGGGGTGCCAGCCATGCTTGTCAAGAGAAGGTGCAATTCACAGACACAGCCACAAGGTAGCGCAGTGATAACCCAACTGCTTCAGGGTTTCAGGAGGGGGTTTCAGGCTTGGGAGAATCCCAGTTTCTGGATGACTCTGGAAAACTCAGGGATGTTGGCTAACCTCCCTTTCCTCTCTGTTTATGACTCTATTTCCGGGAACACCCATAGTTTTGGTTTTTCCACAATGGTGCTTGGTGGGGAGGGGCAGGACGAAGTGAAGAGAAAATCAAATGCCTCAAAGGGGAGGCCTCCTTGTCTGTCCAAGAGCATTTTCACCTCCACAGACAGAAGTTCACCAGGGCCTGGTGAAGTACCCGAGACACAGCTATTCTGTGAAGTGCTGTGTGGCCATCAGTATAGTTCTGATGAAAATGTGGGAGTGGCAGCTCTAAATAGTAGTTACAGTATTTATGTTAAGCAGGAAAAAAGCGGTCTACCTATTTGTGAACGTCCTGTGATCACAACCCTGTGAAAATATGTGTGAGGAAAAAAAAATACTAGAAGAGGTACACGAATGTTTATACTTCAGTCGAATTTACATCTATATTTTTGTCTCTTCCAAAATGTTTATAATGTTGTGTGTGTGTGTGTGTGTGTGTGTGTGTGTGGTATACTTTAATGATTTGAATCATTTTAAACATAAATTTATATCAAAATGGCAAAATGGGGGGCACCTGGGTGGCTTAGTCCTTAAGCGCCTGCCTTCCGCTCAGGTCATGATCCCAGCGTCCTGGGATCAAGCCCCACATCGAGCTCCCTGCTCGGCGGGAAGCCTGCTTCTCCCTCTCCCATTCCCCCTGCTGGTGTTCCCTCTCTTGTGGTGTCTCTCTCTGTCAAATAATAAATAAAATCTTTAAAAAAAAAAAATAGCAAAATGGCCTTGATCCAATTGGTGGTTCTCAGATTTCAGTGTACATCAGAATCTTGTTAAAATAAGGTCACTTTAAATCTTATTCATAAAATAAATAATCATTAAATTTATTAAATAAATAAATTTTATTAAAATAAGATTTCTGGACCCCAGCTGCAGAATTTTCTCATTCAGTGGGGCCTGGGAATTTGCATTTCTAACATAGTTCCAAGTGTTGAAGCTGGTCAGGGACAACACAGGGAGAACTATTAGAAAAGCAAAATAGCTAGTCAGTGGCCTGCCTTCCAGGATGTAGACTCTTCCAACAGAAGTAACACAGGCCTCCAGGGCAAACCTAGCTTCATTTTGAAGTTTCCTGGTAGGGAAGGGGCTGGAATCAACATTCACTGATCCTGCATTTTGACCTCCCTCAGGGGTAACCGCAGCCCGAATAATACAAAAACCCCATGATATTCGTGACAATCTAGTCCTCCAAAATAAAATATGGGCATGCTAAAAAGAAAGTGATTCTTGAAATGAAGAAAAATCCCCAAGCTGAGACTTACTTGCAATTGGTGAGATTAGCTGCAACAGCTAATGAACCATACACGGTGAACCCCCCCTCAACAGGCCTGAAAACAGGATCGAGAAAATTCTTTTCAGATGAGCCGGGCATTTCCAAAAGCTGGGCAGAGTGGTGGATTCTCAGTTGACTAGGACTGGCCTTTCTGATTGCGAAAAATTTCCAGTGACAAATGTTCCCGCTTCCTTGTCCCGAGAGAATCCCAAACGGTGAAAACAACATACTGCTTGATACTGAAATATAACAAGATCAACAGCAGCAAATTACAGCATTCATTAACCACCTACCATGTCCCGGGCCCCATGGTCAGTACAAAACTACATCCCTGTAGATACAAAAATGAAAAAGCACATTTCATTTCATCAAGGAGCTTCCTAACTCACGGGGTCTCTGGCTCCCTACAGCTGTGAGTGAGTGCGTGCATGTGTGCGTGCATAGATTAGAGATCAGGAGAAGCACAATTTCAATACAATGTGATAAGTGCACAAGTAACATCACGTACAAAATATCATAAGGCCCTGAGGCAGAAGAGGTCAGCTGGGAAGATAGAGGGAGTGATATTTGGGTTGAGTTTTGAAGGAAAAGATGTGGAAGGACGTGGCAAGCAGCAGGAAAAGCAGAAACCAGTCTTGGCGATTTGAAGGAGGATAGTGAAATTGGGAATCCCTGAGACGTTTGCTGTGGCCCAGGGTGGGTTCCCTAAAAAGAAATGGCTGGAGGTGAGGGCCCCCGAGGCGAGGCTGTGGAGTTTGGCCCTCACCCTGGAGCAACAGGGCCACCGCTGAGGTTGGTGTTTAAAAAACAAAAAAGAAGGAATGAGGCTGCTGGCTGCTGTTTTTTGCTGGGTGGATGGCTGCATCTCTCAGCCTGGCTCAAACCGCAGCCACTCCCTCGTGGAAGCAATGGTATCAGCAGGAAAAGACAGGGGTGGTGCTCAGAAGTCATCAGCTCGACAACCTCACTGGGCAGGCGCCCACAAACACTCAGATCTTCCTACCAGGCAGGCCCCAGCCTTGGGCAAGTGTCTTTGAAGTTTTTGTGTTAATTGCTATTCCTCGCACTAAATCGTAGGAGGGGTTTACGCTGATGACATGAGGCAGGCCCACATAACAGAAGCTTGAATAGGAATCTTCCCTTTAAAAAGTACTGTATTCTAAGTCTGGAAAGAGAACCATTTGGAAATTCCACATCGCACTAACTTAGAGACCCAGAGCAACTTCAACTTGAAAAATCCCATCCCACCCACGTGATACCACTTGCTTCTTACAACATCCCTGTAAAGAATAGTTTATTGGGCAGCTACCAGTGTGCCTGACGGACAGGTGTAAAAATTCACCAACCAAAGACCACTAAGGGCACACTCATCACACTCAAGGTCAAGGCTTATTGACCTTACTGAAGCAAGAAAGAATCCGCCCCAGAGAAACCCTGGGGCATCCCAGTGTGAGATGTTTTGGGGGGCTTCTCAGTAGATTGGGTTTTGTTGCCTGAGACAGCGAAGTGGGGAAAGCGGAACCCGTTCTGGCTTGGAGTCTGTCAAGGGGAAGGTGGACAACTCAATGACTGGATGTCTTCATAATTTAATAATCAGTTCGTTACTGTTAACTCACGATTGCAAGACTTACTCAGTAACGATGCAGCAGGCAGGAAGGGGCGGCAGGGTTCACGCTGGCTTGGTACAGGGGCAGCATTCAGGGCTATTGGTTGGGAGAGGGGAATGGTCACCTTCTCAGTTCCTCTTGTCTTGTTGCAAACGTAGACGTAGAAGGTCCTGGTAGCACACTGTTTCTGGTCTGTGGCCGTTTTCTGTGTTCAGTTGGGAACATCGTGGTGCGGCTGCCCACAAGGCTGGTTTTTGGTGCTGCTGTTTTGTTTCCATTTTCTCACACCCCAAGCACCTCGGGGAGTGTCCTCGAGGTCTCTCAGTTCCTCCATGCCAGCTGCACAGCCTCGGGGGGCTGCCTTCACCTCCGGTTCCTCTGATTTCCCATGAGTGGTATGCAGGGTCCCTTCTAGCATTGAGACCCCGGGTGTCAAAGGGACTCACTGCGAGGTCATCATGGTACCCAAAGACCATCACTGGCTCCCTCGACCAAAGTCAGCTGTTTAAATGTTAATGGGAGAGAAAAATATGAAAGCCAAGTTCTATCTACTTTAAACATGAGACATTGCCCCCTGCCTTAACCTTAGGGTGACTCAATTGCCTTGAGGGATTCAAAGATCCCCAAACCCCAGTAGGACAAAGACACAATTCTGTAAGAACAATCCAAGCAGTAAATGACCATCAGACCATTTCTTTCCCCATGCCAGTTTCCTCCAGGGCCAGATGTGCTCGGCTTGCCTGAAGGGCCAGGGGCGGGAGAAGCCTCCCAAGGTCCCCAGGATTCTCACTGATGCATATTTCTGGTAATGCTCGTGTCCCCCTCAGAGCCCACATGGGCATCTTGGCCTTCAAAATATCCTACTGTGGGTGTCAGGGCCAGGGGAGCCTGGGACATACTTGGCGCCTCTCTGGGCCTGACCACTTCTAACCAAAGGCTTACTCTCTCCACTCCCACTGGGAGTAATGCCATGCCCAGCAGCAAACCTGTGTGTGGACAAAGTTCTGGTCTCTCATATCTCACCTCCCTTCACAGTCCCTGGGTCCCAAAGTCAAGCTCACAAACAAGGTGCAAACACAAACCCAGGCAGCCTGAAGAAAGGAGAGGCCCCATGATGCCAAGACCGAAAATTCTGGGCCAACTGAAGATAATCAAGGGTACTTTTAAAAAACCTAAAATGTTTTTATTCACTCAAGAATCCTCTAGGTACAGGGTTGCTTTCACGAATGGAGCTGGACTCTCCGAGGCTTCTCTGAGGCTTGTTGCTGTCAAGAGAACACCGGAGAAATCCCTCGTGGGACTCCCCCTGCAGCCGATAACACGGGTCTTGCTGTTATTCCATGACTAGGTCCCCTCGGTATGTCCGTGTCCATGCCCTGGCCACCACCTTCATGCCACACAGAGGGAGGGGTTCCCACACCTGAGATTCATGATAAGGATGGGTGATATCAAATCAGAAAGAGCTGGAGGTGGGGTGCCTGGGTGGCCCAGATAGTTTAGCGTCTACCTTTGGCTCAGGTCATGTTCTCCAGGTCCTGGGATGGAGCCCCATGTCAGGTTCCTGGGTCAGTGGCAACTCTGCCTCTGCCTCTCCCCCTGCTTGTGCACGCTCTCTCTCTCTCTCTCTCTCTCTCTCTCTCTCTCTCTCTCTCAACTGAATAAATATAATCTTAAAAAAAAAAAGAAAGAAAAGAGCTAGAGGAAGACTCATAAGGGAGGGTGGCCATCAGCCTATCCACCCCCCCCATCCCAGGGGAGACACCCAAATGACTGACTCCAGCAGGAAGTCCATACTGAAGAATGGCTTCTGGGACATAGATTTACTCATGGCTTCAGCCACATACCAGCTCTGTGCCAGGCCTGTGCCAGGACTCCAGCAAACTCAATACTCCTCCAATGCCCTTGTGGGTGGGGGCTGCCATAACAAAGGGCCCGAACAACAGAAACTTCTTTTCTTACAGTTCAGGAGGTTAGAAGTCTGAGATCAGGGTGTTTGTAGAGTTGGTTTCCTCTGAGGCTTCCCTCCTTGGTTTGTAGTTGGCCATTGTCTCCTCTTTATCTTCACGTGGTCTCCCTCAGTGCCTGTCTGTCCTCATGTCCTTTTTTATAAATCCTATGGGATTAGGGCCCATGCCAGTGACCTCATTTTACCCTAACTACCTCTTTGAAGACTCTATCTCCAAAAACAGTCACATTCGGACCTTCCGAGGGTTAGGACTTCAACATATGAATGTGGGGAGGGGTGGGGAACACAACTGAGCCCAGAACATCCAGCAAACACTTTGAAGACTCTGCTCTGACCTGGGTCCTGGACCCGGGACTGGGGACAACTGTAGATATATCATCGTTCTGTTGGAGCTTTGGCAGCAACCCCCAGGGGCTTTGGGGTTAGAAAAAGAGGTTTATAAATATACATGAGACTGGAAAGTGAGTAGTAAGTCGGCGCACCCTGAATCAGGCCCAAACAGGGGAGCCTTTGCTGTGGGGGTGCAGGAAGTCATGGCCCAGCTGAGAGGCCCAGGAGCCAGCTGGCAGCTGGTGGGGGGAGGGGGCACAGCCTCTTTCAACAGCATGATTAAGACTTTCTGGCAGCACGAGCAATAACTGGCAGGAAACCAAGAAGGAGCCATTTATCTGGCTCATATTGCGGGTAAGTGATAAAACTTACCCTCTGGCGGGTGCCTGAAAGACCAATCATCTTTGCTGGAGTGTGCTCAGTGTGAGCCCACACAATGGCTCTCTCTAGCTTTGAGAGGCCATTTTCCCACACAAGCTGTCTTCAGCCAGGCTGTTTCCTCCACTCGCCAGGACCTCAGCCAAGGAGAAAAGACCCAAGGTCAGCTGCCATTTTGTCCGGGGTGCCTGCCTCCCTTGTCTTCACCTGCTGCAGAACCAAAAGGAAAAGTGGGTGGTCGCCCATTGGGGGACAAGGCAGGCCTGGGAAGATAAACACTGGGTGTCCTCCTCACGTCTGGGCACTTGGCCCCTGGCACAGGCAGGAAATCAACCATTCGCTCCTGAGAGAGACTCTGGGTGACAAAAGAGAACTGGGTTTGGAATCTAAAAGCCTAGGTCTCAGTCCCCGCCAGATCACTGACCAGCGGAAGCTTTGGGCATGTCACTGTGGTCTCTAGGCCTCTGCTCGTGAGTAAGGGTGAGGGTTACAGACCCCACAGTGTTGCTGGGATGATGGATTGTGATCCCAGAGGGGAAGCACGTCACAGCTGTGTACTGCGAGCCATAAACAAACATTTGTGAGCATCTACCATTGACTAAGTCATCCTACCATGAGTAATGCTCGCGTGACGCATGCACTACCCCCAACGCCTTCCCCACTTTTTATTACCAAAGTGTTCAAGTATAGAAAAAGTTGAAAGGATAGTACAATGAGTTACTGTATTCCATCCAGACAGATTGGATATTGTTAACATTTTAGCATATTTGCTCTATCACTCTCACTATATATGCATATTTATATGTGTGTGTGCACTGCAGAACCACTTAATTCCCTCTCTCCCTCTCTTTCACACATGAATATATGTATCTCACTCCTCTCCCTCTCTCATATATACAAGCCCACTGTCCCGTGTCATTTATGGACCTCTCATCCATGGCTCTTGGCTCATGGCTCTTTGATTACCTGCCAACACATCTCTCTTTCCACTAGACCATGAGCCCCTCAAGGGCAGGAGTGAGTCTTCATCCCCACTGTATCCCCAGGACCCACACAGACCTGGCACGGAGAAGGCTCATGGCAAATGACCACTGAGTGTATGCCTCCTCATCAAAGGGCTGGATAACATACATTTGTTTTCAGTAAATAAGTTTTAAGTCATTTCATTTAGCAAGTTCCACACCCCCCGCTGGCAATCCTGGAAAACATCCCAGAGGTACAGGAAACCCACCTCCGGTCCTGCCCTCCTTCCCTATCTGAGAACACAGGGACTCTGAAGTCCCTTGGGGTTCTTCATTAGGGGCTGCCATCTATATCTGTGCTAGAGCTATCGATTGGCAAGGAAGGAACGATCCCCAGACCACAGTTTGCTCTGGAAAGCACACACACAGGGACACATGCTCGCATTATGGATCTTACAGAAATGATTTGAAGTCCTTTGGTTTTCCACGGAACCAAGAAACCACTTCCAGACCAGCGAGAGTGGGAAGAGGGTATGCACAGAATGTATGTGTGTAAGTGTGCGTGTGTGTGTATGTGTGTGTGTGGTCCTCTTGCCTGTGAATTTCCCACAATGCCCGCTCCCTTCATAGGAGTTCTTAGATGTCCCCCAGTTTCAGAGGTTGCTCTCTAAAGCAAAGCTTCTCAAACTTTAATGTGCACACGAATCATCTGGGGAGCTTACTAAAATGAATGTTCTGTTTTGGTACATCTGGGATAGACTCCAAAATCTTGCATTTCTAATAAGCGTCCAGGTCATGCCAGTGCAGCTGGTCCCTAAACCGCTCTTTGAGAAGCCAAGTTTTAAAGAACACAAAATAGCTCTTCCTTTACTCAGTGATTGCGTATTTAGCACCTACTACTAGGTAAAAGGCAGCATGCTAGCCCTGGAGGAACAGGGAAATGGGAAGAAATATAAAGATAAAGAAGACATAATTCTTTGCCTCAGATCAGCTGGATATGCCTAATTACTAGGTCGAGCGTTTTGCCTAAGTTGGCTTAATTCTTACAACAACCTATAAACCTATGAAGTGCATATTGTTATTCTCGTTTCACATGCAAAGCAGGTGGGGCGCATACAACCTAACTGTTTTGTCTAAATGAGGACAAGGAGGCATGGAGATTTGAACTTTGGTCTACTTGACTCTAAGGCCTGTGTTTTCCTCCCATGCACCTCTTTGACGCCTGGTCTTGAACTTCTCATCGAGTTCTCAATGACCACCAATGGGACGGTGGCAGGGTGGGGGGCGGGAGTGGATCCTAGAACCTAGCAGCTTGCTCATGGGGTCTTCTACCTATTTCAGGTACTATGTGGTCCCAATGTGGTGGATCAAACACTGCCCACACTGGCAGACCTCAGCCACAAATATGGTCTGAACTCTGACACCAAATGGCTGCGTGACTTTGCATAAACCAACTGCCCTCACCTGGACTCAGAGTTGGGTGCTCTCTACCTTCTTTACTCTGTGACAAAAAGTATTCCAATTTCCCTTTTTGTTAGGTCCCCACTTGGGGTCCCCCAGCCCAAACTTGTTAGCTCAGGACCAAGAGTTTCTGGAACCCACCCTGCTAAGTCTTCTTCCTCTTTTCCTTCCTAACTTCACAGGTGTCACCAAGCTTGTACCCTGCCCTGGAGCTTGTGCTCGGGGTTGGGGATGCAAAGACAATAAGATGCACTCCCTTAGGGCACCTGGGTGGCTCAGTCGGTTAGGTGTCTGCCTTCGACCTAGGTCATGATCCCAGAGTCCTGGGATCGAGCCCCACGTTGGGCTCCCTGCTCAGCGGGGTGTCTGCTTCTCCCTCTCTCTTGCTCTCCCTCTGTCCCTCCCCATCCTCATGCTCTCTCTCAAGTAAATAAATAAAATCTTGGGAGGAAAAAGAAGATGCATTGCATCCCCCAAGGAGGAGACCCAAATGAGACCATAGGTTTGGAGCAGAAGGGCCCCAGCTCAGGCCCGGGGAATGTGGCACAGAGCACCTAACTCAGCACAAGCAGGGGCAGGCAGAGCTGAGCGGGCGGCTGCCCCCCACACATGGCTTCCCTAGAATAGTCCACTTTATCCCCCAGCCCCCCTATGAGGTGAGTGCTATTCTTGTCCCCATTTTAAAGATGAGGAAACGGAGGCTTATAGAAGTCAAGTGACCGGCCCAAAGTCACAGAGTTAGTAGGGATTAAGTGAGTTAACATGCACAAAAACACTTGGCAGAGCACAGGCAAGTAGTAGATGAATGGTAACTCCAATACCTTATTTAAATGGCAGAGCAGGGAGCGGGAGCCAGTTACCCTCCTTCTCAGATACGACAAATAGACAAGTTATAGGGAAAGGTCTCCCCTTGAGGACAAAGACCAGGCTTGGGACTGGCCATGCATCAGGAGAAAACTGCTGAGGAGAGAAGCAAAAGAATCCTCAAGAAAGGGCCTGGTAGGCTCCAAAGCACACAAGGCGGCGGTGGGGGGAGGGGGGTTGTTCTGCGGAGGTGGCAGCCATTAGTCACGCTGGGGGAGGCTGCGGTGCCAGAGCAGCCCCAGGGCCCTTTGTCCTTCCTAGATGGCTGCTCACCCCAGGCTTGGCTGCTCCATGTTTCGGCCGCCTCGCTCCCCACCTGGGTAATGGAGTGTTATGAAGCATGTTGGAAGCCATCAATTAGTGCTTAACTGCACGTTCATTGGGCTGTGTTTCCAGGGATGCTCCCCACTCAGAGCCACTCAGAGGTAAATCTTGCTCCTTCTCATTCGACGGCTGGGAATTAAAATGCCCCCCGACATCTTCTCCCAAATAAATGGAGATTTATGGGTCACTGTCAATATCAACACATGTTAGCCATCATTTGTACGTCTCCTTGCTCCTCGAGACTGATTGCTGTTTACTGTGAAAGATAAATGTGACTTTATAATCCACGGGGGTTGCTGGGAAGGATAGGCTTGAAAGTACATTTGTTTCTTCCCTCGGAGACTCTTTCATTCCACCTCCTTCCTTCTGCGTAAGCCCCACCCTGCCCCCACCCCTTGGATACTCTTGATGTATCTGAGGCTCTGGAAAAGAGACTTGAGAAGCCAGTCTGTCCTCAGCCAAGGTGCCAGTGTGACAACACACAGAGACTTTGCACCTTCGTAGCAAAGCTGCCTGTCTTACGGGCTGACACCATGAATACGTGATCTGGGGCCAGGGTTGAGATCGCCAAGAAGCTTGCTTGAGGAGCCGTCGGTGGGCCCCTCTTGAATTCTTGTGGCCTTCTGTGTTGCCGGGTGGGCTGTGGAAACTGAGGCTGGAACTGGCTCACTTAGGTGGTGGTTCTGACAGTGATTCTCAAACTCAAGTCTGCATCCGAATTGCCAGGAGAGTGCGTTAAAACAGATTTCCGGGCTTCTTTCCAGACCTCCTGATTCAGTAGGCCTAGGGTGGAGCCCGGGAATTTGCATTTCTAATGAGGTGCCAGGTGATGCTAATACTGGGGCTGGTCCTTGTTCCCCTGCAGAACTGCCTTAGAACAAGAGTGAGAAGTATTTCAGGCCATGAGTGGGAGAGAGGAGGCTGCTGGCAGTGTTTGGCACTCTGGGTAAAGAATAGCAACATCTAAAGAGGAATTTTTATCGTTTTGCTGGGCAATGTGTGATTTAAATCCTTTTCTATGAAATCTTCAGTTAAAGGTCAATTTCCATTAATAAGCTGTAAATTTGAATCTATTCTGGAAAGGCACTGAAGTGCTAATGAGTCTGGGATCACTCAGGCCACCCATTCGTGGTCTGCTCTACCTAGATTACTAAGAAGGTCATGGCCTGCCTACTGGAATGTTCTGATAAGTTTGTTGGGTGACATTTGTGAGGAGATCCCTGGTGTTAATAACAGAGCCCTTGGTGCAGGTTCCTACAAAATAGTCCCTAAGAGAATTTTCCTGCAGTAGTCAGGATTTGCAGGTGAAAGTGGGCCCACGACAATGAAGGTGCACAATCTAAAGACTCCGAGAGTTCCATGTTACACACTAGAAGGTTGTTGCAGGCACGCGATGGCTTTTGCTGTGCATCGGGGGTCTTACCTTGTAAGTCATAATGCTACAAGTGCCCCCAGCAAATGTGCTAGAGTCACTGTGTACCGAAGCTAGGCTGACCCAAGCCCTCTCCATTGAAGTCCAGTGGACTGGGCAGGTCATCGGTTGGGTTTCATTACTTGGAGGTGGGCATCTCCAGAGCAACCAGAGACCCTCTCATAGGATTAGGAAACTGGTACTAAAGCAGGGGGTGCAGTGAGGATGAAAAAAATCAACATATTTCAAGATGTGGAAAAGGTAGGGAAGAATAACTCATGATTAGTTGGGACTTTGGGGCACAAGGACAGAAATCCAACTCAAATTAACTTAAAGAAAAAGGAGATTTAACTTGTTCATAAGAAAGGATGTCCAAAATATAGACTTCAGGTACAGCTGAATTCATGCCTCTAGTAAAATCACCATGTCTCTCAGTTCCCTCTCTCCTTCCTCCTCTTCTTCCCCTACTCTCTCTTTCTTCCTCTATCTCCCTCCCTCTCTGATGGCACTTGGGAGTCCCACATTTCTTTGGTCCTTAGAGCTTAGAATTCCAGAGAGATTATAATATCTTATCACATACCCCTGGTAAATACTCCAGAAAGAGCTCCAGAAAGGTGCTCACCCTTAAAGAGATGACTACGGCCAAAAGGATGGGGACCACCAATTGGCCTCTCCTTGGGTAGAATCAGCTGTATCCAAACCTGACTGAGCCCGATCCACATGGAAAGAGCCCTTCCTCCGAAGGGGAGATTACAGCCAGACCAGAGAGGACAGGTGCCTGCTTCACTATGCACATTGGGCCCCTGCCCAAAGGTTTGCTGCAGCAGCTAATTCACCCAGGCACCTTGCAGACTCCACTGTTTGTAAGGCAATGGACTTGCAGTTGGTTCTTTAACACAGTGAAGCACTAATGAGAGTTTCATGCATCATTCCCTCCAGGGAAAGTAGTGAAATAAATAAAATCGATGAATAAATTTTTTTCTCAAGTTTGAGAACCGCTGCTCCATATATATATTTGATTCAATTTAACTTCAAAGGCATCACCTACTAGAAAAACTAAGACTTACAATAGAGGGTTATTGATCAGTCTGAACTTAGAAGTTTCAAAAACCTGAAACTGTTTTACTGCTCTCCCATCCCTGATGTACACCATGTACTGTCAAGTCATACTTTCCCCTCCCTTAATAGCATCTTGGGAAGGTTTCTTAACTTCTTATCAGTTCTGTTGTTCAAATTTAGTCTAATTTTATTATGACTTAGTTCTAAAGCCTCAGTCTCACATCCATTTGACATTCTTCCTTTTCTGCTCATAAGCTAGATTCGGGGAGAAGGTATGATCTGAAGTGGGGAGAAGACCTTTCTACTCTTTGACTCCGCTTCCCACGGGGGCACTGTGGGGTGGGATGGGAGAGCAGGCCTTGTTCTGGAATTACTCTCTGGGGGAGCTGGCAGTGGAGCACAGGTGCGGGACACAGAGACCCTAATTGTCTGTGGTCTGTCTGGTCTCAGCTGACTCTAGGCCCATCTGCTGGTGGTAGCCTTAGCTCCAGGGTGGTCCTGTGAGGACCTGAGGGTCCTATCAGTGTGAACCCATCCCATCTGTCACGGAGAAGGACAGCTGTGGCTCTCTTCAGCTTCTCCAGGGGTCCCCGCCCTCCCACTCTATACTCCTTCACAGAGCCTCAGAAACCACTGGGGTCTTCTTCCCTCTGTCCTCCTAGGGCTGAAAGGAACTGATGTGAGGGAGTCCCTTGCCCTGAGTCTCTTCCCCCACTATACCCGAGCCTCCTGTCTTCACACAGCACAGCCTCCACGTTCCCACAGAGCCCCATAAACTCCTGTAGACACAGGTCAGACTCTCCTCAAAACTCTGTCCCCACCACCGCCAGGGCCAAGGGTCTCAACGTGTCAGCGAGCTCCCAGCCTAGAGCAGTGAGATGAGTATGGCCTCCTGTAGGCACCCTCACACAGAGGCAGAATCCCTGTAAGGGATTCTGATCAATTATCCCGCAATGCATCCTCAAGATGAAGAGTCACACGGGTGGGGCAGACGTGACCACTTTCTCTGACCTCCCTTCTCCCACTTACCTCCTCCATGTGGCCAGAGGAGGGTGGGGCATGGTAACAGGGTCTGCTTCCTTGGGAATCTGGCCCCAGTGGCTGACAAGCCTCTTTAGAGAATACGGGTTACAGACACCTGGTGTTTCCGGCAGAGGCTCTGCTGCCGGTCCTGTTCACTGTGCTCTTACACTTACTATTTGCAGCATATTTTCACATATATTGTTCCAGTTGACCTCACAATAATCCTGTGAGACATCTAACCCACAGAGAAAGAGGCTCAAGCCCAAGGTCACATAGCGCAGTGGTGATGGTGGGATAGGAGCTCAGCGCTGCACCCCTGGGCCCCTGTCTTCTCCCTGTTATTTCGTGCAGATGGCTTGGCGTCACTTGTCTTGCGGCTCTAGCAAACTTAAAACAACTAGCCAGAGAAACAGCTTGCTTCCCAAGGCCATGCAGCAGCTGACAGTGGAAAGTCTGAGACAAGGGGTTACCTTAGAGAAAAGACCAGTTGGTTCGGATCGTGGGTCCTGACTGTTGTTTTCCCAGGCCAAGGCTACATGACTCCAGGAAACCTTGAGTTGGCTTTAGTCATCCAGCTGCTCCTGCCTTCCTGGAGTGGGATATGGGGTGAGGAAGGCTTATAAGTTGATATTTCCAAAGCAGAGAACTGGGCATAAGCTGAAAGGGTTGACAGGCCAGACCCTGTGCTCTATTCCCATAGAATATCCGCCCAGGTCACACAGGGTCAGGGCACCATCTGTGCCTTCTGGATGGCTCTGTCTGGAATGACTCATTTCCCACATGGTGGGCAGAGGTTCATGGTTATACTCCCTATAGTGGCCAGAGGACATGGCCACTAATTTTCTAATTAACAGATGGGGTTGGAGCCCCTGCTATACACAAAAGGCTCCTTTCTTCAAGTTTAAGTAAAGACTTATGATGAGCATAAGACCCTCACATGCCCTCATCCTGAGCAGAAGTTTCCCCAGGGCTAGGGTGCAGTGAGGCCCCTCCCAGATGGGCTGGGATCATATTTCCCCACAGAAGATCAAAGCCCTTACCCTTGACAGAGCCAGTTGTTACATTTTCAAGAATTTTGTGAGCTAATTCTTAAGCACAGCCATTATTCTACAATTCAATTATAAAAACTTACAATTAAATAAATATTATTTAAAAACAACAGTAGTGGATGGCTCAGTCAATTAGGCATCTAACTCTTAATTTCGGCTCAGGTCATGATCTCAGGGTCGTGAGATGGAGCCCTGTGTCAGGCGCCATGCTCAGTGGGGAGTCTGCTTAGATTCTCTCTCTCCCTCTGCCTCTGTCCTTCCTCCCTTCTCAAATAAATACATCTTTAAAAAAAAAGTAGTAAATACTCGAAGCTCCTCTATTGCTATTTATTTTACTCCATTTTACTATTATCTCTGTTCTTAAGGTTATTGACATCTTTGATGGAAATATTATATAATGGTGTGCTAAAGTGCATGTCTTTCCAACTCCTTGTTAGCAACATCACTAGTAGTAAATATTTTTCCCTTTGTAGGTCATATCATCAACTACACAACTTGGCCATTGTAACACAAAAGCAGCTACAGATAATAGATAAAGGAATGGACATGGCCAGGTTCCAATAAAACTTTACTTACAAAACTAGGTGGTAGACCAGATGTGGCAGGCCATAAATTGCCAGCCCCTGGTTTGGACTTAAGAAAACCATGGAGAAAATGTTAATAATGAAGATTAATCGTAAAAGTATATTGTGTCTCTAGTTATTCCAATTGTAAGTAAGTCCAAAATGGAGGCAATATTGTTCCAGAATTCAAAAACAATTGCCTGACACAACAAAGAAGTAGTTCAGGTCACTGCTGAATGACTAAAGTTCCAGTACACATCTTCATTGTTTCATTTTTGTCTTCCTCATGAACGTAAATGAAAATAGCAACCACAGGTTGGCTAATGATAAAAAGTTCAACAAAAGTCACAGAGTTTTCTGTGAGAATCAACTGGCTATGTGGAGTTTACAATAAAGTGTATGGGATATTTTATTATTATTTGTAAATTGTACAATACACATCCTTGATATCAATCACATATATAATAAACATATATATATATATGTATAAATTTCCCCCAGGGAGCTGGTTGTTAAATATTCCCATCACACTATTGCCTGAGGGACATCTACATAAAGAGAGACCTAACTGTCCAGAGCAGCACACAGTGAAGACCAAAAGCACGGTCCAGAGCCCAGGGAAGGGGAGGGATGTTAGGGATGGAGGGATATCAGGAAGGGCCCTCCAAGGTGGCCTGGAAGGCTTTGTGGAGGGCATAGGCCCCTAAAGAATCATAAGACTGAAAACGAATGGTGAGGGGTTGGCTGCACTTGGAGCAGGTAAACAGCCAGAGCAAGGAGTGGAGGTTCTAGAATGCCCTGACTTGGATGGGTCTACCAAAGAGGGGCGTCGGCCCTGGGAAGCAGTGGAAATGACATGAGAGCTGGAGACATTTCTTGACGTAGGAACATGCTATGAGATTGAGTCCAAAAAGCCAGTTACAAAATGGGTACCCTTATGTTAAGAAGGAAAAAAAATACATTAGAAGAAAATACACTTAAATGTGAATAGCTCCGGGTGATCGGATTATAACTGAATTTGGTTTTCGTGCTTAATACTTTTCAGTACCTTCCTCTTATTCAGAAGTGCTGCATGTTGCTTTGATAATCATGAAAAAAGAAGTTTTTCTTCTATGGGGCGGGGGGTGGGGGGGGGAAGCAGGCTTCCCTAGAGCGCAAGACCATCCCTGAAGCCATAGCCAGGGACAGAGGCCCCTGAGGGGAGGTGCAGACGAGGGGTGTAGTAGAGACCAGGGGGTGCCCCCCACTCCTGGAAGGATTGCAGGAGCACATGGGCGACCACCACTGATGCTCCGCCCCTGTGGGCTTGCAGTAGCCCCGTGCTCCAAGGGGATTCTGCCCCACCCCTTAGCCTCCCGGAGGTGTCTTCCGTCTCTCTTTTCTCCCCGAGGTACTCGTTTGCAAAAGTGCCTCTTCCCCATTCACAAAGGCAGAACAAATTAGGAACAACAAGAGATTCTCGATCTTTTCAGGACTTCATCATTGCTTTCTCCCAACCGAAGAAGTGTGTTTTTTTTTAAGTGTACCTGATTCACAGAACTGGAAAATTGGCAGGGCTCCTAGAGAACATCTATTCCAACTCATTTCTTTTGCTAATAAGGAAACAGAAACTAAGAAGGTCAAGTGGCATACCCAAGGGCGCAGAGCAAGGTGAAAACTAGTCTCCAGCAGAGACAACATCCAGGGCCTGGCACCTTTTTTCTCAGCATCCAATCACTGTCAAATGAGCCCCAGGGGCTCACGGCCCAGTGTGTGAGCTGAGCGTCCCTGGGCTTCAGAGATGGAAGATCCTAATTCTTCTTCTTACCCATGGAAAGCCCCCAGCTTATTAGACGCCACTTGCTTCTCCAGGCAGGGCCACAGCAGCTGAGTTCTCCCCCACTGTAGACCACACACCCGGAATAGCTCCTTCAATGCATCACTCTCCACCCATGCTGGGTGAGGCCCTCAAAGCTGTCTTCTCCCTAAAGTCTTTCAGCGATGAAGGTCATGTCATTTGGGGATCCGTCCCCTTCGTGGTTAACATCTTTACTGGCCAAGCCAGCCAGGTAATCCCGTTTGGTAATCAAAAGGGTGAAAAACACTGGCGTGGTCATTTTCTCCATATAGAATTGACCAAAGTGGAGATAAGGTAAGGATTTTCCCCTTGTGCTCCTATACGTGGCAGCTTCTGCTGTTTACACAGTTCCTTTCCCTCTTCCTCCTGGAGCAAAGCCCATGTCTCCATCCTGCCATGGCTACTGGCTCCTTGGGTATGTTCTGCACGTCCGTCTGTGTTGTATGTGTCATGTTGCTAGTCTTAAATGATATCGTCCTGGAGTGCAGGGGACATATCGGTTTATGCTTTTTCCGATCAGGAGCATCTGTAGCTGGAGGATTAAGAAATACATTTTCATGAGCTGGATAATAACAAAAATTAAGTGGCAAAAGTCCTTGCTGTCCCCAGTAGCTGGAGAGCTTTAAAAAAAAAAAAAAAGTACCTATTTTAGTTTTTTACTCCTACAGAGACAGGGAAAATTCCAGAGAAAAATTTGTGCCCATCTTGTGCCATGCTTCTTCAAAGGAGAATAAAATTTTAAATGGGGTCGCCAGGAAGAGCTTACTAAATGTGAAGCCTACAAACTGACCTTGGGAGTTGGGGTGTGGATTTCTCCCAGCCAGGCTGGCTTATGCTCTGGTTGGAATCGCTGAGCCTCCCCGCCATGACCCTCTACCTCATGCAATGAAAGCATAAGGCAGATCAAAACCAGCAACATGAACAACTCGGTTTGTTCTTCGTACCGGTGTGCGCGCTCTTGTCGTCGCCGTTTCCGACAGGAAGCTCGTTCCCGCCACTGGTCTTTCTGCCAAGTCAAAACACCTAGGACGACGCCTTTTACAGACCAGTGTCTTTTTTTTTTTTTTTTTTTTTTTTTTTTTTTAAAGATTTTATTTATTTATTTGACACAGAGAGAGAAATTACAAGTAGGCAGAGAGGCAGGCAGAGAGACAGGGAGAGGAGGAAGCAGGCTCCCCACCGAGCAGAGAGCCTGATGCGGGCCTCGATCCCAGGACGCTGAGATCATGACCTGAGCCGAAAGCAGAGGCTTTAACCCACTGAGCCACCCAGGCGCCCCAGACCAGTGTCTTTTGAGGCTTTCCCATCTCTCAGCGCTCTGTCTTGGATACTTTCAGCTCTTAGACCAGCTTCTGCCGGAGCTAAGTACTACTCTTGGGTCCTTTCCCTGTGAGGAAAGCTCCGACACCAAAGAACTCCATTCTGATGTTCATTCCAGTAGAATCTGGGTCATCCTTATGCCCTGGGAATTACACACCCAGTACCACCCATCTCTGTCCCTTGTCCTTGACTCCAGTGTCCCAATAGAATGGGGACTATGGGCATTACAGAACCTTCTGAGAAGGCCCCTTGCCAACTATCTCTCTGGTTCTTTAGGAGACGGTTTAGTTGTGCATTGGGTCAATCCCAATAACACCACTGAGGTCTTACATCTGTGGCTTTATTACTTTTCTTTCTTTCTTTTTTAATATTTTATTTATTTAGTTGACAGAGAGAAACACAGCCAAAGAGGGAACACAAGCAAGAGGAGTGGGAGAGGGAGAAGCAGGCTTCCCACTGAGCAGGGAGTCCGATGCAGGGCTGGATCCCAGGACCCTGGGATCATGACCTGAGCCGAAGGCAGACACTTAACGACTGAGCCACCCAGGAGCCCCTCTTTTGGTTTTGTTTTTTGTGGGGGTTTTTTTTTAGGTTTTTTTTTTTTAAGATTTTATTTATTTGACAGAGAGAGAGTGTTCACATACGCACAAGCTCGGGGGCAGGGCGAGCAGGCAGAAGCAGAGGGAGAAGCAGACTCCCCACTGAGCAGGGAGCCAGCCTGACAAGGGACTTGATCCCAGGACCCTGGGATCATCGCCCGATCCAAAGGCAGACGCTTAGCTGACTGAGCCTCCCAGGCGTCCTTTTGGGTTTATTATTTTCCTAATGAATATTTAAGAGGAATATTTACTAGATCGTAGAGCGGTGAGAAGGCCATAAATCTCCCTTTGGTGACGGATGTCATACGTTCTAGGAGGGAGAGATGGAGGACGCACTTCAGAATGCTTAGATGAGATCGGTATCTTTGAGTTCTGCTGGGACAACGTCAGCTTTCACTCACTGAAAGCCAGCAGCCTAGTGGGCATTAGGCAGGGCTGGCCTCTCTCAGCCCAAGAAGACCGCTTTGAATTCTAGTCAAAAATCTAGTGGCAACCTTTGACCCCTCCAGGCAAGCTGGGGGTGCCACAGAAAGCGTCTCTGTAGAGATCCTGCTTCAGCTAGTGCTCCCTGAGGGGCAAATAATCGTTGGTGAGGTTGGATTTTAGGCCTTTGTTTGAGAGGGGCCATCTTTTCATAGCCTTTGAAGAACTGGCTTCATTGTTTTTTGGTTTTTTGTTTCCTTTCCTTCTGGGATCCATTTTAGAAAGTTAACAATAAATACCTGGGTACATAGAGCAAAGCCAAATGACATACCAGGTCCCAGGCTTGGTCCAGGTTTTCTGGAAAACAGCAGTTTCTGGAGGAAGTTGCACACACCCCTAAAAACAGAGAAAATAAATGAGATGAGAGCCCACTAGCAAACAGGTGTTTTGTATCCCCTCTAAGGAGATATTTACATTTACAGGAAAACAAATAAACACCCCCCTGAACTGGGCTTGGCCCGTAAGGCAATAGAAAGCAGCCCTGGGCTCTGCGCCACATCCTGGCCGCTTCTGCTGCTGTTACAGGAAGGAACTGGAAGCACACACCCCCTTCCCAGGGGCGCCTGAATAGAACAGATACCAGCTCCCTTTACTCTTCAGAGAGGGGCCAAGTTATCTGAGAGCCTCATGGCCCCGTGCACGCAGCACGACTTCCTCCTTGGCACAAAGGCCCCCGGCGGCCCTGGGCAAAGCCCTTGGGTTCCTGTGATATCAGAGCAACTATGAGATGTGGGGACAGCTGGCCGCACTTGACAAGAAGAGCTCGTGGGGCAGGGTGGGTGCGGAGCTATCAGGGTGACAGGGGCATGGAACATGGAAAGGGAAGGAAGGCTCGGAGAGGAGGCAGTGTACGCAAACTGTCCTGGAGGGCTCTTGGGGCCAGGACCATCCACCCAACTGGAGAAAAGGGGCTTGAACATTCCAGAGCCCGTCCTGTGTGCCAGACGCACTACCAACCCTTCACTTAGGTTATAATCCTCACTGCCACCTCCATTCCCATCCCGTGGGAGCTCTTCGAATATCTCTTTCAATGCCTCAGGCTGGGGATGGTTCAAGGCCGCTCAGCTAGGAAGGGGCTGGGCTGGGCCGCTAAGGAGTTTGGCCTACTCATGGAGCCTCTTGGCCCATGGTTTCCTCATCTGTAAGGGGACAAGGGTCACACTGGTATACCTCCCGACAGTGCATCAAGGCCTTTAAGCAGAGAAGTGGCTGGAACACGACACTAAGGGGGCTCCGTGTGGGGCTGGTCCACAGGCTGGTTGCCGGGGGAAAAAGCAAGCCACCTAGGCCAGCTTCCTAGACATGCAGCAACACGGAGGTGAGGGGCGTGGAGCAGCACTCGGGTGCGGAGGCCCAGGTGGTCAGCGCTGCAAGAGAGTCAAAGCAAGACGCGAGACACCCTGCAAGGGAAAAACTAAGAGCATTTGGAGATGGACTAGAATAATGCCAGGGACAAAAGCTAACACTTACTGAGGGTTAGGTCCACTGTCCCACCAAATGCTCAACCACCGATCTTCCCCACAGCGGGGCTGGGATCTGAGCTCAGTCAGGCTCACTCGGAGCCTGTGTTCTTCATCTCCATGGGGTTCGCCTCCTCGCCAGGGGCCGAAGGAAAGAACAACACTCTCCTTCAGGCCTCTGCCTTCTATTCGAGTTGACTTTCTTGGTGTGCCTCCTCTCCTCCCTGGTGACAATTCCCTTCAAATTCCAGATTTCAGCTCCACCTTAAAATCCCCACCCCTCCACACCTACTTCCCACTGTTTTCCCTGCAGGGCAGGCCTGCTCCTGGAAGTTCTGGAACAGGTTCTGCTCCCTTATCCCCTCTCCTACCCATCCAGCCTCTACACCTCATCATCCAAGCCCGGAGCCGAGTGTACGCCCCCTGCCCCTGTAGTTAGGCCCCCTTCCTCTTTGCTTCCACATCTCCACCTGCTTCTGGCCTAGAGCGCACTATAGGCACATTTTTGGTCTGCTTGTTCATATTTCCACCTCCCCTATAGGATTGTGAGCTCTTGGGACTAAGGCCCAGCCTGTGCATAGTGTGTGGCATATAGGGGGTGCAAGGGAAATGTTGATGAGTGACTTAACGTGACTGATGGGTTAACTGGTTTAATTCATTAACTGACATCTGGGTTCAGGACAGGGGTCCTTCCAGCTCCAAACCCACTCTATCCCACTAAAGAAAGTCACATTTAGTATTTAGCATAAAGGCTTTCTGTATCCTCCCTGAAAAGGGGGCACCAGGGGTCCCCTTTGTGCCTTGTCTATGATCCATCAGGTTAGGCACACACACTCATACACATGCATGTATGCACACACGCACACGTGCGCGCACGCACACACACACACACTTCTTCCCTGACTGCCCCCCAGACCAAAGCCAGAGAAACAAATGCCCCTTCTCTGTCCTGCTCTAGACCTCCAGACAGATTAGTTCTAAGCATGAGAGGTGGGACCCTCCCTGGGCAGTAACCGCCGCCAGCACCCGGGAAGTAAGGTTCGCGGGGCAGGCTAACCACCAAGTTGGCTTTCTCTCCAACATGGCACCTCTTGGCTTCCCTCTCCTATGTGGGAGGGCCCAGCCCTGGCTCCGGGGAGGTTCCAGATCATTCTCCCCTCACCCCCCCACCGCCCCAGGCAGTGCTGAAGGGAAGCTGCGAGCTGAACCCTGGCCTCTGCAGGCCCAGGCAGAGGGAGCAGGCCCACGGAACCCCCTCAAGGCCACCCCAGCTCCGCTCCCCCGCGGGGCCCTGCCTGCCAAGACAGGTCAGTGGAGTTATTCTTGGTCCTCATTAGCACTTGCACAAGTTCTGGAATTAATCCTGTATTGCCAAGTGGCCCCAGAATGCGGCCACCTCAGCCTTGCTTTTCGAGTCACTGTGGCAGTCCAGGGAGGGCATCGCACTCCGTCCTGCCCACGGGGACCCACCAGGGCCGCAGTGCTGTAGACAGTGGAAGCCAGGGGCCAGCCCCCCGGTGATGGATGACAGGCTGCAGCAGAAGCCCCCCTGCCGGACTACCGTGCTCGTGTCCCTGTGGACCATCATTGGCCCCAGGGTCCTGACGACAGCCACTGGCTCCGAGCAAACTGCTGCTGGGGCCCCGTCACCTGAGAAAGAGTTGTTGTGTTTTGTTTTTTAAGATTTTATTTATTTATTTGCGGTGGGGGCAGAGAGAGAGAGAGCAAGAGCAGGGGGAGGGGGACGCAGACTCCCTGCTGAGCGGGGAGCCGCACAGGGGGCTCGATCCCAGGACCCCGGGATCATGACCCGAGCCCAGGGCAGACGCTTAACCGACTGAGCCACCCAGCTGCCCCCTGAGAAGGGTGTAAACCAACAAACACCAACCCTTCCCTGCCTTATTATTCTTCTCTCCAACCCTCCTCCTCTTACTCCTTCACAACACTTGCTTCAAAAGGTGGACACCCCCACTTCACTCCTCTGGGCTTCCTTGTCTCAGGCTCCGTCCATTCGCTGAGATCTGACTCGGGCTTCCCCTCCCTAAGGAGGCCTCTGATAGATCCCCTTCTCTGAACACCATTACTTGCAGCTAACCCTTACTGATCATTTACAGAGCAGGGTAGGTGCTAAGCCCATCTGCAAGAACCATTGTCTTTCATGGCCTCAGTGACCCCAGGGCCCGCATTGATCAGATGAGGACACTAGAGTTTGCAAAGGGGATGGCGAGTTGTGGGCGGGAGTGGGAATGCGAGCTCCGGCACCCGACCGCCCTGAGGGGGCTCCGGCTCCGTGCACAGTGTTCGCTCCTAACCACCCCGCTGTGGAGGGAGACAAGGAGACACCCCCTTAGAGCATGTGCCGCTTTCCTGGTTGCCCCGCTGCCACTTTACCACCGGTCCAGCACCTTGTCCTATCTTGCAGGCAGCTGTCTGTGCTCACAAGGGGGTCAGCATCTTTGAGGGGAGGCTGCCTTCCTACAACCTGGAGACTACTCCCAGCGGAAGTGCCATCCATCTTCTAACCAGCTGACTGGAGTCTTCAAAAGGGAGCGTCCCCAAAAATGCTTTTGCCGCTCTATGAGTCTATGCCCTAGACCAAATCAAGCTTTTGGAATCCACTCTGCTCTTTCCTTTCCCCCTCTCTTGCTGTAGGGTGTCCATAAGACAACAGCACAGACCCCCACTTCCTCCCTGCGCCTCACCGTCAAGCCACCTGGGTGGCTTTCCAAGGGGAAAAGCACCTGCCCCCTTTCCTGGCTCGGAGCCCCTGTAACCAGCCCAAGGTCACCCATGCTCTTCCCCTCGTCGGGAAAGTGTCTCCTCTCCAGCTGGAGGCCGACATGCATTCATCTCATCTCCTCCACTCCCATCTCTCCAAGCCCTCCCCTGTCCTCTCCCTCGGGGACCCGGCGCTGGGTACCGACCCTACCCACCAGCTTCTCCAGCTTCCCACCACTCTCTCAGGGACCCTCACCTGCTTTGCTCCTCTGGGAACAAGCATCAAAGAAAGGCACTCGTTCACCTCCGAACACTTGATTTCCCTGGACATCTCACGTGACTCTCAAATATGAGGTCAATACAAATACAATCATTTAAATGGCCTGATATTAAACGCTTCTGACCCAAAGAGTAAAAAGCTTTTGGAGGGATCGTTCCATTGATACGAGCGTCACAATGACAGGTTTCAGAGATGAAAGTAATGGATCAGAAAATAGAACCATAGAGAAAGCACAGATGAAAGGCAAATAACCCCATTTGAAATCCCAAGCTTTCACTTGAGGGGGGAAAAATGCCAAAAGCACGGTTTTGTGTTAAAGAGATCATGAGGCCAGGAGCACACACTTGCTGGCTACTTGAGTCTTCGTCCCTGCCTGTGTGTGTGTCACTTTGCACCTTGAAGTGGCGTGGCCTTCGTTGGGGCTGTTGCACAGGCCTGTAGTGCCTGTCAGCTCAGTGCCACGGACACTGCGGCTGGGCGTTGCCCCGAGTGACCGAACGGCCTCCGAGAGAGAGAGAGAGAGAGAGAGAGAGAGAGAGAGAGAGAGAGAGAGCCCAGCTCCTCAGCCACATGGAGAGCCTGCTCTCCCACATCACTAGACCTCAGCACAACTTCTCACTAAGAGAGCACATAATGACAAAAACTAGTACAAACAAAGCATTTTGTTTAGAGCAAGATTTAAAGACATGCAAGCATTAAGCATCTGAAACGCTGTTTTTTAGCTGTTATTCACCTCAAACTAAGCCCGTCCTTGAATCCTCTCACATTTCTGCAGAAGGCAATTTTTCTAACTCAACTTCAACCTTCTTGGGGTCTGTCCCTTCCAGGTTTCTTGTTTTTCTAGAACTTTCTATGGCTTTATCAGACTTCGAAACAGGTAGGGTCCTTCTTCTATTTTACCTTTGAAGGCCAAATAAAAGAATATTACTACTACTGGTTTGCAGTGGAGTAAAGAAAAGCCCCATTATTGCAGCCCTATCACTTCCCTTTGGGGGTTCTGTATCTTATCCCTCCAGGGACCAGAGAAAGGAAAAGATTCTCTGTCGCAAATGCCCTACATTTGGCCATGTCACTCCTGTCCTTCTGATCAGAAGAGGTTGTTTACCTCCTCCCTTACCCTTGGCTCTTTGCCCTTTGGAGCAGGATGTGTTTATTGATTGATTGATATTTACTTACAATTGGTACTTAGGATTTGCAGCAGTTTTTACACTTGGTTGCTGACACAGACTGTGCCCTGACATTGTCTTAATGAAGATTTAAGATTTAAAAATTCACATTAAGAGAGAATTCCATGAAATTCCGTGGGAACAATGGAAACAATTTTAAATGGGAAATTAAAGTGATCCATTGAATAAGGATTGTAGGAAATGACCAATGGGCAGGGCTGGACTGGACCAAAGGGAGGTAGACCAAGTATCCGGCTAGAAGTGGGCTGTTGTGTGACAAGGGGGAGTTCAAAAACAATTCAATATGATGGAGGGAGGGAGCAAAGAACTTAGACCAGGCATCCTCACTCCTAGGAAATCAGCTATCATAGGAAGGCTCGGGCAAGTCCTGGGACTGGGAGGTTAGAGTCTGAAAGGCGAGTCATCACAAATAACACATCTGAAAAGTGCTCTCTGTCTTCTGTCATTGTCTCTATTCTCTGTGGTGTGTGGTCAATCTAGGTATAGTACACAGGGAAGTAGAAAGAGAATCATAGACCCCAATATCTACCACTTCCTCTTTTTTAAGATTTTATTTATTTATTTGACAGTGAGAGGGGGAGAGAGTGAGAGAGCTCAAACAGGGTGAGTGGCAGGCAGAGAGAGAAGCATGCTCCCCGCTAATCAGAGAGCCCGATGTGGGGCTCGATTCCAGGACCCCAGGCTCATGACCTGAGCCGAAGGCAGACACTTAACCAACCAAGCCACCAGACACCCCTCTATCACTTCTAATTAACACAGGGACAGAGGAGTGAGATCTTCTGGCGGATATCTAAAAATCCTCTAGAGTCCTATTGAGCCCCATCCCTGATGATTAAATGCCAGTTCTAAAATAAGAAGTCTTCATCCCAAAATCAACAGATGTTTGGGCTGTCATCATTTGCTTGTTCTAAACTCATTTGTGATTTCACTGTGAGGTCCCGTCTGTGTGATTAATAGGAATCACTTATGTAAGATTATTTGGAAAATCTTCCTAGTCATGAGGTATCTATCTCTCCATCTCGGTGACTTGTCTTATACAGCAACGCAGTGGGGCATACTGAAGGAGCATTTGGTGAACTTTCCACCTCATCAACCTAGAAAGGTTTTAGAAATCCCCCATACTCTTCAAGATGGCCTTTATCAGATACCCCGGTTCCATGAAAGGTAGATTAATGGTTTCCATCTTGCATACAGTGCATTCCCTAATCGCTTATAGGACCTTGGACCAACTACTTTGCCGGATGGTCTGTTTTCTCACCTATAAAATTAAAGTAATCAACAGACTACCTTATTTCCACAGCTTCTTTAAGTTCTGAGGATCTAGCGTTATTTTAAATACTTTGTCAGTGGTCTTGACCAAACTAGCATTACAGGTGAGAAACAGACAACAAAGAAAAATTCTGGGCTGATACCCATTGGGTCACAGCCGACCATTTTATACGTTGTTGGGTTAGTCATTGCCAAACCTGTCGTGACCTTGCCCACATTGAAGATCCATCTATTTTTCTGCCCATTCACATGGCCCTATTTCATTATGACCCTCAGCTGAGTATTTTACCTCCTGGAATGCACATACCTTCTTCCTTCTCTTTCTGTATAGTATGAAACTCTTATATGTTATTGCGATTACTACATAAAGTCACTTTTCACACCTCTTCATTCAGAAAATTATCCCAATTTTTTATGATGCCTTTATTCCGATGAATAACAATTCCAATTTTCAAAGTGTTTTTCAGACATCCACTGACTTACCTGACCCCTCACAACAATCCCATTTTATATATATATATATAAAAGTAATTTGTTACGTAACATTCCTACCCACGTGTGATAGTTATAACAACTTCTTTCCCTGGTAAACTTTGGTGTGAAATTTCATCCTTTTTTTTCCCCCTGACAGTCAAAATGGTTTTCATTCATTGAACTCTTCCCCAAAGGCTTACTTACTTGGGGAAAGAAATCTGGTAGACCAATAAAGCGTGAACCCAACTCACAGAGGGTCATTGGAATTGAGAGCTGAAGTGGCCTTCAGGGATCATCGGTCTCACCCACCCCCGAACGTGGGCTCTCTCCTTTCCACGGACCAAATGGTGCTTGCCTCTGGGGCTCCCCTATGTTGGGGTGCAGAACCTTTGCTTATGGGCTCCTTATCTCTGTGAGCTCCCCGAGTTCCTCCTTAGCTCACGATTTCTAATTTGCACATATCGGGTCCCACTTGGTGGCTTTTCCCAGTTCCCTGTTGCTAGTCTCTTTTCTTTGTTGTTGCTTTTCAAAGCCGCCCTTTTCCCAAGATGGCTGCTTTGACTTAATGAATCAGCTGCAGCATTTGTGATCCGCTGCCAGGTTTTCCAGGAGGCAGCTTTCCTGGGCTTCCACCAGGCTTTTAAAGAGCCCTCTGGTCTTCCTGCCGGCTGTTTGCTCTGCTCCTTTTCCTCCTAATTAATGCCTTCGCCTTATCTGAGTGGCCTGTTCTCAAACATTGCAACTGAGTGATTGATGTGTTTTGTTGTGTTTTCTTTTGGAGCCCTCCCTATCTGCCCAGACTTGATTTAATTGGGGTTTGCTCACTGTGATTTAGACTGATTCGCCCACTAGGTATCCCTTACATCAAATCCTGCTCACCACTTAGAAAAACCACAGCTAAAGATTGTTTGGCAAGTCTCAGTGCTCACAGGGTTTCCCACCGAGGGTCAGGGTTGGCTCACCGGTTGAGAGCTTGGGCTCTGGGGTCAGCCGGAAATGCCTCTGACACAGTGCCCTTAACAAGGTAATGAAGCATCCTGAACTTCAGTCTCTGAACCTGTAAAATAAGAACGATAGGACTTACTTCATAGAAATGTTGAGAAAGTAAATTGAAATAATGCATAGAAAATGCTCAGTTACCTAGTAAGGGCCCAATAAGAGTTATTCCTGATTACCCCACTCAACCCTTGGGGGATAGGCAAAGCAGCTCATCTTATCCCCAGATTATGGATGAACACATTGGGCCCATAAATGTCTCATGGCTTACCCTATGCCACACGGCAGGCACAAGAACCATGGCAGGCACCGGACACCCCAGGCTCAGGCTTTAGCCTTTTCCCCGGCAATGTCTCTCAGAACCAAGACCTACGTTCTCTATGACAGTGGTTCCCAAAGTGTGGTCCCCAGACTCCCAGCATCAGCATCACCTGGGAACTTGTCAGACATGTCTACTTTTGAGTCCCAGACCTAATGAATCAGAGGCCCAGCAATCCAGGTTTCAGCAGGCCCTCCTGGACTCTGATGCAATCTCAAGTTTGAGAACCACTGCTCTATGGAATAATGATTCATCTCTTGATCTAACTCCTGAGGTGGAGGGAACCCCACAAATCCTGGTGTGTTCCCTGACGTGAGTTCACCCTTCCAGCCCCATGACAGTATCCTCTTTGTGACTGATACCTACTGATACTGTTGAACTACGGAGTGGTTCTCATCCCTGGCCTCATATTAGAATCATCTAGGGAGCTTTTTAAACACACAAAGGCCCACCCCAGACCACTTAGCGTCCAGTCATAAAGACAACTAGGAACTACCTTATGCACACACCATGGAACTCTCTAATCTGGGAATATGTTTACCTCATTAAGATGTGCGTGCTTTAGAATCCACTCCCAGTAAATTGTTTCTTCCCTTCCTGTACACCTTGGATCCTCTGCCCACTTATTTGCACAGCTGCTAGCATTTGCACAGAGATATTTACTTACACCTCAGCTTTGTTGCCCTGTCCACACCCAGAGTTATTCTGCTTGATGTAAAGATAGTGACAAGATATGATAAGCACTCAACATTGACTCGCTATAGTTCTTATTTTTCTTTTAACTTAGAAGGATAGTTTTATGAAATGTTGGACTATTAAGGATCCTAAGATCACTCCCTGGCTCGCCAGGGTCACAATCTCACACAGGGTACTGGGGACCTAAGAAAGAATACAGTGTCAGCCTTTCTCACCCTCAGAGGGGACAGGAAGATCTGGCTTGGGCCTGAGGCCCTAGTGAGGCCTTCTGCTGCAGCCCCTCTGAATTGAAGGTCAGCAGCTTCCAAAAAAGGGCCACCTCCACTTATCCAACTGGCTCAGATAAGGACCCTGAGAATCTTGGGTTGCCTTACTTACCCCAGCAGGCCTGGCCACTGTGTTCACAGCCCAGAGCAGAGGACGACCCCGGCCTTTGCAGATTCCCTCCATAGAAATGCCCTCTAGTAAAAATGTAGCCTGTGAATTCCCGTTAACAAATTTGGCTCCCGGGGAAGAGGCAAGAAAAGAATAGAGAAAAAGGCAAGTGCTCCCACTCCAGCACTTCCCCCAGGGTGGTAGGGTTGATGGACATTGAACCCTGGAGAGACCAAGAAGAATGTTCCTCTGTACATGGGCACAGCCAGGTTTCATGGGGCCCGAAGCCCCATGGAGCTTCGAATAGGAAGGGGAGGCTCACTATAAGAAAAAGAATACAAAATTACAAATACAAAATTAGGCATGAGATTTCAAAAGGGGCTTGCACACTAGGGCCTAAGTTCAAATTCCTTGTCCCCAGAGGATTTTCCCCCCATACCTAGATTCTTTTAAAAACTGTTCTGGATTTTTTTTTTTTTTTGGAAAATCAATTGCCCCCAGGTGTTATATCCTTCACAGAGCTAGACAATGTTCCATCATCCACATTATCTTCACATAATATATTCTTTGAATTTCAAGAGACTCTGTAAATGGGAAATTTGCTCATGAAAGAGGGTATCACATGTACAAACACAAAGACCAGCATTTAATTTATTAACTTTCTTTTTTACGAGGTAATATATTCACATGGTCCATTGTTGAAAAGGTACAAAAGGATATAAAGTGGTGAGTTCTGAGTAAGTTTTATAAACTTTAAAATAAAATAAAATGCATTATTATAGGGGCACCTGGGTAGCTCAGTCGGTTGAGTGTCCGACTATTGGTTTCAGCTCAGGTCATGATCTCACGTGTCATGGAATCAAGCCCCACATCAGGCTCCCCAGTCAGCAGGGAGTCTGCTTGAGGAGCCTCTCCCTCTTCCCCTCCCCCCACAGGACTCACATGCATGCATGCTCTCTCCTTTCTCTCTTAAATAAATAAAAATAAATCTTTTAAAAATACATTATTATAAAATGCATTTTTTTTCTATTAAGAACGTAATACTTGCAGGATGCCTGGGTGGCTCAGTCAGTTAGGTGTCTGCCGTCAGCTCAGGTCATGATCCCCAGGTCCTGGGATTGAGTACCATATCGGGCTCCTTGCTCAGCAGGGAGCCTGCTTCTCTCTCTGCCTGCTTCTCCCTCTGCTTGTGCTCTCTCCCTCTGTTTTAAAAAAAAGAAAAGAAAGTAATGCTTAATACAAAATTTTTAAAAACAAAAATACCGAAGGAATCACATTTTAACCCATTATCAAAACTTAAGATTTTTCTAAACTCCTGCCAAATATGAGTGGAGAAAGATGGAGTCCTTGTCCTTTTGACTGTCTGCCTTTCATCCTCCTAACACCTCAGACTTTTCCAATCTTTCCAGTAATGAGAAAGAAAAGAGGCTTCCATAAAGAAAGGTGGAAAGAATTGAAGCATAGTAGCATTTTGTGGGGAAAATTATAAGCTACTGAAATGTATAGAGGCATCAGGCCATACCCAGTGATCTAAGAGTCTATAGCAAAGATGGTCAGTGGCTTTCATTTCAAGGAGCACTTCCATTCCATCAGGGATGACCGCCATGACGCCAGTCTCAGTGTGAAGAATGCTGTGATCCATTAGCCATGTCTGTCATGCTTATGGAGTGGTGGGGGTGTGTGTGGGGGGGAGACAACCTGAGTGCCACACACATGTCTTAGGGGTCTAGGCGTAAGTGGAGGCTTGGCTCAAAGAACCACCTAGAGTCAGGGCTTCAAAAATCAGAATCAACTGAGTTAATTAACTAAAGCAAACAGAAATATATGGTTATCCAATCCCCATTGTGTAGAGAGGCTTACAGAGGGCAGATGCCTAAAAATCCTCCACCAATCTTCCCCCCTCACCCGGTGAGCACTGCCTTATGGGCAACACTCCCCTGGCCAGTGCAGGCAAATGCCCTTTCCCTCCCCTAATGCCCCTTGGGTTCCTCTCCTTCTGGATTTTGCTGTCTTCCCACCAGAGTGCCCAGCGGGCAGGGGCCGGTTATGTACTTCCTCCCATTACCTTCCTCCAGTCCCCACACAGAACCCCTGCACAGGCTGTGAGCTTCCCACACCTGACAGGTGTAATGAAGCCCTTTGGCTCCAAAAAGTGTGGGGTCACACTCCTCAGCCTCTCAGACATTTACCGGGTACTCACTCTGACCTTTGTACTCAGAGATGAAGATGATTTAGACCCTTTCCTCAAGGGACTTACTGTCAGTGAGGGGAGTATAGCACATATACAAATCATTATAATTACATAATAAATTACAGTACTATAAGTGTTATTGATTTAAAATGCAATTTTAATTAAATTATGATAGTTATTTAAATTAAACATAAGAGAAACTAAGTGCCAGGTATGGACTCTAAGCATTTTGCTTACACACTGTATTTACTACAATCTTCACAATGGCCCTGTGAGGCTTACTAATTTTATCCCCATTTCCAAACAAAGAAACTGAGGCTTAGAGCATTTAAGTCACTCACCGAAATAGTCAATGGAGAAGCCATAATTCAAACCTGGGTATGTCTGTGTTGTTAATAAAAGGTGAAGGGGGTCATTTCAGTTTGGGTTTGACTAAGAAGGGTGAGCGCTTTGAGGCTCTTCGAAACCCCCGTCACGACCCCCATCCTCCAGCATTGGCAGAGGGGAGCCGGACGGCAGCCAGAAGTGTCCCCGGCCATCCCAGCTCCAGAGACCCAGCGTTTCAACCCAGGCTCGCCCCGCCCCGGCCCCCGGCCCCCCGCCGAGCCCCTGAACGCGGTGTATCAGCTCAGGATCGAGAAGGCCACTGGGAGCAAGTTGTTCCCGCATGCGCTGCGCACAAGCTGGGGTGGGTTTTATGAGACCAGAGAGAGGCGGGGAAAACCGATGAGAAATCAGAGATCTGCTAGAGTCGGGAGATGAGCCACAGGAAATGCTTTCGTCTAAAAATATGCCATTTCTGAAAGGAAAACAGTCATTAGAGGGTGTGAGAAGCCCCCGTGGTGAGGAAAGCAAAACAGAGAGACTCACTGGGAGGCCAGTGGAACAACAGAGAAGCCTATTACCCACCCACTTCCTGTGCGATTAGCGAGAGACTTCGGGAGGATGAAAGGCACGCAGACCAAATGACAACCCACAGACAGAGCTCCGGGGGAAATGTCTGGGGACAGCCTCCCAAGATGCAGCCGGGAGGTAGGAGGAGAGGAAACCGTTCCAGCTAATATTTTTCTCGCGTCAGCGGGTTCCGCTATAGATTTGGCTAAAATTTCCCGTTTGCTTCCTGTATACCAGGCACAGTGAGGGGCTTTGCAGGCATCGTCTCCTGTAATCCTTCAGGCCACGCTAAGGAGAAGGAGCATGCACCTTGGCGGTTGGCGACCTGTCCAAGGTCAGAGAGCTGGCAGGGGAGTGAGACGGGGCTTTCTCCCGGGTTCCCTGACCCCAGGTCTCGCCCTCACTCCCAGTCTGCCAAGCTGCCTCTGATAAGACCAAGGATCCTGACCGCCCTCAACCTACCCAAGTGGGGGCCAGTCACTCCCATTTCCCTGCTAGACTATGGCTGTTTCACATCCTTTATCTTGTCTTGCATCATAGCAGATCTTGTTAAAAGGAAATTCGCCATTGTTTGTTCGTGACTTGTCAGCTAAAACATGCTGTAGCCACACCAGCTCCTTCTACTCACCCAGGAATAGTGCAGTCTTGGGATGGGAAGGTCACACCTCAGCCACTTGATTCCAGGTCTTTCTATGTCCATCAAGGGGCAACAGTCCCTCCTTGGGGAGAGTTCCAGAGACTGGGGCAGGGAAGCGGAGGACGAGGGGCCAGTTCCTTCAGGGGCATCCTGACCATCAGGGAGCACATCCTCTCTTCTGGGAGCAGGAAAGAGCACTTTATATGCATTTCTCCCTCTACCCTCCTCCACCCCTGACACAGGTGATTTGTCACCATCTTGTAGAGGAGGAAACCAAGTGGTCCCTTACATCGAGCCCAGATCCAACTCCTTCTTGCCTCTCACTCACGTATCAGAATTTGGCATCTGGGAGCACAGAGAGTTAGGTCTCCTCCATGAAGAACGGAGGGCGACAGCTTCCTAGGCCTCTCTCGGTCACCTCCACCCAGGCTAAACATCTTCAGGCCCCTCAACTGCCCGAAGGGACTTAGGCCACAAAGTCACTCTCACACTGGGATAGCCAGAGCTGGCTGGTGAGTCTCTTGGCCACCCCCACAAGGGTACTCAGGACCTTGGTCCAGCAGCCACAGCAGAGGGGCATGCACCTCTATCTGCCCACCTGCCCTTGCTGAGGAAAGATTCCTCCAATGCACCGTCCCCTGGCCCTCCTCAACCCTCCCTTGTTGGACCTCCTTACTTAGAGCTCTGGAAGTCAGTGTGGCCATCTTGCTTTCCCTCTCCCTACATCCAACCAGTATCTAAACCCAGTGATTCAGTGGACAGGGAGGCCACTAAATGTCTCCCTCCATGTCTCTCACACGACCCCCTCCTCTACACCCCTTTGCTGCCATCCTCTTCGTGCCCTTCCCCCCTCTTCCCTGTGCTCTAGGCCCTTCACAGACCACCCCCTCCCATCCCTCCTTCACCTACAATCCTAGTGAGCCTACAAAGAGGCAGATTTCATCATATTTCTTCCCTAAGATCCATCAATGGCTCCTCATGGCCTTCACAGAAACGCAACTTAGCTTGGCCCCCAAAGCCCTCGGCCATCTGCCCCTCACCTGCTTTCTGACCATCTCCAGTGACATATGACTTCCTTACTCTGCCTTCCTTCCCTTTCTCTGCCACAAACTTCTATTCTTCCTTCAAGACCCAACTCAAGTATCTTCTGTCCCCCACACCTTTCCTGACCTTCCTGCCCTCCGGTCAGAGGTGACTGTGCCCCTCCTGTCTCCCATGACCACACTTCCCACTCACCTTGGGGAGGCACTCCTGACAACAGCTGGCTCACACATCTGTGTCTGCCTGTAACCCACCGAGCCGTGAGGAGCTGTTTTCTGGGCCAGGCCTTGAGCACGGCATGGATTTACAACAAAGAGAGATGCTGAATGACCACAAGAGCTAAGTCGTGGCATTTGATGCCCAGAAAAGCAGCAGCCCAGGACAGGGCCCACACCTGGGCAGTTTAACTGTGCAAGACTCCATATTAAGAACAGGAACCACTCTGAGCACCTTCCATGTGCCAGGAACCATATGAAGCTTTTTGCCGGCTTTATGTCATTTAAGAGGATTGAGTGAGTTAATTCATGAGAACTGGTTAACACAGTGCCAGACACAGGGTGAGCATTGAACAAATGTTAGCAATACAAGTGACAGATCAGGGTGCCTGGGTGGCTCAGTCAGTCAGGCGTCTGCCTTCAGCTTGGGTTGTGCTCCCAGGGTCCTAGGATCGAGCCCAGAGTCAGGCTCCCTGCTCAGTGTGGAGCCTGCTTCTCCTTCTCCCCCTGCTTGTGCATTCTCTCTCTCTCTCTCTCTCTCTCTCTCTCTCTCTCTCTCATAAATAAAATGTTTAATAAATAAATAAATAAAAGTGACAGATCATGTAGGGGACATTTATGCCAGGCAGCATGCCAAACACAGTCCATGCCTTGTCTCGCTTCTTCCAACAACCCTGGGAGGAGTGTACTCCCATCCGTCCCCATTTTACAGATGAAGACACTGAGTCCAGCTGGACTAAGGGACCAGCACAGAAGTAATGAACTTGGGCTTGCAGCACCCAGGTTCTCCATGTCTCTCATACAGCAGAGTACCAGGTGGTGCCCAGAATTCATTTGGGAAGAAAGCAGGCCAGGTTCTTTCAGAGAAGAACCTAATGAGATAGCCAAGGGAAACACGAGGCACTGGGAGGTATCATAGTGTAAGCTGGAGTCAGTCCCCTCCCTCGTACAGCTGGGAACCCTGAGCCCCAGACAGAGCCGTTCACACAGAGCTAAGACATGGGAGTGAGCCTGTCAGCCAGGCTGGACCCTACTCGGCTGGCCATATACCAAATGACAGTGGCATGGTGTCCCGGACAGAGCACAGACTCTGAATCCAAAGCCCTGACCCCACGAGGTGCAATCAGCTCTGTGACGTCTTGGTCAAACCAGGTAGCCTCTCTGAGCCTCAGTTTCCTCACCTCTAAAACAAGGCTGAGGGCTCCCTCCCAAAGGGCTGCGGTCACATCAAATGGATGGTGTGTGTCCCTATGCTCAGGGGAAGGGGGGGCTCTAAAATGTTCTGCAGTTGCTGCCTAGTAGCAGTGAGCTCCGAGGTGTGGCCTGGAGCTGCATTGCCTCTCTCTCCCCATTTCCGCTGGATTGCACTACGCCCGAGGGCTTCCGAACTCCAACAGCAATCAGGCTCGTTCCAACTCAGTCCGCACCTCTCAAGAGCAACAGCGTGTCAGGACCGTGCCTGTCGGTCATTCAGCGTTTGCTGAGCTTGGAGTGGGATCTTTCCCTGCAAGCGTCTTCATGTCTCCTTTGTAAAAATACTCAACTGTAGTCCTCAGGCGTTGGGTGAGGAAGGCAGCCAGGGGTCTGTGCAGTTTCTTCCAAGGAGGAAAAGGCCTTTGCCATCTCCTACCTTTTTAAACAAAATGTGCCTTGGTGTTCTCTGCCAAGATATTTCTTTGGACGGAGAGATAAGGTGCTCCTGAGACTCCATGAGCTGAAAAAAGAAGGGAAAGAAGGAAGCAGGGGTGAGATGGCCCTGGTTCGGGGGCGGGGCCCCTGCTTTCCAGAAAACCCAACCTGGCGGACCACAAGCTCGGCTCCTGGGGACAGACTGGAACTGGCCAGAGGTCAGGAGACGTTATAAGGGCCAAAGAAGTTTTGAAGTTCAGTAATTCGAGGGGGAACAACATTCACCTTGTCATGGTAAAGGGCATGAAACCCCGCACAGAGGAAAATAAAAGGGTTCCAGAATCGTTGATGATGCTTCTCGCTTTCAGTCTGTAGAAGTCACATCTCCATTCGCCCTGCCTGCTCCTGCTGGGGCGCCCACAGAGTTGCAGAGCCGGATGAGGTAGAAGTTAGAAAAAGCCTGTGTTTCCTGCTTGCTTTAATTTGGGAAGTTGCCTGACTGAGCAGTAACTGAATTTCATTTTTAGGATAAAATACTTGATCTCCGGGGAAGCCAGGCCTCAAGCAACTGATTTTTACCAGGCCACTTCTCCTTGACCTCTGAGGACTGGCCTGATTCTTGGAGAAAATTTTAACCACATGCCAGTCTGCAGGGATCTACAAGTCCCTACATGGTCTGGTCCACCTACCTCTCCAGCCCGATCTCATCTCCCTCGGCTCCTGTCAGAGGGACCGCTAACCACCCCACACCCCCCTTCCCAGGCTCAAGCTTTCAGCTCCTGCCCCCAAAAGGCCCACAGTTCAGCATCCCCAAGCTTGACCCATGCCAAAGCTGCTACCACCCACCTTGCCTCCAAGCCAGAAGTAATGACTCAACTCCAAGAATAGTAATTATTATCATTACAGCTTGCATTTCTTGAGCTGAGTGCCTGGCACTTTCCAAGCTCTCTTTCATTGACTCCTCTCAGAACACTACCATGTAGATATTACTGTGATTTCTCCCCATCTCACAGATGAGAAATCTAGGACTTAGGGAGGTAAGGCAAATTGCCCAAGGTCATAGAGTTGGTAAGCACAGGAGTCAAGAATTGAACCAAGTCTGGTTCTAAGCCTATGACACACCATCTCCCCCAGGGGCACTCATGCCTCAGACCAACTCCCACATTGCTGTACTAGAAGTTCTGTGAACTTGTTTTGTAACCTTTACAGAGTTATAATTCAATAGACAAATACCACTCATAATTCTTCAAACCTCCAAGAATACTGAGCTCTCAGGAATGAATAAATGAATGAATGAATGAATGATTGAGAAAATGTACATCAGACTAGAGAGGTAGGCCAATCTTTATAAGCCTTAATGGGTTGTTGTGTCCATAAAGATCCATTAAGTACCTACCGTGTGGCCCACATTCTGATGGCCCCAGAGCTCAAGTCCATTGGACTCTCAAATGTTCAATGGACATTTTCCCTCCTGCAAGACCCAGTTCTCTATCAAGCACTGATTTTCAGGCTCCTGGCAGCTTCTCTGTTCATTATTGCTTGGCAAACAATGTAATTTATGCATGAGACACACATATTAAGAGGCAACGTAGTTAATTCTAACTGTCATAACTACTAAATTGAGTTGAATGGCAATAGGCTGATAGTTCAACCTCTGCAGGAAAAAAAAATCCATCTGAAAATAGTCAATTCAATAGTACCTTACAGACATTGCTAGAAAGGACTAATAAACAGGAGGAAAGGTGATGTCACAACTATCATTTAGTAACACGTGGAGTTTTGGTATTCTGCACCGAGATGGAGGCCACAGAAATGCAAAGCTTATTTGTCCAAACAGAAATTCTAATAAATACCTTTGATTGTTCCTTTGTCTCTATCCTTTACCAAAGACAGGCAATTAGCGGCGTTTGCAATATTACAAGCAAATGAAATTGGGTCTCTTCCCAGCCTGCCTACAAAGGACTTCTATAGCAATAAAAATAATCAATTGGATTCTTCATTTTTCGCAGGGTCCATGTGATTTCCTTAATAATGTCAATGCAGATTGTAATTTGCAGGGAAAAATAAATACCACTTGCATAAGGCGTGAAATTTCAGGCCACAGAAATGTCATCTTTTCTTACAGAATTGTTTTGTTACAAGGGTATGCAGTTTGGATGGCTTGAATAGACCTCAGGTCTGGTGCCCAATTTGTCTTTCATAGACTGACCTATATTTTGTCTCCCAAACGTGTCTTGTATATTCCTCCTTCTGTACTTTGGCTCTGCAGCAGTTAGCAAGGGAAAGCACCACAGTGAGGATCAGAACATGGACATCAAACCCCCAGCTTGGCCATGCATTAGCCAGGCGACTTGGGTCTAGTTACATAACAGCCCCAGAGCCTCAGTTTGCTTGTCTGTAAAATGAGGCATACAGACAGGTAAGTGCCAGGAATCTAATTTCTCTAGACTCCTAGGACACTGCACGGCCTACAATAGGCATGCACTAAGTATTGCTTGAGCAAATGAATGATTGTGTGTCTGGCATCGTATCTGGCAGGTGGTCAGCACAAACTAATTATGGCTTAGAAATTAAAAATCCATCCCTCACCTCTAACACCCATCTTCTTCCTCTTGGCCAGAAAAATCTTACTTATTCTTCAAGGCTAGCATCAAGTTCTGCTCTCTCTGAGAAATCTTCCCAAGAGCACACCAGCTAGACGTGATCTAACTTGCCCAAATTCCTAAGACATTTGTTGTCCATAAGTCTCACTTAGAACATTGGTTCCTGGCTATGTACCATTGCTTCTCTTCTCATAAGGGATCTGTTAGCTACCCAGTTAGATTACAAGCTTCTTGAGGGCAGGTTCAGAGTCTTTGATTCCTAATGATCCCTACAGCTCTTGGTAAAGGGCATGGCATATAATTGATCCTCCATAAATATCCATGCATTGGCTGGTGGAAGGAGAAAGGACAGTCCCCAGGGGCTCGGGGGCAAATGCCCATGATTTCCTAGGGTCCTGTCCCTGCCCTGGAGAGGCCACAGCACCAATCCTTACAGCTCTCAACTGAATGCACTGTGTCTCTACAGACCTCTCTTCTATAGAAGAAAAGTTTGCTCCACTTTGCAAAGACCCTTCCCGCTTATAAGGAACCAACACCCTCGTGATTTGGGGTGGAAGGGCAACCGTATGACCTCTTCGGGGGGGCAACCTCTCAAAGTTAAACCACACCTACAATTTTTAAAAATGAGAGACACACACATCTCTTTTGAGCCCTCTAAATGTTTATCTTACAGAATGGCCTGCACATGTATAAAATGACATAATAAGAATATTCACTTTGGGGGAAGGGTCCCTAAGTGAGTGGCTCAGTCGTTTGAACAGCTGACTCTTGATTTCAGCTCAGGTCATGATCTCAGGATCGTGGAATTGAGCCCCATTTTGGACTCGACACTCAGCATGGAGTCTGCTTGAGATTCTCTTTCTCCCTCTACCCCTCCCCCTGTGCTCACTCTCTCTCCCTCTTTCTTTCAAATAAATAAATTAAATCTTAAAAAAAAAAGAAAAGAATATTCACTTTGGGTTAGCAAAAGACTGGAAACAGTGTAAATTTTTCTATTAACGGGGACCTGGATAAATAAATCTTGGTATGTGACCTCCAAAATTTAAGTGAAAAAAACAAGATGCTACCCGGTACATATGGCCTGATCCAGCTTATATGAAAGAGGACAGGTGCACATGTGTGCTCTATAAGTGTCTCTAGAATAATAATAGTGTAGACCGGGGAAGGAGGATGGCAGGAGGGCCTGGGAGTCAGAAGTAGGAGGACACTTGTCATGTGTTCTATATTCTCATTTGTGTACACTAAATGCATTAGCAAGTGCCTGCAGTATCTTTTCCTACTTTTTCTTTTTTAAATTTAAATTTTGTTTATTTTTATAAGGTAATTCACACTCATGTACAAAATCATAAAAGGTACACGACAGCATATGGTAAAAAGTCTCCCTCTCAGCCCGGCCCCCAGCCTCTCGGCTTCCACCCTAGTAGGGACCCTTCTTTTTAAAGGTAGCCCACGCTTTAAAAATAATCTTTATTTTTTTTTAAAAGATTTTATTTATTTATTTGACACAGAGAGAGAGATCACAAGCAGGTTGAGAGACAGGCAGAGAGAGAGGAGGAAGCAGGCTCCCCGCCGAGCAGGGAGCCCGATGCGGGCCTTGATCCCAGGACCCTGAGATCATGACCTGAGCCGAAGGCAGAGGCTTTAACCCACTGAGCCACCCAGGTGCCCTAAAAATAATCTTTAAAAATAATCTAAATAAAGTGAGCTGGGGAAAAGCTTCCATCTGCCTCATCTTCCCTCTCTGGCTCTCCAACCCTCTCTTCTCAAGTCAATTTCTCAACCGCTTCTCAAGATGCGGTTGTCTACTTGCGTGGGGCCATGAGAAGAGCTTCCTCAGGCCTGGAAGTCAGGCAGACCTGAGTCTTTAGTAAATTATTAATTATTGTTTCATCTGTAAAATGGGCAAGTAATACATATATACATATATGTATTATGTATATATACCTATTATGTATATATAGGTATATATGTATCTAATACATATATACCTCTTAGGTCATATAGGTAGAAACAGCTCATGAAAAGAAGGAAGGTCCCTAAGCAGGTGTGTGGGGCTGCTGGGACCACTCGAGCTCTGGGCACTGCTCCCCTCCTCGCCTGGGGCCTTCCACCCTCAGCAGTGTTCCTGGGGACAAGAGCAGACCACAAGACCCCTCGGATGTCCCCTCCAGCCTTCTGATGGGGACAGCCCATGTTTCCAAGGCGACATTCATGGCAAACATCTACAGCAAGCCGAAAATCTTTGTGCTGTGTTATTATCCCAAAGATCAATACCAGTCCCTCACCCTGGGTTTGGGGAGTTTTGCAGGGGCTCAGGATCAGAAGTCAGGAAATCTGTTTGAGACCTGACTCTACCACTAACTGGGCCTCCTTGAGCAATTAAATCTCACCCAGAGCCTCACAGATCATTGGATGATTTCTCAGACCTGGCCAGCCTTACAGCCTCCCATCAGGGATGCGTTAGGGGACCCCTTTACTCAGTGAGAAGGTAGCAGAGTGTGTCTCTGGGCAAGAGAGTGATTTCCAGGCTAAACTACCATCTCCCTAGTGATATGGGTATAGAACAAAACGATGTGGGTATAGAACAAGTATTTCCTATATTCTTCAAAGTTAACCAACCAAATCACTGAATTCTTCAAAAAGGGAATCAACATTTTACATTATCTTTAATTCACTTTTATCATTCCTGAAATGAAATGCAAATCACACAAACTATGTAGAGTATCAGATACCATCCTCCCCCATCCCCGGGGGGAAAAAAAAAAGATACAATCCTCCCTCTGTCAAATGCCAGGTTACTAAAGATTAAGATGTGACCACTGGTTACAAAAGTTGGACAGACCAGTAAAGTGGCCATGGAAGGGAGCTTTTCTGAGACTCAGTCCCACTCCAGGAGGCTCTGTTCTGACATTTGGCAAATGAGCAATTAATTGACACCTTGCACTGGGATTTAGAATCATACCCACAATCCTGAAGAGAGAAGGGGCTTTTGCACCTGGAAGAAGCTTCCAGAAGTACACATGCACGTACCCCTAGAGATGTGGGTAGGGTCGGAGGGGAGCCTGTTGTCAAGATAGAAAGGGGTGACCCGTGTTCCTTCACCGGGCCTCTCTCATTGCCGCATCACTGTTCAACAGCATACTGACGTCATTCCCCAAAGTAAACCACACGTGAAAAGTAGAAAAATGGTTCTCCATCTATTTTTTAGGTAAGTTTGGGAAGTTAAAGACCCCAGCTGCCTCCAATGATACCATGTTCATTGAGTAAAAATATCTCTTAGCAAGTTGTCCTAAATCAAATTTTTTTAATGAGTACTCTGTTTTTCTACTTAGTATTGGTAATTTAATAGCTTTGTGAAAAGTGCTATTGAAGCAAGAACACTGAATATTTTCTAATTTCTTCCCTGGGGGATTTATCTATTAATCAAATATCTTAATTCCCTCCATACTTAAGAAGGGCATTTTTAAAGTGACTTTCCCAGCCACCCCAGATCACTCCTCAAGTTTTTATTATCTGTTTTTTAAATGTATGTCCAATGTGGACTCTCTTCTTGAGGACCAAGCTGTTTGAGAAAATTTCTATGGAAATTTTGGGTGAAACCACCAGTGGTACGAGTCTACCCAAGAAGGCAGGCCACTAAAATCTGGGAGAATCATCCCCTCTGGTCCTGTCTGTTGACCTGTTATTCTAATGGGTACGAGCAGAGTTAAGCATGCAGGTCTGCCTTTAGTATTCTGGTCTGTCCTTGACATCTCAACCCTTCTTCATCACGTTAACTCTTTCCAACTCTATTTGTCAATAATTCCCTGTGCTCTGGACACTTTTCTGGGCACCAGCATGCAGAGAGATGCCTAAACCATATTACCTGCCTTTGAAAGGAATTTATGATTAAGAAGAAGAGGGGATGAGCACGTCTGACTAAATGCAATGTCCTAGAGGCCACGTGTGGGTGTGAGCAAAACACCCAAGGGCAATTCTCCTATCTATGTAACAAATGCTGGTAGAGCACTTACTACGGACTGAACATGGTGCTCTGCAGGGAATTACCAGTATTAACTTATTTAATCCTCACAACAACTCACAAGATGGATACTATCATTATCCCTCTGCACTGATGGGGAAACTGAGGCACCGTGTGGGTAAATGCTTGCCCAGGTCCCACAGCCAATGCCAGCGCCAGGTTCTGAGCCCAGGCATACTCGCTCCCAAGTTCACGCTCCTACCATTGGGTACGCTACTTCTCAAAACCTCTTCTCCCCAAATTCAAAGGTGCTTAAATAAAACCAGCCGCAGATGCAACATGATAACTAAGAACGCTACAGGACACAGTGAGGAAGTGGTATTTACATTAAAACCTAAATGATGACTAGGACGTAACTGGGCAGATGGAAAGGAAGTGGGTTGCAAGTCAAGGTTCTGGGTGGAAAAGAAAGCGAGATGTGTTCTAGAAACTGGCAAAGCCAGGGTGGAGATGGAGGAGGAAAGTCACTCAAGGAGCAGCTAAAAAGTGGCCCTGGACCATAAGATTCAGCACCAGGGATAGTCTCGTGGCTGGGTTCTCCAAGAACAGTAGGTATCTAGCAAAAGGTGTTAATGGGGGGATGACAGCGTCAGCTCTCTGTTCTTCAGTGAAGACGCCGGCCACTGGCGCATGGAGTGGGCTGGAAGGAGCCAGAGAAGAAGAAGAGACCCGTGGGGAGGCAGCGGCCAGGAGAGAGCTGACGGTCCCTTGGAAGAGTGGGGACTGATAAAAGGGGATTCAAGAGAGACTGAGGAGCTAGCCTTAACCGGAGATGGTGACTGATCCTGAGGGTGAGGGGAGGGAGGTGTCAGTGACGGCTCTAAAGATTCTGGGCGTCCATGGTGTTGGGGAGCACTGGAGGTGGGGTGGGCTGGTGGGGTGAGCCCCCCACGCTATTCACCACTCCCCTAGCTCACAGGCTCCTTCAGGGCTCCGAGCCTTTGGCCCTCAGAGTATCCTTGCCCTCATCCCCCTGAGAGCTCCTCCTCAGAGATTCGGCTTAGATGTCGCTCCTCTGTGCACACATGACGTGCTGGGCCCTGGCCCAGGCACCTGGGCAGACATGCTGGTATTTGGGCCTCACAATATCCCTACGAGGGAGCTGTTGCCATCCCTGCTGACAGGTGACTGAGGACCAGGGAAGGTCCAGAGTCGGCCAGCCTCCCGGGGGTAGGTGGGAGGGCCCGCAGATGCCCAAGGCCTCCTTCCCAATGACCCTGAGGGAAAGGTGAGCTTGGCCTGGGCCTTTCTCCTCAGAGGCATTGAGGTTACCCCCATGCAGAACAGAGACGTGACTCAAGGAGCAGTGAGAAGCTCCACAGCCCATGCTGGGGGTGGTGGCGGGGGTTGGAGGGGCCTCAGCAAGAAGAGTGGCTGAGGACTGCGGGACCCAAAGCCGGTGTGCCCCATATAGCACGCTTCTCCTTATGTCTCCAGACTTTGTCCCGGGAAGGACCACTCGAGCATCAGGCAGCCAGGGTGTCTCTGTGCTTCCTAGAAGCAAGTTCCAGTGAACAGATAATCCCCAGCTTCCTCAACGACCTCTCTTTGACACGGACCCTCCACTCTAACCATGCCACTCTCTCACACCACTGTCCTTTGCTGTGTCTGTCCCTCGGCCTGGCTCCCCCTCCTCTCTCTCCCTCTCTCTCTTTAATGTCCCCAGTGAAGTGCTGAACATTGGCTCGGTCTCGCCTGGAGCACCCCTCCTTAGGGGAGCACATCTCCTAAGGCTGGGTGACGGTGACCCGCCATCCCAGTTTGCCTGCACTGAGGAATCTCCTGGTTCGTGGGACTTCGGGCGCTCAATCAGGCCATCCCGTGTAAACCAGGACGGCTGGTCGCCCTAGTTAGATGCCTGGATTGCCTCCGCTTGCTGCAAGCCCAAGTGTCCAACTGTCTTGTGCTCAGTGGTTCTCTCCTGTGTGGCCCCCTCTACAGTAGCTACGCCTCCTTGTGACCCCAGACCCTGGAGGTCTGGGCACTGCATGCCATCAGGGCTGGTGGGATGAGTGGAGGAGAGGAGCACGGGGCCAGAGTGCATGTGGTAGAGGACGGCTCCCACCGCCCAGCAGTCAGTGGGGCAGCATGGCGGCCAAGGGACACCTCACTAACGAAGGACACGAGCAAAATGTGTGGCCTGCAAAAGACTGAACGCTGGCCCGTGAGAGCCCAAGAACTTGTTTTGCTTGGTGTTTGTTTGTTTGTTTGTGTCATTTGCCAGCTGGAAACTTGGGGGATAACAGAGTGGAATCCCTTCCTAGATGCATTGAATTTGAAATAATTCAACGACAGGTGCTTGGCAAGCAAACAACCAGACAGTGAGCTAGCGTGGGAGAGAAAGAACGACAATAATCATCAGCACAGGGAGGGCTCCCCTCAGCAGGCCTCTTGGTGAACACGGGCCCGCCATGGGTGTGAGGTGGGGGCGGGGTGCACTCTCCTCCCGCGCGTCCCACTTTGTGTGAGCATCTCGTTGCCCCGAGTGTGATTCTAGTGTACAAAGACACTTATTTTTCATTCAACCTGGCCTTCATCTGATGATCTGCTGGGAAAAACACAAGGATACCCTGTTTTATTACACTTTGCCTTATTGCAATCTGCAGAGATTATGTTTTTGACAAACTGAAGGTTTGTGGGAACCCTGCATTGAATGAATCCGCCGGCACCATCTTTCCAATAGCATTTGCTCACTTCGTGTAATTCTAGCAATATTTCAGATTTTTCATTATTACCCTATTTGTTATGGTGATCTGTGGTCAGGGATTATGACTTGCTGAAGGCTCAGACGATGGTTAGCGGTTTTTAGCAATGAAGTATTTTTTTTCATTAAAGTATTACTTCTTAGACCTAATTCTATCGCATGTTTAACAGACCACAGTATAATATAAATATAACTTTTATTTGTACTGGGAAACAAAAAAATGCATTGGACTCACTTATTGTGATATTGGCTTTCTTGCGGTGGTCCGGAAACAGCCCACACTATCTCCTTCATGAGGTACACCTGTTTTGGTGAACTCCATCCTGTTTGAGTGATTATGAGAGTTTCGGGGCAGTTCTAACCACACATAACATGCTGACTTTGGAACCCTCGTGAGTGAGACTCGGGGTCTTCCAGTCAAATACCCCTGGGTCCGAGTCCCAGCTGGGCTGCTCAGTAGATCCTAAGAAGGTAAATGATTTAACCTTGCAGAAACTCAGTTTGCTCTCATGTCAATGGGGGTATGGGGATTACCTCTACTTTCTAGGGTTGTCGTGATGAGTAAAGGTGATACAGGCACAACACTTAGCAGTGGGAACAGCATTGCTTTCGTTGGGCACTTGGAACTTCTAAAAACGAGAAAACTATATAGTGCCAATCTGGGCATTTCCAGATAGTCCCTTAATAAATAGCTTCCAGAAGATTTGTCACTTGACTGCATTTCTGTTTCTTGGTTATCAGTCACATTGTTTCCTACCTCATGGTTCTTGCTCCAGAAACACTGCAGCCAAACAGGCTGACTGATCAGTCCACATTTCCAGAGCACATACTATCTTTCAGAAGCAGTTTTCTCAGCAATTAGCAGGTTTAACGGNAAAACTGACTGCATTTTTGTTTCTTGGTTATCAGTCACATTGTTTCCTACCTCATGGTTCTTGCTCCAGAAACACTGCANGACTGCATTTCTGTTTCTTGGTTATCAGTCACATTGTTTCCTACCTCATGGTTCTTGCTCCAGAAACACTGCAGCCAAACAGGCTGACTGATCAGTCCACATTTCCAGAGCACATACTATCTTTCAGAAGCAGTTTTCTCAGCAATTAGCAGGTTTAACGGGATTTTCTTCCCCTTACACCCCCACAACCTGGTACCTCTTGCCCATTAAGTCGATCACAACAGTTATTTTAAGGAAATTCAGCTGAAGTATTTGTGGAGTTTGAGGTAAGCTTGTGTCCACCGTGGTTACATCATAAAACCTTGCTGTCAGGGACACGGTGAGCGTGTGGCCGGGAGGCTGGAGGTCAGGAAAACCAAGCTCTGCCCCTGAGCAGCTCTGTGGCCTGCAGCAGGCTGCTCCACAGCTCTGGGCCTCAGTTTCCTCATCAGTAAAGTAAAGCAGTGGGCTTACCGAACCCCCAAGTCTCCTTCCAGCTCAGGAATTGGGCGGTTCTCTGAGACCGGGGCCCACGCTCCGGTTGGCCACTCACTCAATTTACACCAAGCCACCAAAGGCCTCAGTTTCCTCATCTATGCCGCTCATCCAACAGCTATCTATTAAGTCCCTGTTAGGTGCTGGGCACAGTGCTGGGTGCTTGGAGTAGCCACCGTCGTATCCATTCTGTCTCAGCAACCTGTCGGAATGCCTTGCTTTCAGAGGTAGGCATCTTGGAAAGAAAACAGCCCCAAGTTCCATTTCCTTCCCATCTTTGCCTGGAAGCCTCGGGAGCTGCCTCTCTGATCTGTCCCATCCTCCTGGGATATGTCAGAGGCTTTAGCCAAAGGGACCAGGTCGGGGGGCGGGGGGAGAGAAGTTCCAGGACAGAAGAAATCCTGGGATTTTTTGACCTTTCATTATCTGGGCTTATAGTAAAATAATTCTAGAAATGAGCAAACCTCTTCCCCCCTCATACTTCCTTTTGGCAATTCCTGGGACCCCCCTCTAATACGGGCTATACCCTGGCATCTTCTGATGACCTAGGGATGAATTCCCTTAGTACATCTTACTGGCGGAAGAAAACAGGATTTGGGAGTCCAGACCGACAACTTGAAAAAGGGACTTCATCTTGACCTCTGGTTTCACCATCTGCAAATGCAGCACCGAGAGCTACTTGATAATGCTGAGTGTGCTTCCAAAGGAGCATTATGAACTGTAAGAGCAATACCTGTCACCCCTCTTGGCCTTCTTTCACTTCATGATAATACAGAGCTGACCCTTCAAATAAACCAAAGAGATGGGCATTGCCATGGAATTTGCATGGCACCAGAAAGTTCCACCTATCCAAAAATATCTGCCCCTTGGCCTGAAATTCAACTACCTGTGGTTCATTCAAGCACCCTCTTAAATAGATGTGCTGCCTGGGACCTACCTGCTTATATTAGAAAGAAAAATTAGATGCACTAGGACCTTGTCATGTTCCAGGCCCTTGGTAATATTTCATTCTTTTTTTTTTTTTCACCCCCAATGAATGTGAGATAGGGATTATTATTCACTACGTTTTAAAAACTGGGAAAGTGGGCCAGAGAGAGTTTGGGGAAACTTGCTAGAGGCCCAGATGAGTGACGGGGTCAGGACTGAAGTGTGGGTGGGGTTAGGAAGGTGGCAGGCCTGGGGGGACACACAGGTCCACTGCCAGGGAGAGGGGCCTGGAGGAGCTGGGGATCGGGGCCAGTGACACTGAGGCCACACCATGGCTTCTAGCCCGGTGACCGCACTGCCGCGCCAGCCCCACGAAGACAACTAGAGTTTCTCTCAGGAAAGAAACAGAATACAGAGGCTGTTGACTTTCTGAAACAGCGTTCCCTCTTCCAGCTAATCTGGAACTATAATGTACAGGGCTCTCAAATGGCCCTTTGTCGCCGAGTGGGCGGACAGGCACCACGAGCATTTGGCACTGCGGCTCCTCTGCGAGCCAGCGCCACTCGCGGGATCATTACCCTGTTGTCTTCTCACCTCGGGGTGGGGGCAAATGCAAGACGCCCACTTTCCAAATCGGGCCCATCGTGCTAGCAACACTTGTATTTTTAGAAGCTGTTTTTCCCTGATAGTTTCACAACCTCTAATCTGCCACCCTCCCGATGGATATAAATTAAAACACCATAGTGAAGTATGATGACAGAGTATCTCCCATCATCATCTCTGGCTCTCGGAACCCAGGTCCAGGAGTGGGTGGAGCCGTGATCTGTCTCTCCAAAGCAACCAGGGAGCACCAGCGAGCAAGGAGAGGTGTTCCCTGGTGGCCTCCAGCTCTGGTGAATGACAGCCAACCAGTTATTAGGAAGGGGAGAAGCACTTGCAAAACCTTCAGGTCTCAGAGAGCCCAGAGGCAGGGAGCGCAGAGGAGTCTAATTACACCCAAGAGGAAACCTGCCCGCAGCTCACCTGAGAAGGAAAGAGGGCTCCCATTAAACCGGGTGGATGGAGAGGAGTTCACGGATTTCTAGCCTGCAGCCTCAAAGTCATTCTCAGATTTATCCCCTAAAATCTGCAAGTGAAGAAACAAAAGCACCCTTTAAGAACAGGTCAAAGGAGTCCTGTCCGAAGGCGGAGGGACACAGTCCTTAGCTCCTGACAGCCATCGTCTCAGGAGGGCACACATCCTGTCTACCCAACCCTGCCCCAAGAGCCCAGGAAAGGCCTGAAGCGGCAGCTCAGAAGCTGGCATTTCAAGAAATGACAGGGCTCCCCACTCCCCCAGATGCGAGAGAGAATTAACAGGGGGTCAGTGCAGCGAGGAAATGCCAGAGAGTGGTCAGGGGTGTGGGTCTGAGCCAGGCACTGGGTCTCATCCTAACTCTACTGCTTACTACTGCTTATTAGCTGCATCATCTCGGGCAAGTCACTTTATGCCTCAGTTTCCCAGTCTGTAAAGTGGGAGGAATTTCACTATTACCTCTGTTGTGAGGTTTAAGAGACAACAAGAATGTGAAGTGCCTGGCACGCTACCTGGAACCTAAGAGGTGCCAAGGTCAGTTTAATCTGTCCCTCTCCCCCGCCAATCCCCTGCACCAGAGAGCAAAGTCCTGATGGATTCCCAAGCAATGTCTCTGCGAAGTACCAGTTCCAGGGTTGTAGCCGGCCATCGGGCAGTGACAACTCCATGGTCCCGCCCCGTTGTTCAGCAAGGGGCACCACTCTAGGGACCAGCATCAGATTCTGGCTCTGGTGGGCACCTGCCATTGCCTGACCAGGGGCGCCCAGCACAGCCCCTTTCCCTCCTCCTGGTACTAACCACAGGCTGTCATGCAGGAGGGCTGCGGCTCCCAGGGAGAGGTCCATGGGGCTGGGAGCACTGCCTGGTTCATGATCGCAGGGGGACCCTTTCTGGGGTGCCAACAGACCCAGAGAGTGGGCAGCCTCTTGGCCTGCACTGTCCACTGTCACACATGCCCCGGAGCCAGCCGCCCACTCGACTTACTGCATTTCTGACCCAGATAGATAGCGCGACACAGTCTCAGCAAGCCACACAGCGCCCATTGTTCAGCCTTCCCGGCCCCAAAAAGGGACCGTGCCTGCCAAGTACAGAGGTACCGCCCAGATTCCGTTAGCAGAGAGAGGCTCCCCGGCCCTTCCACCCTGAAACACAACCACTCTCATCACGTGGCCAGGGGCCCACTTGGCCCCCAGCTCCCACTAGACCCTCAGCTCTCTCTGCTGGCCTGGTTATGAAGGGCCTGCAGGGGAGGTCAGACAAGGGGGAGGGACCTAAGCCTTGTTCTCTGCCTGTGGCCACAGAAGCTTTATAGTGTATCGATGTCATCGAGTAATAGTCCTGTAATTAACTAATCTTGCTGGAATTAATATTACTAGAATATACAGGTAACTAGAAGAAAAACATATAATGGAGCTTGAATGACTAACCTTTTTCCTTAGTATAGAGCAGGTCTGTCCTAAGCATTATCTCATTCTAAACTTCCCACAAGGGTGTGAGGTAGGAACTATCACTGGATCTGTTTCATAGATGAGGACAATCCAGAGAGGCTACGTTACTTGTCCCAAACCAAACAGTCCCTAGGGGCCCAAAGTCCCACTCAGGGGAGTCTGGCCTCAGTCCTATGCCACTTGGCTCTGTAATTGTGGGCATCAATTTGAGCTGCTCAAACTTAATTCCACTAAACTGATGTCACAAAATTGGGGTAGCATGGGGAACTAAGAAAAACAGAAATAATGAAGACTCCAAAATGCTTGACCTGTATTTGAGTCTTGCCCAATTAGTATACATTAGGTCCTAGGGGGTCTCAATTTTTTAAAAATATAAGGCCACATAAAAATGGCTCTCTATAAATATATAAAATATATAAAAATATATGATATAAACATATAAATATATATAATATATAATATAAAATATAAAAATATTATATATAAATATAATGTATTTATATATTATATAAAAATATACAAATATATTTTATATATTTATTTATATATAAATATTTTATATATATATATATATATATTTTTTTTTTAAGGATACTACTTAAATAGTGACTTCAGCTCCCAGGGGCATTTTTCTAGTAAAAGTCCTATGAAGATGGTCACAGTTAACCCCAAAAGATGAATCAGCTGTGATGGGATTTCATTCACTGGAACAATGAGAAGTCAGAGAGTACTCTCAGTCAGAGAGTACGTTAGTTATCAATTGCCACATAACAAATCACCTCCAAATCTAATAGCTTAAAACAACAAACGTTTACAATGCCACAGTTACTAAGAACCGGACATCTGGGAGCAGCTGGCTTGTGTGGGGCTGGCTTAGTGGGGTGGTCTTTATGAAGTTGTACCTGAGCTCAGGACCTCTCACAAGGCTGCAAGTCAACAAGGGCTGCGGTCACCTCCAGACTCGACGGGGGGGCTGGAGAATCACTTACAAGCTCATTCCTGGGACGGGGAGGGCGGCAGTTATTGGCAAGACTCAGTTCCTGGCCGGCTGTTGGGCAGAAGTTTCAGTTCCTTGCCATGGGAGCCTCACCACAGAGCTGCCTAGGCTGTGGTAGCTGGCTTCTGCCAAAAGGAGAGATCAGGGGGAAGGGGAGAGAGAGACTCTGATACAGAAGGCCCCGTCTTTTACAGCCTAATCCCAGCAGTGACATCCTTCTGTTCTATGCTGCTGGTCCCACAGATGAACTCTAGAACTGGGTGGGAGACGCCCACACAGAGGGGTGAAGACTGGCAGGCAGGGACCTTTGGGGCCTTCTAGGAGGCTGGCTAACCCCGGAGGGTACAGAGCATGGTGAGGTCCACAGTGGGTGGTATTCACAGTTAACCTCCCCCAGACTCCGTTTGCACAGGTCAGCGTCTGGGCCTACCTCAGATATTCCCCATACCCAACGTCAGAGAATGAAGTGTTGCAAAACACAGCGTGGCTGAACCTCTTCAACCCTCGTTAGAGCTGATTTACAATGAGCCTTTCACCTGAATGCCAACAGGGAGCCTGCCTGATGTTCTCACTGGTTCTGGTTTGGGAATAACCTGTACTCTCCACTTAGAGGCCCTCCCTTCACCCCATTTCCTTAGCGACCCTGGTGTTTCCATTTAATAGACAATATGAAAGCAAGCATTCAGCCCAGCCCTCTCAGAGATAGGACAAGTTCCCAACCACTCAGCTTTAGTGCCCTGGATCCCAACCTTCCTAACCGTCTTCCCCTCCCCTGCCCTGCCCCGGCCCTGCCCTAGGGGCTCTCAAGACAGACCTTCTTTAACTCTAGGCATTTAGGGCACTGAGAACTTCCTCACTAAGAAACGCCTCCTTCTAGAACCCCAACCGTGCTGGTCGGACAACAAGAGCACTGGGCAGGAGCCAAGAATCTGGGGCACTAATCCCGGCTCTGATCCTGCCTTTGGTGGGGCCTTGGGCAGGTCACTTCCCTGCTCTGAATGCCTTAAATCTGTATCAAAGCCTCCATGATTCCACCAGTTATTCACTGAGCACTTCTGAGCCTTCTCCAATGGCCCCCTCACCTGCCCTACAGCACCCCACCAAAAACAAAGTACACACAACCTTCAGAGGTACTCCTCGGAATTCTCTCCCTGTGGGAGTGTGTTCCTTCTGAACGCACACAAGTGTGCATCCTGCCCTGAGCGGGGAACCGTGACGACTTCATGCCCATAAATCAGACTCATGTTCACGGCTATCTCAGCTAACCCTTCCTGAGCACGATGTGCTAGGTACTGTTCTGTCTCTTTAAATCTTCACAGCAGCACTGACGGTGTAAATATCACCATCTCTATTGTAACAGACGAGGAAACTGAGGCTCAGGGCCTCCCAGTCTGTGTGAGGCCCAGGATCCAAACACAGGCAGGCTGGGACCAGGGTGGGCTCTCTTAGAACTGACCTCTTTTTCCACAAAGAATACAAACTTCTTGATCATAGGCCCTATTTCTTTTGTACACAGTCAGCATCTCTTAAGTATTTGCTCATTAGCTTTAATGTTAGTGGAAGGTAATCCTTCTGTCCTTGGCACTGTAAGTATACATACAGAAAAAAGTATAAATGTTATCCCTACCTTTCCAGAGCAAGTGATATAATATGTTATAATAGATAGAGCCAAGCTTCCATAGACTCATAGGATTTGGAAGGAGTGTTTTCCCAACTCTCTCTCTCTTTTTTTTAAAGATTTTATTAATTTCTTTGCGAGAGAGAGAGAGAGAAAGGACGAGGGGGGCAGAGCCAGAGGGAGAAGCAGATCCCCACAGAGCAGAGAGCCAGCTGAGGCTCGATTCTGGGACCTGAGCTGAAGGCAGAACCGGCTGAGCCCCCCAGGCGTGCCCCTGCCAACTCTCATTCTGCAAGTAAGAAAAGGGAAGCCCAAAGAGAGTAAGCAGGTTGCTTCTGATCACATAGCTCACTCCCTGCAGCAGAACCAGGAAAATGAGCTCTGGTCCTGTCAGGAGTTCAGTCTAGGGCAGTGGTTCTCACTGGTCCTCAACTGGAGCAATTTTACCCCCTCACTGCCCCCCCCAGGGACCCATCACATTGTATGGGGACATTTTTCATTGTCACCATGGGGAAGAGGTTGCCATTGGCACCTAGGGAGCAGAGGCCTGGGGCGCTACTCAGCACCCTACAGTACACTACACAGCCCTCTAGCAAATAGTCACCCAGCCAGTAGTTCTGAGATTGAGAAACCCATTCTATGGGCCTCCCCAATTCCTTCTGAAGCGCTTTGCTCCTGTTTGCTTACGTGTAGTCTCCATTGGACACCTTGTCTCATTCATTCTTGGTTCCAGTGACCAGCAAAGTACGGGGCATGAAGTAAAAGCTCCATGAATGAAAAGGAGGGAAGGACAAGGGAGGAAAGAAGGGAGAAGGGCTGGGCGCCTGGGTGGCTCAGTGGGTTAAAGCCTCTGCCTTCGGCTCAGGTCATGGTCTCAGGGTCCTGGGATCGAGGCCCGCATCGGGCTCCCTGCTCGGCGGGGAGCCTGCTTCCCCCTCTCTCTCTGCCTGCCTCTCTGCCTCCTTGTGATCTCTCTCCCACTGTGAAATAAATAAATAAAATCTTTAAAAAAAAAAAAAAAGAAGAAGGGAGAAGGGAAGAAAGGGAGGAAGGAAAAAGAGAGAATGATGGGAAAAGATATCAGGCTTTTCTGTTGGACAAAGAAATCCCAACACTATACATCAAGACCTCTGTTCATAAAACAGAAGGCAACTGACTTCTTGCATGTTTTTCCAAAGAGAAGGCTAACTCTGAATACCTTGATTATGCCTCAGTGTAATTTAGGCCAATTCTAACAAAGCGAATTAAGGAGAGAACCAAGCCCTGCTACAGAAATTTTCCCCTATTAAAGTAAGTCCTGATTGATGGGTGTGATGGAGCTGCCGAGGGACAAATGCAGTACCCTTTTTAAAAATAACTGGTTCCTTAGAGGTGTCCACTGGGAAAATTGCAGTAGTTACACCTGCCACTGAGGAAGACATAATAGACAGCTTTGGTTCCCAGGCAGCCGAGCTGCGGAGGAGGGCTGGCCAGTGGGCTGTAAATCCAAATATCCAAGTACAGTTCATGCCTCTGCCCCCAACCGAATGACAAATGGCGCCCCTATCAGACCTGGCGGGTGATGCACTACCACCCCCCCCCCGCCCACAACAGCAGGACCATCTGTCAGCCACTCATTCTCAGGAATGGATGAAGAAGTCAGAGGAGTCAGCCTGTGGCTAGTGGGCAAGGAGAAGGGGTCTCTGCGCCCAGAGACCTCCTCAGGAAATGCAGCTCCAGGCCCTGTGGCAAATAATGCTCCACTGCCAACCAGAGGAGAACATGGTTTCTCTGTGTGTTTTCAGGAGGGCAGGGTGAGCCCCTAGGAAATGCCCTGGAACCATCAGATAGAAACACGCTTGTGCATTCCTCCCCGCTCCCCCCATCATTCTCCCCAGTGCCTCGGCCTCGGAGCCCTCCCCTCTCCTCTGGTGTGCCTCTCCCAGAACAAGGCTTCCCGCGGGGTGTTGCCCAGACCGCACACGGCGGCGACACTCTCCCCACTGCAAGCCCCGCCTGCCTGTGTGCCTCCCCAGCAGGTGCCTGGCACACCCGCCCATACCCCTCTCTGCGGGCCGCAGGAGATCAGTCTGCCCGGCTGGCATCTGCGTGACCAGCAGCACCGCCGACACCCCCTAGGCCCTGCACCGGTCCCACCTGACGGAGCTCATGGAGCTTAGGCCTGAAGACCCTTTACATGCCCAGGCCCTCCCTAAGACCTCTACTCACCCGGTATTGGTGATTTTGTATTCCTTTTCCTAAGCAGGACCCCTAAGTTCTATCTACAGCTCAAGCCCCGCATGATCTGGCTCTTCCCTGCCCACACTGCCCTGCATACCTTGCACAAAATCTTAAAAAGGACTGGAGAATTGAAAAAATGGATCCTGACCACAATCACAATTAATTAGGAATCAGTGTTTAACAGACAGTGAATATCTGCGTTTCCCTCGGGCAGGCTCTGATCATGCTTCCTCTCGTGCTGGATGGAAAAAAACCAACGGTATTCTCTGTCGGCCACCTCAGTGTTTCTCAAACTCGCGTGCCGCAGAACCTTCTGGACGGCTTATTAAAACACCACTGGCTGGGCCCACCCCCAGAGTGTCTGGTTCGGTTAAGTCCAAGGCAGGACCAAGACTGTGCATTTCCAGAAAGTTCCCAGGTGCTGCTGCTGCTGGCCGGAGGGCCACACTTTGAGGACCACTGAGAGTCCAGGCAATCTCAACAAGGGCGATGCTGCTCAAAGGGGTGAAAAGTGGTTCTTTGGGAAGCGAGGCACAGAAATCTCACTCTTTTTATTACAAGGCAGACATACAGCACAGTGCAGGAACGGATCTGGTGATGTTAAAATTTTAAGGATGGGCAATCAAGGAAAAAATGTCTAAAAAGTCTTCTTAGGGAGTAATAATGAAAAGAGAGTTAAGGACACTGATCTGGCCTAACCTCCTGCTTGGTGCAGAGTCCCCGGCAGCCTGAGCCAGGACCCTTCCCTCCGCCCCACGTCTGATGCTGCGGAAGGAGCACCAGACAGGGAGTCCAAAACCCAGGTTCAAATGCTGGCTCAGCCCAGCAGCCGCTGTGGGTTCCTTCCACCCAAACCCACGTTCGTTTCTATACCGAAACAGAGAAAGTCATGCTGACCAAAACTACCCTCAGAGGGAGGGCTATCTGTGGTTGGGGGAGATAATTTAGGAGGCTGTTGCAAGGAGAGGGGCGAGGGAGCCCCCAAAGAGCATGGTGACAAGAGCGGCACATTAACACGTCTTCCACTGAGGGTGGGCCTCATGACCCCTTGCTCTGCTGAGCAACGGGAGCGTGCGAATGCTCCTTTCAAGGGCAGGAGACGACGAGCCCGCACAAGGGAGGCCAGGCTGGCTGGGCGAAGGACAGAGCCCCACGGTGCTGGGGGCAGCCCAGGAGAGAGAAACGCCGCAGACGCACACGCCCAGTCCTGCTTGGGGCAGTTTGCTGAGTGGCAGCTTTATAAAGTCTTTCTTCCTTGCCCCTGTGAATTCTGCATTGAGTTCCTTGTCACCGACTAATGCTCCAGGAACCCGTGAGTTATTTGGGGGTACGGCTAAGAGAGGTCGAGTCTACATTAATGTGTTGGCTCAAAAACAGAGACTCACATGCGGGACTGTCAGGCCCCTGCATTACACTTCTTATCTCTGCTCCGATTGGCCCAGGCTTCCAGGCCCCAAACCAGGGAGCCGCCAAACCTGGGGTCAAACGAGGCAGGCCTCTTTCCTCTCCAGGTCTCCGCCTTCCTAAGACCCGCTTCCCGGTGACTCCCCAGGGGGCTTCTGTGTCTCGTCTAGGCCCCAGCTGTGGGCCAGTGTTGCTTCCACCTCAAGATGCCTCCTGTAGCCCTTGTCTGCATCTCTAGAGCCACACCCCTCCCCTGGGCCTTTCCTATCTCCCCCGGAGCACTGGAGCAGCTTCCCCCTGTATACCTCCGCTCTTTCTGGAAAAGATTCGAGGCAGTTCAGCATGCACATATTCAAATGCCTCCATCTTGTCCCAGGGTAAGTAACTACCTGAAGGGCACTCTTACTATTTTTTTATGCTTTAAGTTTTTTGTTTCTGTTTTCGATTCTACACTCTAGTAATTCTATGGTGATGACAGATCTTCTTCCAGAATGACAAGGAATTTAGAAACATTTTCAACTTATTTTTAACGTCTGCGTCAATGAACAAAGAAATTATAGTTGGTGACAGGATGGGGAGGAAGGAGGAAGGGAACTTAATTAGCTCCAGCTTTTATTGGGACTTCCATTAGTGCAGGCTGAACTGGGATGTGACATCTGATTGGGTCTAATCCCAAGAAGGAAAGGTATGATAAATTGCCACAAATATATTTACCAGTTTTTACAACGCCATTTTTGAGACTTTCTGCAGAAGCCAATTTCCTCATGAGGAAATTACTGTGCTGAGATTTTTTAGAATAAGCAAACCCCAGATTTCTTTCTTAGCGGAAGTCAGTTCATCAAGATCTAACACGGTGATTCTGAGAACAGACATCAGTGCAATCTTGGGGCCTCTGGCTCCTCACCCTTCTGGAATTTTCTGCAACCTGCACTTGGGTAGAGAAACCCGAGGATGACAAGATTAACCAGGTATCTGTTATGTACCTTGGCGTTAGAGGGTGCGAGTTAAACCCCAGCTCAGCCCCATGCCTGGGTAGGCTAGAATTTAATGAAATCCTGGAGCTGTGTGGGCCGACAGGAAGGCATCACTGAAGGTGCTCGAGGCTGGACCTAAGGCGTGGCTCAGTAACTGAAGGGCAAGCCCTGTGAGTTGGAGCCTCGCATGGGCCTTGGTGGCAGTGACATTGTCAGTGACAGTTCCTGGCATGTGGCAAGAAGGAGCTGGCTTACCACGATGTCGTTCTCATTTTTTTTCTCTGCTGTTGCTCTGCTGTCCCACCCCCATTCCGAAACCCCTGGGTCCTCTCCCTCCCCTGAAGCACTGCCCCACTGTCCACTCCTCTCCCACACACTGCTGTACCCCGCAGCACTCTTTATGCACAGGACCCACCTCCCCACCAGACCGTACACGCCTGGACAGCAGGCAGTGACTTACCCGTCCATGTAACCTGAGCACTCCCGGCACGTAGCAGGGGCCAAGTATGTATTCCATTAAAAGAGAGACGCGTGTGTGGAGCATTATTACTCAGCTCCTATACTTGTGTTTGTAAATGTTGTGCTCGCCTCCGTGTAGATTTCTCCCTCCTTTGCAGAAGCGTTATCATTTAGCTTGCCACCTCTCTTGCTTTGGGGTGACAAATGTCCAAGCACTCAGCTCCAGGTCACTCATGTGTGGTCATTAGGGCATAATGTTCCAAAAGCAGAGGGAAATTTTCTAAAACTAGACTTTCAGTGCTGAAGAGAAGTACAACACGAGTAAGGCATATTTATCCATCCACTTATATGTATTCAGTAAGCAAGTCTGGGGGTGTTCCTATGTGCCGGACAGCATATTGGATTTGGGGGCACAGAAAGATGAATAGGACAGAGTTACCACCACCCTGAGAAGCTCTCAGCCTGTAGATCTTTCCTAATCATTCAGCAACGATTCAGTGAGAACATGACGTAATGAAACACTTCACTTGGTCTTTCAGTTTTTTAGAACAAACACCCCCATCATACATGCCAGGCAGCACTGAAGATAGTACAAACATAATTTATACAGACACTTTATGACATCAACTTTTATCTTTATAACAACTCTATGAAGTAGAGACAATTAATTAGCTATTATTACAGAGAGATAATCTCTTTTAATCCTCACAGTCGAATGAGGACAACGTTGCTAATCCTGGGACAAAAATGAAGGAACTAAGGCTCAGAGACGTTAACTAATTTGCCCAGAGTCACACAGCCTATCAAGTAGTAGAACCAGGATTTTATTTTCCTTCTGAGATAAGATGACTCGGTGTGTTCCTTAAACCCTGGTCAGAATCTGTCATCAGATTTAGCGTGTTCCTTACACTCTGATCAGAATCCGTCACCAGATTGGCCTGCTAGTGATTCGTAGGCTGGAGGAGGAGGGCAGAGGCTATGGTTACGGTCTAAAAGAAGGAGTCGGGAAAGGTCGTTTGTGATTTGACTTTGGGGGCAGCACAGTCCCTAGGGTAACTGGGACCCTGGGGACACCAAGGCATCTTTGGCAGAACTCCAAGAGGGCTCTGTCAGCATGGGAAGGGCCCCAGCTGTGGTCCCGGAGCCCATCATCCTTACCTGCCATCCAAACAAACACCACCCACCCCTGAGTGTCTTGTCACCAGGAGGTCAGGCTTCCAATCCACCTGCTTGTTCCAGAGCAGGGTGAGGACAGGCTTCAGGCCCTTGTTGCCTACCAAGAGCACATGGTACTAGGGCTCCTGCTGACACCTGTCTTTGTGAGGCCCAGCACAGCCAGGATCCAAGTGCAAGAAAAGATTCTGAGAGCAGAGAGCAGAGGCAGAAGCTACGGAGAGATGGCGTATCAGGCCCCACCTGTGACTCTCCAGGCGCTGGGGCCCCACAGCCCTCAGAACGCAGGGTAGACTTCACACACACACACACACACACACACACACACACACACACACACACTCCCTAGTCCTGTTTCCTTGGGTGGGCATTTTCATAAGAAAACCAGAGAGTCCCACTGCCAAGCCCATGATCTCTTTCAAGATCTGACAGGACATAATTTTCAGGTGGAAAAAAGGAAAAGATTTCTCAGAAAACTCCGTTTACTGCAGAACTCCATACCCCTGTTTGAAATCCTTGTCTGACAGAGTATGGCCCCCATGGCATCTTAGAGTAAAATGAGCTCCAACCAAGCTTCACAGAAACCCCAGTCTCCCCAGCTTAAGTGTTTCCCTTATAGTGAAGTTATTCCAGCCCCATCTAGGGCAATAAACTCTCAGGGCAGAGGAAAATAAATACGCTGTTGTCAGAAACCGTAGGGCTGAAGTGATGACAGCTGCCCCTTCTAAATTTTTCTTTTTTATACCTGTGACCAGCCTTGGACCTCTCAGAAAAGAGATGGTGTCAGAGTCTCAGGCAGGCAAGACTTCACACCAAAGCTCTCAATTCCCCCTATCTCCAGTTCTGTCTCTGGAGGGCAAGCCCCCACACCCCATCCCAGGCGAGGCAGAGCAGAGCAGGGTCTGGGGACCCCACCGCCGTGTCCGTCAGCCTTGAGGCCCTGGCTTGGTCTCTCCTCACTGCTCTCGACAGCTCATTTTCTAGTTTTTTTGGTTGTTAAGAGCAGATTGGGGTTGCCTTCCTCTTTTTCTCCTTCTCCTGGCAATTTCAAATGTATCAAAAGAAAGGAAATATCTGCATTGTCAGAAATAAGACCGAAATAACATGGCACCATCAAACGCCAGTGTCCTCGTCACCAGAAAGCAGCACAGCGGGAGGAACAGACCTCTAAGTACTACCGGGCGCCTGTGAACCACATGGCCCCATTAGCTCAACACCACGAGAGAGTGCGGCCAGCTGTCCCCTGTTTGATAAGGCCTGCCATGTGGGGCGCCTGGGTGGCTCAGTCAGTGAAGCGTCTGGCTCTTGATTTCGGCTCAGGTCGTGATCTCAGGGTACCTGGGATCCAGCCCAAGTTGAGCTCTGCACTCAGCGGGGAATCTGCTTGAAGGTTCTCTCCTCTGCCCCTCCCCAACCCCAGAAAATGAATGAATGAATGAATGAATGAATGAATGAATGAATGAATGAATGAATAAATAAATAAATAGCCTGTCATACTTCTGGTGGCAAAGAAATGATCTCCCGGTTCTTGGGTGGTACCAGGGACAGGAGCATAGAAGAATAGGGCTCACATGGTCAAATATTTTCAGTCACATGAGGCTTCACCTGAGCCCCACAGAAGCTAGAGTAACCACTCAGGCAAAGAGAATGAGAACTGCTCAGACACCAAGCATCAGAGGGTCCCCAACTTTCTGCAGCACCTGAAGCCTGATGTGACATGATGGAAGAGAAGACCGGTCCTTGCATCAGAATGGACCGAAAGGGCAGGGAAGCCACTAGAAGGCTAGTCAGGTGCTAGGCCAGGGTGGGGCTGGTGGGGGCAGACCCAGATCCACGTGCCAACCTGGCCAGAGCCTCTGCTCCATGCACCCCCCGCCTCTGACCAGCCAGGTGGCCTCAGGCAGGTCGTCCAATCCCTGAGCCTCAGCTGCTTCATCTTTCAAGGTGGGCTAATAAAAGACTGGTCTACTTCATAGGGTTGTTGAGAGGACTGAGTGATGTAACGTACTCAGAAAAGCATTTAGAACAGGGCTCGGCGCACAGGGAGGGCTCAGTAGTCATTGTAGGAGCGACAGCCTGGTGGGCAGTGATCTCTCTGAGCGAGGACAAGCATTCCATGAGTATAACGGTAGACTGTTTGCATGACCCAATCCACCGTTGTTAGAATGTTCCTCCTTTATTGAACCAACATGCGTTTCCTTCCTACTCCCCCCAGCCCCCTACCAGCCTTTCTCTTCTTTGGCTAAATATCCCTTCAACTGGTCCTCAGGCGACCTGCCAGTCCCCTCACCCTTACGTCTGTCTCCATGGAACAAGCTCAAGTGCTAAATGTCCAGCTCTCCACCCAGTTCCCACCCAAACCAACAGTCCAGAGCCAAAACTATCACCCCCGTCACAGACCACCCACTTCCATTCCCGGGACTTCCGATTGCATTCTTGGGGTGCAGGCCACCAGTCAGCTCTGTGGGAGCCAGCGCCATGCAGCCCCGCGAGGAGGCCCCCATTCACAGGAGGTGGCTGTTGCCTCCTTTGGGCAGCCCCCACCCCCCGGGCCCTCTGAGAGAGGAATCCAACTGCTTGGAGTCTCCTTACACAGCCAGTCTGGAGGGAATTCCTCAGAGGGGTGCCAGTCACCTCAGCTGCAATCCTTCTCCCTAGACCCTGTCCTTGCGGGACGCGCCCTGCCTCGGCTGCGCTTGGCCGCCTCTACAGCCCCTGTCTGCCCTGCTCTGGCCTCACACAACCCCTGTGTGGGACTCCTTCTCCCAGGGCCTGTGCCTGAGAGACCATCTTGCAAAGAGATGGCCACACCACCCATGGCGTTGCTGGGGACAAGGGCGTTGTTTTGCTGCCTTCGTTGATCTTTAAAACCACGGCTATGCCAGAACCCAGAATAGAAGCCACAGCCGGCCTGTGTGGGGGTGGCACACTGGCTCAGCTCTGCCACAACTGAAAGGGCACGTTTCCACAAAAGACACTCGACCAGCTGGTCCAGGACAGCCACTGGTCGGGGGAGGGGCCCTGAGAGCTTAGGGGCTGAGGAGAAGGCACAGCAAAGGGGACCCAGGCACCCTCCACTCGCCCTTCCTTCCCAGTCAACTGCCCACAGTTCTAAATCCAGACCCCTAACTCCTGAGAAACCCATGTGGGGGGCAATATTCTTTCTCTCCGGGTGCTACCAACTGCCAAGAGGCCCCTCCGATAAAGCAGTAGTGTTCTTCCTGGAGACACAGGCTCAAATTGTGCTCGGCTCCAAGCTGGCTATTTCTCGATTCCCAAGCCCTGCTGAAGGCAGACACCACCGGTGTGTCAGGCCCGCCAGGCAAACACCATCACGTTTACCTGTACCGATCCACTCAGAAACAAAATTGGTTTTCATAATGGCGAAACTATCTGGAATGTCTCCTTTCTTTTCTCTTACCTTCTCAAGTGCCTTCTTAACCAAAAGCGAAAAATATGTTCTCTTTTTTGTCTCTGGGGAAAAAAAAATGAAACCAATGTAAGCCAGGCTACCTTGACTTGACTTAGCTCACTATTAAACATACAAACGGGATCACCCTGTTCCTGGAGGGTGAGCTGCCATCTGCCTGCAGGTCACGTGACATATCTGTGGTTGAATTACTTCTTTGAATCACGCCTTCCCTGTCCTCCCGGAAAAGTATGGGTAGTTGTTTCACTTGGGTAACCAAAGAGGATCAACCAAGTGGCCCCTCTTAAAATAAGGAGAAAGTAGTGGTCCCTGGGACGAATTTCGGCTTCTGGAATGCAGAAAGGGCAGTTTACCAGTAACTTTAAAACCTAGACTCTACCAGGCACTGCCACCCTTGCGTCCATGAAGCCCGTCATCCCCTGAGCAGTAGTGAGTCCCACCGGTTCCTTTTGTGACTAGTGACCTGAGCACAGGTCTCAGGGGTTTTACTAGTGCTCAGTGGTCCCTGTGGGGGCGGGAAGAGTCTTAACACTCACACTCTGGTGAAACAGAAAATGCTTTTCCTAGCTCCCTGCTTTCCTGAGGGCGCCTCCCCACCCCCTTTATGAGTATTGAACTGAACAAATTGCATTAATATGTGAACGTTTGCATGCATCGCCTTTGCTCTGAAATGAAGCTGTTTTCTTCCCCAAACGCAGTGCCAGGGGCTGAGGGAACATCTTTAAGGCTGAAGTCATTTCTGTAAAGGTTCTCATTAGTCCTGGCTTCTTCAGTGCCTTTTTCTCCCCATTCTTTCTTGCACGCTGTCCAGTGAGAAGAACCAATCAACGTGTCCTACCCTGGTGAAAGGACTGTGGGGTTTTAACTCTTCTCTCCTGCTACTTTTTCTCACCATTCTATGCATCTTCCTTTCTTCCTCCCTGGCTTCTCAGCCCTGCTCTCTCTGGGGCACAAGTGGCAGCCAGTCCTCCTCCCTTCACAACCCCCCAGAGCATTTGTGTCCAGACCTAAATCAAGGCAGACCACGTGCAGTAACTCTTTTGGTAACTGCTAAAAGGACTAGCAAACACAACCAAGCCAAATGAAGTACAATAGAGAGGATATGTGGGGAATGGGGGTGGGGGGAGACACATTACCAGAATCCTCTCTTTGCTATTTACTCAAATCCACAAGTTCTCCTCAGCGTTGTCTGGAAATACATCGGTCTGTACCCAATGGTTCAGAGTGGATAGGATCCATTAAAAAAAAAAAAAGAATCCATCAGATTCAACACCTTGCCTTCCAGCCAAACGATGAGCCACATTCATCATTCTAATTCTAGTGCTGGCCCAAGTTGTGCTGAATGTCCATAACTCCTTTTGGACATTCCACAAATCCCAGGTTTTCTGAGTCAGTGGAGGGTGACTGACAAAGCCATGACTGTAGAATCAGGAAGACTCATACTGGAATCCCAGATGAGCCATCCACGAGCTACGGGTACGTGATTCCTTCTGTGTGTCAGTTTCCCCAACTGCAAAGGGAAGCGATGCCATCCAATCCAAGAGCGTGGGTGAGAATTACATGAGCACATGCTAGCCTAGTAGGTGGTTCAGTTAATATATACGTTCTCCTTCAAAATTCACGTCTTGCCATCACTGATGTAGCCCTAGTTCTTTCATGCCTTTCTAAAGCATAACAATCATACAATGGCTCACCAGCTCTGCATCTAGCCCGGGCCCTCCGTGGGCTCTGCTTTGCCATGTCATTCACAGGGATGCAGCCCTGACTCCTGGATGCAGCCCCAGTCTGCACTGCCTGGCCATCAGGGATCTCTCCTGTCACTACCTGATAGCATGTCTCTATTGGGAAATGGAAAAGCGCTACACGGAAGTACTTCCTCCTACGATCATGAGAATTCTATCAATGGAAATCAGCCATACTTGGCCAAAGTTTAGTCCTTGGACTTGGTATGACCAATTACATGAATTCAGAACAAAGGAGTTTTAAAAAACAGCAGAAGCTATTTATATACTATTTTATTTCCATAAGACTTCAATCGATTTCACAGTTAACAAAAATGTACAAGTACAGGATTATATTAATTCCTCCATTCATGTGACACATTTATCGAGTACTTTGTATGCCAACACTGTGCTGGGTTCTGGGGACACAGTGGCAGACACAATGGATGAGAACTCAGCTCCCCAGTAGAGGAAACAGATACTTTATTTCATCAATTCTAAAGCACTTGTTTCTTCCTATTTAAAATGTGTTTGAAATTAGAAGATACCTTACAAATGCTGGGGCTAAGCCTTGGCTGTGAGATTGATCAGAAATGCTCGTATTATCATCACTTCAACTGAGTCTTGTGCATCGTTGGGACTCCTTGGGTCAAGCTTCATTGCCAGTTCAAATGTTTTTGAAAAGACTAACCTATGATTTGCATGCAAAAAGGCGCGGAGATGGTGGGAAGGCACGCATGTGATGTTTATTATTGGAGATATGACAGCTATCCCATAATTTTTTACAAAGTAACAAACAAGTGGTTTATGGGAAGATAATCACAGTATCTGGAATGGTGCTTTACTGATGCATGTGCAAAAGGATTGTCCGTTACCCTCTAACTAAGGAAACTGCCAAAACCCCAAAATAGATGAAAGAAATCTCAAAGCAATGAGAGGCTACTGTGACCAATCCATGCATGACACAGGGCTATCATTAAGGCCTCGTGTCACAGCTTAATTTGTAGCCTTCTTTGTTCCTTTTTAGTGGTATATAAAGCAGTGGTGTATCATACTAACCATGGCATGTTAGGCTCAATGAAATACTGTAATAAACAAGTCAGCAAAACAAAATCATTCCAGGTCTTGAAAAATGTTATGAAACAATCAGTGAAATGTTAATAGGGAATAACAGAACAACTTAATTTATACAGAGAGGTCAAGAAAGGCCTCCCTGAGGTGAAGGTGAAGTTGAGGAGAAGCCAGCCCTGCAAAGAGCCCGCAGAGCATTCCAGGCAAAGGGTATGGCTAGTGCAAAGGCCCTGAGGTGGGAAAGTGTTCTGTGTTCTGGGAGGATTTTATCACTGGTTACAAAGTGCTGGTCTGCTTAGGAGCTTGTAACAACATCATGAGGCCACAAGCAAGTCCTACACATTGCTAACCTGACATATAGCAAGCATTATAATAAAACTAATTTGGAGATTATAGAAATATTTATGATACTTCATCCCGATAAATATGTAGAGTCTAATACAGTCTAATTATTCCAGTAAAGGCAATGCCCATTGGCATCACCACCCATTAAAAAATCCAATAGTAAATAATTATGAAGGGAGGGGAATGAATGCCCAATTCAGACAAAACATATCTCATTTTTCTGCCCTCTTTACCTTGAGTGTGTTATTATCTGACGTTGTCTTATGCCTTATCTTGGCCTTATTCACAACCATGTATTTTGCAGAGATGCCACCAATCCCTTCAAATCAATGGATAGTTTGGGTCAAGAGATTTCCAGGAGTTTAGAAGCAAGTTGACCTCAAATTCACCAGTCTACCGATAAGTAAACTAGTTAATTTCTCATAGCCAACATGCCCGCTATGTTAGTTTACTTACATTCTAGATTGTAAACAATCAAGATTGTTACCTTCTATAACACCTAGATTGACCGTCCAGGACTTGCTTTCAATAGGTAATCCTTTTATTCGTGATGCTATTCTTTTTACAACATCTGTGAGGCACATACTAAGCTCCATTGACAGGCAAGGAAAGTGAAGCTTGGACAGGACAAGTGACTTGCCCAAGACAATTCAGGTGGTCAGAGCAAAGACTATAGCCCAGCTCAGGGCTCTTTGATCTTCTTAAGTAGGTCATGTAAACTCAAAAGTCAAGAAGCCAGGAGAGGTGTTAAACTGGAGTTGCCAGATAAAATATAAGACATCCAATTAAATTGGAATTTCAGATAAATAATGAATACATTTTGATACAAGTGTGTCACAAGTATTGTATGTGACATATGAGGAAAGAATCCATTATTTATCTGTAATTCATATATAGCTGGGTGTTCTGTACTTTGATTGGCTAAGCCTTCCCAGTTAAATGGGCATGGGCTGTTCCTTCCCACCATTCTCTACCAGTCTGTGTGGTTACCAGATCTCTCCTTCTCTCACCATAAAGGATTCCGGCTACTCCATACCTCCTCTCAGTCTGCACACTAGTGTTCCCTCCCCAAGTGTTAGCATGAAGTTGCATGTGGGCTGTTTATACCCCTGCAGACTTTGTACTCGAAGCTGGGCCATCCACTCCGTGTACTATTCTTACAGCACATTTTATGTAAGGGGACTCTGCCTCTGCGTTGGGAGAAAAGAAGGAACAAAATGGCCCAAAGAGCATCAGAAGAGAAATAATGGAGCTAGGAAGTTTCTGGCTAACTCACCAACTCCGTGTTCATCCCTAAACAGACTGACACAGATATCCCCCAAGGAGTATCACCTACCCCAGCCACACGGTACCCCGCCGTGAAGGCTCGCAGTTAGGATTCTCCTGGAACCAGACAAGCCTGATTTCAAATGCATGTTTTCCCACCGACTGCCTGGGGGACACTGAGCAAGGCTCTGAGCCTGCGCTCCTCCACTGGCTAAAGTGGGGTGCTAAAGCCTCCCAGGCGAGGTTGCTGTGAGATTGAAGGAAATCGCTTTGCCAAGTGCCTGGCTTTCAGCCTTCCTCATTGAACCTCCTGCAGCTTCCTAACCAGGGACCTTGCTGGGACCTTTGATTCTCCAGCCAGCCAAGCGCCACAGAGATGTGCCCACAGCATGTGAGGACTGACCCAAGCTGAGAGACAGAAGAGCAAGAGCCCTCTGAACCATGGTTGCGGACCTTCTGGGGCCCCAGCCCACACTCATCCAAGGCTTGCATAGGTTCTTCTGTAGCAGAGAGAACAGCTTTCATAGGGAAGACTGTCTCTTTCCCAGCATCATTCCCATGGAGAAAGATGATGCCCCGCAGGTTGCCCTGAGCCTCCTCATGGTCCCGACCACTGAAAAACTTACACGTGCTTCTTTAACCTACGGGCATGTAGACTAATAGAAAACAGAACCCTCCATGTGCCAGGCGCTGCGCTCAAGAATTTATAGAATTCTTATTTCATGTTAAGCACTGTTAGAAGGTTATGAGCCTTAACCTTGTCTATTTTAGTTCCTGTTTTATTCCTAGTATCTAGCCTAGCACGTAACTTCTTAATATATGTATATTCTTTTCATTCTCTCTATATTTTATGTATGAATAGATGAATGAATGAATGAATGAATGAATGAAAGACTCCATGAGAGGATATCACTAAAAACCCTGGTGCATCGTTGGCACTCAATAATAAATAGTAGCTTCTTCCATTGTTTTTCTGTTTTCCAACTTGCCCTCAACAGGATATCTGGACACACCCTCCAGAGTGCAAGGTGCATTCTGTCCACTTCAGGGCTGTCACTCAGCTCATAGGTGAGGAAGCTGAGGCTCTGAGGTTACACGAATCAACAAAGGTCACAAGGCCACTGGGGGACCAGGCCTGGGACCATGGCTCCCTACGATACTAGAAACCTCCAAGTCTGCAGAAATGACTATGCTAAGACAAATGGACATCCTCTTTATGCCATGCCGTCCAGTTTTCGATGACCCACACTGGGCAGATCCAAACTCAGTGGCCCAAAGGCCCACAGACGGCTGTCCCGAAACTCAGTGAGAATGACACCTGGCGAGGAAGGTTTCAGATGGAGACCATACGCGGACAACAGCACTTCCCTTCAGGTATACCTAAACATACAGAGCTCTGAAACGGTATCTCATCTCAGAGCCTCAACTACCACACCAGGAAGGCATGATTATGACGCATATTTTACAGATGGGGAGGGGGCTTGAATTGGTTAAGAGACCCCCCCGAGGTCACTCAGCTAATGCTTGCAGAAGCCAAACTAGAACCCAAGACTCCTGACGCCCCATCCTCCTGTCTTCCTTCCGCGCTACACGAAATGCTGCGAAATATGAATTCAATGATCATCCACATTCGTATGTCATTCTGACATGTTTCCAGCTGAGACTTTCCAGCTCTTGATCCACCTCAAAGGTATCCTCAGTTTTCCTCCCCGATTCCTTCGAAGTCTATGGGCAGAGAGCGTGGTGAAAGGAAAGTAACCAAATCCTCCTTAAATGCGAGGCCCAGACTCAAGGAGATGTAGGCAATAACTCATCTCCTTGCACCTACGCTGGGGCTCTCTGGGGATGATGACAAAGGCTACAGGAACATGAGTGGTAAATACCTACCACACCCCCGGGGGTTAGGTTCCCATGGGGAAGGGATAGGTGTGGCTGACTGGTGACAAGCGGGACCCACTGAGGCCACAGCACAATCTGTTGGTGGTTTGCACGAGTAAGAGCAGTAAGAGATAGGGTGGGGCGAACAGACAGTGACAACATCTGTTAAGAGTCTTAAAACCTTAGGTTTTGGGGCAACTGTGTGGCTCAGTGGGTTAAAGCCTCTGCCTTTGGCTCAGGTCATGATCTCAGGGTCCTGGGATCGAGCCCCGCATCGGGCTTCCTGCTCAGCAGGGAGCCTGCCTCCTCCTCTCTCTGCCTGCTTCTCTGCCTACTTGTGATCTCTCTCTCTGTCAAATAAATAAATAAAAAATCTTTAAAAAAAAAAAACAAAAAACCTTAGGTTTTAAGGTCACTTAAACCTAGTCACTTAACCTAGTAATTCCACTGCCAGGAATTCATTCAAAAATGTATTCATCGGGATATAGAAAGAGGCCCATAAATAGAACTGCATCACAGTGTTGTTTACATTTGGGGGGAAAATGTGGTTGTTACTTAAATCACAACAGTAAAAGATTGGTCAAAGAATTCTGGTATAGCCACACAATGGAGATGTCTGTGGCCGTTGAAGCCAATTCGTGATGTCGTAGGGAAATGTCCAAGACAAAAATATTAAGATCAGGACTGTAAATGAGAAATACGTATGTGTTTATATACACATACATATACACGCACATGCAGACACGTTCCATTTTAAAAAACTAGAAAGAAACCATACCACAGTGGTGATGTCTGATGATGGGACGACAGGTCATGTCAGTTCTTTTTCTTTATACTTCTGGTGTCTTTCTCTATTTTTTAAGTTTCCTACAGTGAATTCCTTTTTGAATTAAAGAATGTTTGGGTTAGGCTTTTTTGATTTGTTTCATTTTGCTTTTTAAGAGAGAAAAGGCCATCTAAGGGAGAAGCAGAGATGTGAAAGATGAGGACAGGGCCTTGGAGCCAAGAGAGAAGCTAGGAAGGAAGATGAATGAAGGATCAGCAGCCACACAGCCTGGAAAAGCCGCAAGGATCGAAGGCCACGGGAGTGACTTCTCTAGATCCAACAGTCTGTTAAGGCCGATGAAGGCTAAGACCTTCTAGTGGCCCGGTCGTGTAGCTGGAGCCATGGCAGATATGCACATGTCCCGGTGCAAGTTACCAAACATGGGCTGAGGGTCGGCGGCACACATACCAGGCTGGGGCTGGGGGACGAAAGATGAAATCGTGGTTTCTGTCCTCAAAGAGCTGACAGTCAATGTGAGGACGTGAGACAGCCATAAACGAGAGCCCATCACAATGAGGCTCAGTCCACAAGCAACCTCCAGACCCCACTGAAAAAGTTCCATCTTGGACCTCCATCCAACTAAGCAAAACATAAAACAGCAACCAGAAGTCCAAAAAAGGAAAAAAAAAGGTGGAGGGGAGTCCATAGAAAAGGAAAGGCAGAGGAGCACAGAAAAGGGGGGGGGGAACTCCTCCAAACTGATGACTGTTTCATCCCAAAGGACGTCTGACCTTTCCGAGGCATCCTGCCACTGAAGATGTCAATTTTTCACAACCCGCAGCCCCCAGATTTCACTTGGCACAGCCTGGAATCAAGGAGTTCATTTAATGGAGGCATAGCCGATTCAGATTTCTCTAAAATTCCACATCCCGTCCTGCCAAGAAGCTGTTTTGAAAGATGACACTCCCTTGATGTGAATTTGCAGCCTGCCCCATTAACAGGGCTTCACTCAGAATACATTTTTAGATCAACCCCGTTCCAGACACTTGCTCCCAAGGACGAACTAGGAGAAATTCTGCACCGGCTCAAACCTTTCTGAGCTCTTTGATGATCAGAAACGAGGGAAAATATTAGAATGAATGTGATTAATCCAAATATTCTCAACAACCTTCAAAGCAAACCACACAGCTCCTGCAGAGTCAGCCCCTGTGGCCCTGATTCCTATTAGCCAAGCCAACCCCTTAAAAATAAACAGATCTCAGAACAATGGGGGGAAGCGTTAAAAAATCAAAGGTGAGGAAAAGAAAAAAAGAAGAGGAAGCAGGTAAATGAATGAAGAGGAAAGAGGACTGGAAAACTGGCTGCGATTAGCATGTTCCATAAAAAGAAAAATGTGAGGGGCTCAAACCGCGCAGCCCCCTCCAGGAAGCCCCCGTGGTTCACTCTTGTGCCACTCCGAGGCAGCCAGCATCTGTGCCGTCTCCTCACCCGAATGGCTGAGCGCTGTCCTCACCATAGGCAACGGTGTCTCTTAGGCACGGTGGGAGGGGCGTCCCCATTTCCAAACCTCAGAGCTCTTCGCTCTCCGAGAAACAAACATCTCCCCGGCCTTCGCCAACCTCGCCCAGCCGGAAAGTCGTAATGCTGAATTAGTGGCCTCTCAATCACTTCTGTGACAAGCCGGTGACAAGCTGGGAAACGATGAGTGGAGCAATCAGATGTTGTTACAGGAAAGAGGAATGAGGAGAGAAGAGTAACAGAGTGGTGCAGGAATCGTCATTCTCATCATCCTGGCCCCCATTTACATGAAATTTATAATTGCCGGGATAACAAAATGAGCAAGAGCACCTGTTTGCCGTCAGACAGACCTGACACCAGATTCCAGCTCCTCCCACTTTGAGTGGTGTGAGCCTGAGCAAGTTTTCTGGACCCTTCCAAGCCTCGGTTTTCCATCTATTAAAGGTGGAGAATGATCTCTACTTCCTAAGATTGTTGAGGAGTTTGAATGAAATAATGTCGAGAAGGCATTTGCACAACATTAGAAGTAATATCAGTGGCAGTGGTCTTGGCCTTACGAGTAGAATTTCTATTATCTCAACTAGTATTGTGTACTATTTCATTTCTCGTTGGCCTCATGGAGGAGAGATAGTTTTAACCTCACTGGGCTGAAAGTAAAACAGAGGCCCAGAAAGGTTAAATGTCTTTCCAGTAAGTATAAGAAGTTAATAGGGAAGCAAGGCCTGTGTATTACTTTCCTATTGCTTCTGTAACCAATCACTACCGATTTAGCGGCTTCAAATAATACAGGTTATTATCTTACAGTTCTAGAAGTCAAAAGTCCTAAAACCATGGTGTCAGCAGGGCTGTCTATTTCCTTGTCTCCTTCAGTTTCTGGAGGCTACCTGCGGTCCTTGGTTCATGGCCCTTCTGACAACTTCCAAGTCTGCAGCCTCTCTCTTACGAGGACCTGTGTGATAATCCAGGACAATTTCCCCATTTCCAAATCCTCCACTTAATCACTTCTGCAAAATCCTTTTTTGCCATGTAAGATAAAATTCACAGGCTCTGGGGATTAGGGAGTGGCCATCTCTAGGGAAGAGTCATCATCCAACCCCCACAAACGGAAGCCTGTTCTGCAGAGTCTAATTATTTGGGTTGGTTTGGGGGTTTGCTTGGTTTTGCTTTCATTTTGCTTTAAACTCTCATTTATTTATTCAGCAAATACTTTGTGCAGGGCACATTTATAACTTACGACTTGCTCCTCTCTAGATATAATGATGTCAGAATCTAGCTAGCTTCATTAGTGTGAAATAAAAGAGGTCTCCCTACATACATGTCCTAAAACATCACTGAAATCCAGGCTTTAAAAGGGAAAAGGACCTTGGGAGGCCATTAGCCAATCCTCTTATTTTCTAGAAGGGCACACCAGACCCAGAGGGATGGCATGACATCTCCAATGTCAAAGAGCGAGTTTGTGAGAGGTTTGGGGGACCGGGATTAGAACTGGAGGAAGAGAAGCAAACTGAGAGGCATTTTGGAGACAAAATCAGTGGCATTTAGAAATCAGCTGAATGTGGGGTTCGAGATGTAAGAATCGGGGCGCCTTGGTGGCTCAGTGGGTTAAAGCCCCTGCCTTTAGCTCAGGTCGTGATCTCAGGGTCCTGGGATCGAGCCCCACATGGGGCTCCCTGCTCAGCGGGGAGCCTGCTTCCTCCTCTCTCTCTGCCTGCCTCTCCACCTGCTTGTGATCTCCCTCTGTCAAATAAATAAATAAAGTCTTTAAGAAAAGAGAGAGAGATGTAAGAATCAAGGGTGCCTGAAGTTCATAGCTTGGGGGTGTCATTCACTGAGCTGGGGATATAGAGCAAAAGGAACATACATGTTTTCTAAGGAAAATCATGTATTCGATGTGTTCTGGAACTTGGGCCTTTTTTTGTAGGACGAGCTTAGCATCATTGTGAAACTTCCAGTACTCTTTCTCTTCTCCATATGCTCTCAAAAGTGTGGGCATGGGGCTGTAATCTTCATCTGACCATTGAAGTACTTCCTTTTTAATTAATAAACTTTTTATTTTATTTTATTTTTTGAAAGAGAGAGGGGGTGCAGAGGGAGAGGGAGAGAGAATTTTAAGCAGACTCCACCCCCAACCCAGAGCCAGATGTGGGGCTCAATCTCACAAACCCTGAGATCACAACCTGAGCCGAAATCGAAAGTCGGATGCCTAACTGACTGAGCTACCGGGGCACCACTACAAACATTATTTTTTAAAGCACTTTGAGGTTATAGCAGAACTGAGAGGAAGGAGAGTGTTCTCATAGGCACCCACACACACATACACACAACCTCTTCCACTAGCAACATCCCCCTCCAGACTGGTATATTTCTTACAATCGATGAACCTACACGACACATCAGTATCACCCAAAGCCCATTGTTTACATTAGGGCCCACTCTTGGCATTGAACATTCTCTGGGTTTTGACACGTGTATAAAGACAGGTATCCACCATGATAGCATCCTGCAGAGTAGTTCACTGCCCTAAAAATCCTGTTTCACGTCTTCATCTTTCCCTACCCCCAACAGATCCTGGCGACCACCAATCCTTTTAGGGCCTCCCTCATTTTGCCTCCGCACTTTCACTTTCCTGCTCATACCGACCTTGGTCTTGGGGATGAGACTCTATCCCAGCACCTACCAATTTACATCTGCCCAAGGGAGTTAGGGGCACATCTGTATTTGATCTTTAAAGATGTTGCTCCACTGTCTCTGGCTTCCACCGAGAGGTCTGCTAAATTCTTTTGTGTTCCTTTGTATGCAATGTGGTTTTTTACTTTGGCAGATTTAAAGATTTCCTCTTTACCACTGGTTTTAAGCAATCTGATGATGCTGGGTCTTGAGGTCTTTTTATCATATTTCTTGTGCTTGGGGCTCATCCAGTGTCTTGGAGCTATGTGTTTATCATTTTCATCCAATTTGGAATCTCCAATTACACAAATAGGAGGCTGCCTAAAATTACCCCACAGCTCCCTAACGCGCTGTTCTTTTATTTTTGGTTTCTTCTCTCTGTGTTTCATTTTGGATAGTTTCTATTGCTATGCTTTCAAGTCCACTAATCTTTTCTTCTGCAATGCCTGATCTGTTGTTAAGCCCACCCAATGTGTCATCCCTCTCAGACATCCGTTTGTCAACCTGGAAGTTCAATTTTGATTTTTTTTTTTTGTATCTGCCATATTTCTTCCCACCATGCTTACATTTCCTTCTACCTTCTTGAACATACGGAATACAGTTATAACAACTGTTTTAATGTTCTTGTCTACTGATTTTATCATCTCTGTCATATCCAAGTTGGTTTCAGTTCATTGGTTTTTCTCTTCATTATAGGCTGTATTTTCCTGCTTCTTTGCATGTCTGGCAATTTTCTATTACATACAAGACAGCATGAATTTTACCTCGTTGGTGCTGGATAGCTTTGCGTTCTCTTAAATATTCTTTAGCGTTGTTCTGGGATGCAGTTAAATTATTTGAGAATTGTTTGATCCTTTTGAGGCTTGCTTTAAAACTTTTGCAAGATGAAACCAGAGCAACCTCTAGTCTAGGACTAATTTGCCCTGTTCCTGAGTGATAACTTTCTGAGTATTCTAGCTGGTGTCCTATGTTTACAAGGTTTTTTCACTCTGCTGGTGGGAACACAAACTCTTCTTAGCCCCACGAGTACCTGGGGATTGTCCCCCACGCCTTTCTGGTCATTCTTACCCAGCTTCACATGTCTGTGCTCATCTCTGTCGGCTGAAAACTCGAGGTGACCCTCTGCAGACCTTTGGGGCTCTCTCCTTACCCGCACTCGTCTCTGTAAGCGCAGGCTGTCCGGAGTGAGACTCCCCGCTCTGTATCCCCCACCCCCAGGAGGCGCCTATCTCCCGGAAACGCTCCCCAGGGGGCAAACTGGGGCAATGGTAGAGCTCTCCTCTTTTGCTTCCCCTTTCTCAAGTTCACTGTCCTAGGCTTCTCATTACCAAATGTTTGATAACGGTTGTTTCCTATATTTTGTCCAGTTGTTTAACATGAGAAGATAAATCTGAATACTCTTTTTCCATCTTGGCTGGAAGCAGAAGATCTTTGCTATATACACTATTGAATACTAGAATTTGAGGAGGCTTGCTTAAAAAGATTCAACTTATCACAACCCTGTATTGAAGCAGGAGAGCAAGGTTCCTGTCTCACAGAGTGGAACGATAAATCTCGCAGACAAAGGGGAGTGAGTTAAGCGATAGAGTTCTATTAAATGAAGATGCAGAAAAAGCTCTCAAGAGTGAGAGAGATCCCAACAGGGTTGCCAACCTGGGCCTCCACTGGCCGTCTATTTTTAGAACTGACCAGGGAGCCTGTGGCCTTATCCTTCTTGTCATGTCTTGGCTTGAGTAAGGACTGGTGATAACATTGTTAATGGCTTACTTCTTTTTAGGGTCTGGTCATTCTGTGTTGTTCACAGGTGACCCTCATGAAAAAAGATATCCCCCCCACACGCCTAGGACAAGGTGGTCTGGTTTGGTCCCTTACCTCTGGTTTCCTGGCATCTCAGCATTTTTGGGATTTCTGTGACCCTGATCCCAGAGCCCCCTACCTATCTCTTCCTACCTAGCCCTGCCTGTCCCTTACTCAGCATCAAGAGTCCAAACAAAATTGCTTATATTATTAATAATTACAATATGATGCCTAGCTATTCATGTTCCACACTATTCATTAGCACACTGAGTCTCCCTTCAACGTTGCATTTGAAGAGAACTGTCTACTGCCTCACTTGGTTCTCTTATTGACTCACAAAGCAAAATTCTCCAATGTTCTAATAAAAGCTGAGCATTTTTTTGCACCAGCTTTGCACAGCACGGGGCCTCTACCCCTTTCTCACAGACTGCTGTACCCCTGTCTACTCTCCATGGTATGACACACTAAAGCTGAACAATACGCCATCAAACATTGTTATAACTTTCCACGTCCTCACCTACGATGGCCCATAGCCCTCAGCCTCTCGTGTGATGACATCGAACCCAAGAGTCAGCACTACAAATACCTTGTTTTTCTGAAGCGAACCCCTTTACGGGGGGTCTCACAGAATTCAAAAGGGAACTTCAAGACTGCAAGTTCCTGTGTTGAGAAGTGCCACCTCAGAGAATTGCGGGGACGTTTGAAGCCCTGCCCGCAGTTCTCGGAAGCACCCTTTGTAGAGGAGTTCCTTCCTCACACAAGTGTGAGAAGGAGGCTATGGCCCTGGAAACCGAACACAGGGAAACAGATATCCCGCTGGAATGTTCTTGCACTGACCTCAGACACAAAAACACCCATGTGAGCTTGCTTTGCTGTCACAGTCAAATAAAATAATAACATGTAAGCATTTCAAAGCAATTTCATTGATGTTCTTACTTGATCCTGACAAGCCTGTAAGTGGGAGAGGCAGGCCGGCACACTTCCCAGCAAAAGATGAGGGAAGTGAGCCTCACAGAGGTTAAGTGATTTGAACAAGGTCAAATGGCTAGCTGGTTGGCAGAGGAGGGCCTTGAACTTCTAGGGGTTTTCTATCTCTAAGTCAAGAGTCCTTTCAATTATGCCCTGTTTCTTCTCTTCCTGTATCAAAAAAGGGAACAACCTCCAGATTCAGTGTTAGCCTTAGACCGAGGCTTCTCAACAGCAGCTCCATTTACATTTTGAGCTGTATGATTTAGAAGGGGGTTGGGGGTGTTGCTGTCCTGTGCATCGTGGGATATCTTGCGGGATCCCTGGCCTCCACCTACTAGATGTCAGTAGCAACCTCTGCCCCAGTCTTGACAAGCAAAAATATCTCTAATCGGCTACCCTATTTTCAAAGGGCCCCAGTGGGGGCAGGGGGACAACATGGTCTCTCCATTGAAAACCACTGCCCTAAATGCCCGAGGAGGCTGCCAGCATGTTTGAGGAGGTGGCAGTGATGACGGTCATTCTGTAAAAAGAGAAACACGAAAGCGAAAGAGAAGTTTGTGCTTCTGCCAGTGAGCCCAGGACCGGGGAACTCAACGGTGAGGGACCACAATTGCTCAGCCCCTGGGAGTTTATCTAAAAGTTTCTCTTCTTGACCCTGTCCTGAACCCCCTTTTGGGTTCACCCCTTCAGGCTCAGCCAACCCTGCATACCCCAAACCACTTTCCAAGGAGACATTTCCGGAAGGCAACAGGGAGTTCGTTAACTTGACAAAAGGCAGTACGGCACAGCAGCTAAGATGTAAGCTCTGCACAGGCAACAACACGAAGGAACCTCACAGACAGTTGAGGGAGAGGGGCTGCCCACAAAAGAGCCCGTACCGCATGAACCCCCTACCTGGTGTTCAAGAATAGCCCATGCTAATAATGTCTGCTGAGGGAAATCAGAAGAGCAATTACATCTTGCTGGTATTCCCTGGAGACAAGTTTGGGGGAAACTCCTGGGGATGGAAATGTTCTCTGGCTTGCTCTGGGTGGTGCCTACACTGATCATAAACATATGTGGAAATTCGCAAAGCTGTACACTCAGGATTTGGGCGCCTTACTGTGCATAAGTTATACTTCATATAAACAAATAAGCTTCATCACCTTAAAAAAAAAAGTCAACCCTGGAACCAACTGCCCGTGTTTGGAGATGACTCCGGCTGCCTCAGAGTGTCTTGTGGCACTCTGGCTAGTGAATCGAGCGGGGCCCAGGAGGCACACAATGAGTTTTAACATCATTGTAATCAAAAGGACCACAGCTGGGCGCCTGGGCGGCTCAGTGGGTTAAGCAACTGCGTTTGGCTCAGGTCATGATCCTAGGGTCCTGGGATTGAGCCCCACATCTGGCTCCCCCTGCTCTGCGGGGAGGCTACCTCTCCTTCTGCCTGCCACGCCCCCTGCTTGTGCTCCCTCTTTCTCTCTGTCAAATAAATAAATAAAATCTTAAAAAAAAAAATAAAAAAGGACCACAGTTGCAACCAGCCAGGCAAAGAAAGGATTTGAGAGAGGTGCTTCTGAACAGCTCTCTTGTCCACTTTACCCCACCCCACCACTGCACCAACTACAGAACATTGCTTATGGTACATACGTGATAACTCGACCTGGCCCCGTCCTCTGTAGGCAGCCCCCCCCCACGCCCGCCAGTGATCAAGACTGGCACGTCTGCCATTATTCTCTGTCTTCTTTAGTTCCTCCCGAAGTCTCTCAGGAGGCTTGCTCAGGAGCTGCCCCTATTTGCAGAGCTCTTCATCAATAGACTGGATATTTACAGAACACAGCAGTTTTGATTAAACAGTTCATTTCGCTGGAGACTGGAGTATTGTACTGTGTCTGCTTATGAGTTATTCTTGGCAGAAGCAGCCCTTGCTCTGAGCATACATTCCTCTACATTTCAAGGCCCAGCCTAAGACGGACCGCAGTGAGACAGATGAAACGAGGAGCAGATGGGATTGCTCCGAACCTTTCCCCCAACTGTTTCTCGGTGGAGCTAGCACGGTATCTCTGCTGCTATGCGCTCCTTGCTGCCTCTTATTCTTCCCTCCGGAAACTGCGTCAGGAGGAAATAAGCAAATGCAAAAGCCTATAGAAAGAGCATTCAGGGGTGTACTGGCAAACCTGAGGTCTAGATCCAATATCCAGGTGTGGGATTGATTTACGTGTGTTTTCTGAACCACAGTTTTTGTTTTGTTTTAATCCATTAAGTGACTGGTCTAGATCTGTGGGTTTTAAACCTATTTCATCCACGAAAACCTTCCTACAAACAAAATCTCAAGCAGAAAATGTTGAAACCTGAGGGCAATGTTGTTTGGATAGAAACAGAGGTGGGCAGTCAGGAAACTTCCCTCCTGACTTCTGCATCCCCTCCCCACCCCGCCCCCAACAACCCCCAGATCCCTTGGGCTTGATCCCAGGACTACAATTTGAAAACAATTCAACTTACGCTATTTTTTTTTTAAAAAGATCATTTCCCAGCCAGCTAAAAAAATACTGTTCTAATGTGGCCCCATTTCTATTCATCCCACAAATTTTAATCAACAGACGGTCTGCACTTCAAAAACACNCCCATAAATAAAATCCTGCATGCCACAATCTGCATAGGAAAAGACTAAGGAAATACGCAAAAAAGTCAAGAGAGTGGTCATCTCTGGCTAACAAGGATATGACAACAAGGATCGAAGCATTTTTCACACGGTCCTCACGTTCGTGCATCACCACCTATGACATCTTGCCCATCTCTAAGTGCCCAGGCCTGTGCCCCATACATAAGGTCTTGCTGTCATTAGAGCAGCTGGGTCCAGCTCAGCCTTCAAGACACACACACACACACACACACACACACACACGAGTGTGAATGCAGCTCCACCAGGAAGCACACATGATGGAAAACTGTCTGTCCTCCAACAGGATTTCCTCATGTGCGTCCCATGGGATATCAGTCCCAGAAACGCAGGGCCACACAAAGGAATGTGGGGGGCAGGGGCCATCTGTTCCAAAGTAATTGTATTCGAGAACCACTGCATATCATTTCCCCCTGCTAGAGAGTAAATGCACAGTAAGTAGTGGCTTAATGTCTCTGTCTGGCCAACAGGAATCCTGATTAATGTTCCTCAATATAATTTCTCAAATTTATTTGACCACAAAATTACTTTTCCCCATCACCCTTATTAATGTCTCAACAGGGCGCCTGGGTGGCTCAGTGGGTTAAAGCCTCTGCCTTCGGCTCAGGTCATGATCTCAGGGTCCTGGGATCGAGGCCCATATCGGGCTCTCTGCTCAGCAGGGAGCCTGCCTCCCCCTCTCTCTCTGCCTGCCTCTCTGCCTACTTGTAATCTCTCTCTCTCTCTCTCTCTGTCAAAAAATAAATAAAATCTTTAAAAAAAAATTAATGTCTCAACAAACAGTTTCAGATCAGAAAAGCCTGCACAAAAGCAGTTTTTAAGAACTGAATATAAGGCTGGAAAGAAAATGAGGAATTACAGAAGAAGGGAGGAGAGGGAAGAAGATGGGCTCAGGGTCTGGAGGACTTGGAGGTGAGGACAAACAAAGGACCGCCCATGATTCCAAAGAATGTCTGGAACTTTCTTCTTATCTACTAGTTCCTTTTTTCCAGCTCATTCCTAGAGAGTAGACAGCGACAGAGATCACCGTGTTAGTGGTCCATCAGCTCATAACATCAGAAGGGGACAGTGGGTATTAGAAGAGACACAATGCAGGGTCCCTGCCTCTACCCTTCCCTTCCCTCTCAATATGGGCTCACTGTGACAAAACTGTCCCTAGGAAGAGCAGGAAAAAGAAATGATCCTGTTAATTCAATTCAGCAAATAACCCACTTCTGTGCCAGTCTCATGGTAGGGTCTGGGACCACGTGGGTGCCTAAGACACGCCATAGAGCCCAGTCGCAAAGCCAGCGAAGAGACAAAGAATCCCTTTTTCAAGATCTGCACAGGGGCCTGGGGAGCACACAGAAGGGGCTCTTTGCCCAGCCAGTTGTCAGAAGGTTCCTGAAGGATGCATTCTTGTTCCTTCAAGCTGAGGGCTGAGGTGTAGCAAGGGGAGCGAGAACTGGTGGAGAGAACTGGAGGAGTGAAGACACGGAGGCAAGAGAGGGCAGGCAGGCGGGGACCTCCCAGTGACTCTGGCTGGAGCAGAGGGTCAGAGTGTCTGCAGGTTGGGAAGAATGCAGACCGAGAAGGGGGGAGGGACCAGTGTAGCCCTCAAGCTGCGTGGGTTAGAAAGAAGTTCAAGCCTTGCAGATGACTAAGACAAAGATGACTGTGACCGCACTCTCCTCTTTCTTTTCCGGCGACGGGAGTGGTTGGGGGAACCAGCAAAGGACTTAGTCAGAAAGAGAGGTGTTGTGAGAGCACCAGGGGCAGCTGGAGCTGAGGCCAGCTTCTCCATCCAGCCCCAACCCCCGCCCCCTTCTGTCCTTCTGCGGAATCCTGGCCGGACTATGTCCTCCTCTGCAACAGGCCTACAATGGCCTCCTTGCCCTACCCCAGCCCCCGTGGGTGGTTCCACCCTCCTTCCTCCAGACCAGCCACCACCTCAGCTCCCAAGGACCTGGGGTGTGCCACCTCCCTGTAGAAGCAGAGAACAGGGGACCCCACGTGCCAAACGAGGCCGCATGGGAAACAGAACACAGAGGCAGCCTCCTCTTAGAATGCATTGTCTCCGGGGTAGATGCTGAATTCTAGTAACACATTCCATGGGGTGTTTTCAAATCCAGACACACTGGAGCCTTGTTCCAGCCTCACTCTGGGCCAAGGCCTGGACTCACCTCCAGCCTCTGATTGGCTCGGGCTGTGGCCGCCGCTCTGGCCTGGCGGGCGGCACTTAACCAGCCCGCCCCCCAGCCCCGATGCCGCCTCCCGCCCCGGGCCCCCCAGTGCCCACGCATGTTTGATAGGCCCCTGCTCCCAGATGAACACCACTTCCCTCTGCCAAGACCTCAGGCCCTGCCACATCACACCTCCCCTGGCTTTGCGATGCTTTGACCACGTGGAGCCACCACCACCTGGGACGGTGAGCAGGAGCGGCCTGTTTTAAAGACTTGCCAGTTTCCTCTGGAGTTTGATTTCTTCCAAAGGGCCTGGCACATCTCAGCTGCCAGTATGAACTGTGAGTTCCCAGAGATGCCGATGACACTCTCCAACATTCATCACTTGTGACACATCTAAAATATCCTCGCCCCCTGGGCTCCGTGAGCACCGGCCCAGATGGACTGGCTGCTGAGGAAGCGCCAGTCTCCCAGAGGCCCCGGCAGAAGCTTCCTGACAGAGAAGCATGTGCTCTCCTCTCCCTCCCTCCACCCCTTCGGAAGCCAAGATAGTGAGTGGGCACCGCTGGGCCCTGACCCAGCCCTGGCTGCCCGGCTTCCAAACTCCAAGCCAGCTTCCTTCTGTAGCATTCCTCACACCTTGGCTCCCTGTGGCTCCCAGAACTTTGCCATCCACCATACTCCATTCTCCCAGAGAGGAAGCTGGCTACTTGGGAAGTTCCCCATGGGGTCCTCTTTATTCTCTTAGCTCACGTGGGAAGGAGCCTGACCTCCCTTCCTATCTATTCAACAGCTGAAGTCGAGGACCCCTGCGGCCAAGGTCAGTGAAGGCATGGCTAGGGGCCTGAGAGACACATGCCTAGACTGGTGGAAAGGTAGGCCAAGGAAGAAAGATGAGGCTAGTGGACAATCTGGGCCCCCATCAGGCAGTGAGAGGCCCGCTTCCAGAAACTTCTGGGGCCTGGGAGGGGTCCAGAGGTACATGCACAACTTCCAGGCGAATGCGCCTCATGCAGGTGCAAACAGAAAACAAGAAGCTGGGCTCTTTGTGTGATTTCAAGACGATTTTGAGGAAGTAAGACATTGACACAGCTCAGATGAAAAGAATATAAAATGGAGAGATTTGCAAAGTCTTGCCTCTCTCCTTGTGTCTTTATCCATTTCTTCTCCCTGTCTCCCACTATGGGTAACCACCTCTTTATTAATTGCTTCTGGATCTTTCCAATGTGTCTATGTAGATAAAAGCAAATGTGAATTTATCTGTTTATCTCCCGATTTTCCACAAAAGATATCGCAGTCTAGATGTCCTTCTTTACCTGACTTTTGTCACATCGCAATCCCTTTTAGAAATCTTCTCAATCAGTACACAGTGTTTCATCAGTACAGCTGCATGGTATCCCATGGAGGGCCATGTTCCAGTTTGGTTATCTGGTCTCCAGATGGACACATGGGATGTTTCCAGTATCTCACAATTACAGACAATACTACAGCAACCTTGCATTAATTTCATTTCATTTGTGTGCTTATACATCCACAGGGTAAATTTCCAGGAAGGGAATACTGGGTAAAGAGCAAGTGCATTTGTAACTTTCACGGTTGTTACCAAATCGTCCTCTATTGTTACACTGTTTTGCATTCCTGTTAGCCTCGCCATTGAGGTGTGTGATCAAGTTCTTTAATGTTTACCAGCCCAACAGGAAAGACCTGTGTCTCAGTATAATTTTAATTTCTATTTTTCTTCTTCTCACTGAGGTTGAGAATAAGTTATATTTCTTTTTCTGTGAAATGCCCTTCTGGTGTCAGCCCATTTTTCTGTGCATTGCTGGTCTTTCTCTTCTTGATTTGTAGGCACTCTTTATGTATCAGGGAGATAAGCCCTTTGTGTAATGAGTTACAATTACTTTCTCTTTTTGCTATTCATATTTTGACTTTGCTATGATATTTTTATTGTATTTTATTTACTGAGTTGGCTATGCACAGGTTTTTGTTTCAACACATTCTAATTTAATAATTTTTTACAGATTCTGAATTTTGAGTCACAGAGGATCCTTGCTCACAAGATTATAAAGAAATTTGCACAAATTTTCTCCTAGTCATTTTATGGTTTCCATCATTTCATTTAAAAATGTGATCCATTTGGAGTTTTTCTGGTATATGGTGTGAAGTACGGTTCCAACTTTTCTATCTTTCTATCTTTTGCTAGGTCTCCCAAAACTATTTATTTCAAAGTCCATCTTTACGCCACTGATTTGAGAGCCCACCGCTATCAAATACCGAATTCCTATATGTATTTAGGTATTCTGGACCTCTGCTCTGCTTCTTTGGTCTATCTGTCCATGCACTAGTACACACAGTAGGCATTATTGACTTTTTATGGTAGGTTTTATTATCTAGTAAGGAGAGACTTCCCTCATAGTTCTTTATTTGTTCTTTCATGGTTTCCTTGGCAATTATTGACAAGCTGAGCTCTGTCACTGGGACTCTTCCCTTGTTTCACTGTTGCACTGTATTCTCTCTCCAGCAAGGAGGCCCACCTATACCTGTAGGCTTGCAGCCAAGTACAGCTCACTCCCCAAACAAAACAGAGGCATTGTCCTCCTGGGAGAGTCTCAGTAGGGCATGTCCATGCACTTATTCGGCACAGATGTCTTAGAGAAAAGCTAAGTGTGAGACCTCTATCTTCCTAGGAGCTTCCTAGGGGCCATACCCTGCAGATTCCCAACACTGATCTCCTGGTCCATTCAACCTTTGAAAGAAAGTGATCCCATATCACTTAGACATGAAGAGTCATCCTATCTGTGTGGCTCATTTTGAACATTTCGTGTTGAAATGTTCAAAATGTATTCTATCTGTTCATAATGTGTTACCGACAGGGCGTGGAAAGACCCTTCAAAGAGAAAAATGTAATAGCAAACACCAGTCACTACTTCTCTTACCACCAATATCACAAAAACCACCTCTATTCATTGAGAACCATGCTGCTGCATTCCAAGCATGTGGGAGGCTCTCTACACTCTTATCTCACTCCAAAGAGGGGCCTCCTTTTGGCACAAAGGCACAGCATCCTTGCCAAGACATGTGACGTGCTGCCTAAAAGATGTAAACAGAACTCACAGAAAGCTGCTAAATAGGCTGGCAAAAATTTTTGCAAACACACACCAACAAGTTTCTGGAAGGAACTCTGTTGGGTCAAGTCATGAGATGGAAGAGATCTAAGGTAAGCTTTGAAAGGAAAGAGAAGCTGTGTACTGAATGTCTATAGTAAACATTTCAATGAATCTCTTCTGATTCTCACAACAGGCCTATGACAGATATTCAGGGTGACAATTTAAGAGAAGGAAAGGGAAGCTCCCACAGATGAAGTGGACTTTTCAAGATGACACAACTAATAACTGATAGAGAATCAGACACGAGGCCAACTACCTCCAAAGCCAGTGCCCCTCCCTCTGCATACTCAGTCTCCACCCTTGTTTCCCATGGTGTCCCACCAATCGCTGGAGTACACGTCCCCGGTCTGACACGGTGTGACGCGCAGCAGTTAGCGGTGCCCCCAGACACAGGCAGTGAAGGGAGGACAGGGGTGTGGAAGAATATTTCGGAGAAAGTGAAACAAGGGTAAAACCACATGGCCAAAATGGCCTTGTAGTCTCAGCCTCGACACAGAGAGGGAGAGGGAGAGAAATGGGATTCTGGGCCTGGTTTGATTTTTTTAGCCCCTCGGGCCAGCCACTGAACCACTCCTTATTTCTTCACTGGGAAGTGAACCCGCAGATGATGGGAACAGTTGTGCTGCTGACCCCCGGGGCCTGGAAGTCTCGAAGGAGATGCAGTCTCAGAAAATCTGAAGGGCCTGGGGTAGAGGCCACAGCCAGGACCTCAAGTTCTACAAGTATAGAGGTGACCACGTTAGCCACACATGGGCCCATCCTCCTTCCCCATTCCACAGTCCTTCTCTCCCCGCAGGACCAGCCCTCGATCGGAATCCCCAAGATGAGCTGGGGAACAGGTGACACTCCCTACCCATGGGATTCCTCTGGCTGCCTTCACACCAGCCACCCTACGGCTGAGCAGAGACCTCCTCTATTCTTCTACCATCAAAATGCTGACCAAGCTGTACGACCGTTGTCTACTTACATACTTCCACCAAAAGTCCATGAGCTTCTTGAAAGCATGCGCTGTCTTATTCTCAGTTGTACCTATACTGTGAAGCCAGCCCTGCCACATAAAAAGTGCTCACTTGATGAGTCATAAAACGAATGAATGGTGGTTCATCAATCTCAAAGCTCATACCTAATGACTGGCCCTGTCAGCCCTGAGCCACAACACAAGGAAGCCCCAGGGAGGCTCAGTGTTGGGGTCCAGCTCATTTTGTCATCAGGTGGCCCCCAAGTCCCTGCTTGTGCTTCCGCTCACATTCCCCACCCACGGTTTACTTTTGCCTTAAAGAGTAATCTTGGGGTTGTTTGGCCAAGTTAATGCTTAGTGCTCTCTTTGTGCTGCAAGTATTTACCTTTGCAAAGTGTCAGCTTCCAGCACAGGAGAGGGGAGCCTTTCTGGGGGAAACAGAGCCAGGAACCCTAGGTCACGCTGCTCCAACCCTCACTTTTTTTCTGAAACCTGGTTTCACAAACACTTCTCTCTCTCTGGCATCTTTTACTTGTTACAGCTCAGAGATGGGACAGCCTTAGGACTCACATATCCCGGACCCAGAGGTCCAGGGATCTTCTCCCGACCCCTCAGTTTTCCAGAGATGGAAAGGGAGAAAAGCCAGGTCTAGAGCCTCGGTCCAGCTGACTAAAGGACCCAAGGACGTCTCACTTGTACCACCATGGAGACCTCAGAGCCGGCTGCTCCAAACTCCTCATTTTCCAGGTGAGGAAACTGAGGCCCAGAAAGTTCGATGACTTGCTCAAGGTCAATGAGGACAAGTGAACAGGAAACTTGGACCTCGGAGACATCTGCCAATACACAGTCACACCAAGAGCCAAATATGAGAGATACAATTCTGAGCAACTAACACCATGTTGTCTATAAAAGCAGATGCAGTGGACCCAAAGGAAAACGTGTTCAGTTGCTTGCCTCATGTGAAATGTCTCCACTCTAGGTTCTGGGCCCTCTTCAAAGTTGCCATGTAAATGCAGTTCAACACCGCCACTCTCATGACCATGGGGCGCAACTCGAAGGCTGATTTCAACAACCTTGTGGTCAGCAACTTTCCCGTGGAATTGAAGGCCTTGAAAAGGGGGCTGGTGAATCTGGGCAGGTGCCGAACTTCCAGGGGCACAAGGGAGCCACCCTCAGCACAAGGCCCAGCTCAGCTACCTCCTGCGTGACCTCAGTCAATACACTTTACCACTCTGAGACCTACGTTTCCTTTTGGAATAGCACCTACTCATAGGGGTGTCATGAGGACTGGATGAAATAAGGTGTTCTGAGTTACTAGCAAAAAGTTAATGACAGCCACATAAACAGCCTTTTATCCTGCCTCACAGATTCTATCCACTCCCTAGTCCCCCATCATCACCTTTAATGAGAACATTCTGGGTCTTATGGGGTTCTCTGGGTTGGTAATAATTGTGGCTGACACCCTGTGGGGGACTTACTTGTAAAATTGCTTCAACTCCCATGTCAGCAAAATGATCTCACCTTTTAAACAAGTGACCCCACTCCAGGTCATTCATCCTAGTGGAAATAATTCTCTGAAAGGAAAAGCTCACTGCATGAAGTTCATTGCAGCTCTGCTTATAGAGATAAAAAATTGGAAACATATTGCTTGTCCCAGATAGGGGAATGGATGCATGAATCATGAAACATCCCCTCCGTGGAATATTACTCAGCCTTTAAAAATGAGGAGTATGAACACCGTAGGAATATGGAGAGATGTTTATTATATAATGTGAAATGAAAGAAGCAAAAAGCAATCATATCTGTGCAGTTACATGAAAAATATATTTGCTTCTGGATACAGAATAGAAACACAGGAAAATAAAAAGTCAAAGGATGATGTTTTCTGCTCTTACCCTGCTTTTGAGCAACAAATACCTTTTATGAAGAATAGGAAAGAACACCTGATACTTGGTCCAGAAATGACTGAACTGAGAGAAATTTTCCTCGGTGGGAAAATGCCCAGCCCAGAGGAGGCACCCGGGAAGTGATAAAGAGAAGAGTGAGTGAATAAACAAGAGTAAACAGGGTACCCCGACCTCAACACCGGCACTGAGGCCGTGCCACTGAGAAATCAAAGTAGACCAGAAGGACTGGTGTTCTCTCCTTCCATTCAAACTCCTGGCCTGAGGTCTGTCCAGAAAAGCCGTCATGAGTCTGCCCTTTCCATGGAGCTGAGAAGAGGGACTTCAGTAGGCACAAAGTAAGATAAGGTATTAGAGGGCTTCGCAGAGCATCTGAGCAGAGTGAGTGCTGAAGTGACCACCTGTATGGCCATCAGGAGAGCATCAGGAGAGCATCAGGCAGAGCCTGACGAAGAGACAAACGGCCTGAATATCCACTGAAGAGACACGGGATCCCACCCCACCGTCACTCCCAGTGTGCTTGTCTCCGTGAGGTGGGGGCTCTGGGCTGGGGTAAGACTCAAGTACTCCTAGAGCCCTTGACTGGGATACCATCTGACAATTCTCTAAGCCCCATAATTAGAATTAGGGTCCTCTGCCCCCACCCCGCCTTCTGTTACTGTCACTTGGCGATTATGCAGGTCATGTCAAAGACAGAGGGATAAGGGGAAATGAAGACCAAAGTTGGGAGCTGGGCGGTCGTCATGCATCCAAATAAAACTTTGCAACAAGAACATGATTTGGTTAATCTATTAAAATAGCACTTGGCAACTAACTTTAAACCAAGATCCACCATTCTAAGGGCTGTGGAAGCACCTGTGACTGTCCAGTTCCTGGGCAGCTTCCCCCAGCCTGACTCTGGTCAGACGCCAGCATCCCAGCCCCTGGGTTGTGTAAGAATTCCAGTGCTTCCTCTATGACAGAAGGAAAAGACATCTAGTCCAGGGGCGCCCAGCCAGCTCAGTTGGGGGAGCATGTGACTCTTCATCTCAGGGTTGTGGGTTCAAGGCCCACACTGAGCATAAAGATTACTTAAAAAACAAACAAACAAACAAAAGACATCTAGTCTGAAGATGAGGCTGGCAGACAACAGCTGTGACAGGTGTTTGAGGGGGTCATGGGACTTGTAGTTTTCTTACTCTGGTCACCTAGTTGTTTGGGGCCATTTCCCATAGGCAAGAGGATGCCGCAGCAACTCTTTTCCCTGACTCAAGCCACACTCCCTCCTTGACATCCAGGGGCCTTACTTGGGAGGGATCAGCCCTTGTGAGGGACAGTACGTGAGCCCTCTGAGCTTTACAACAGTGACAGGAACAGAATCCCCAAAAACCTGGCAGGGATACGGGTTAGGACTCCTTTCCCGAAGCAGAGTAGGAAGACACTGGCATGAGTGTTTGGGGGAGCTGAGTTCTTCTGATTCTGCTGTTAACTAGATACGGGTTTGGGGCATGTCAGTTGGCCTGTCTGGGTCCTAGTTTCACTTATAAAATAAAGAAGCTGGACTTGATTATTATTACCAATAAGAGGTCCCTGGTCCCTAGGAAGTAATGGTTAGGGAGGGCAAAGCGCATCACTGAGCTATAGTCAAACAAGTTGTAAGGGAAGATTGTATCACACAACACAACTAAATGTCAAGTTTCTATGCTTTTCGCTGGAATTCTATCTGCTTGGTGTGGTGACACTGATTGTCTCCAGAGGCTTAGAAGAGTAGATTGACAGTGTTATCCATATCCTTACTTAATAAGAGCAGGAAAATGAATTACTCCTCACTAAATGTACGTTGTTGGTGATGCACAGAAAGAGAACTAAAAGCAGACAGTCACCAGGCTGGACGCCAGGACACTGCCTGGTCTCCGGGTCCGTTTCATCCCTAACACTCTGGCCAGATGATGTGCTTTCCCAAGGATGGCCTCCCCAGGCACCAGGCACTGGTGCTCATCTCTGGCCCAGAGGACCTTGGAAGGGCCTTCCAGAGATGCCAAGTCTCCCTGAGGTCTTGGAGGGCGAGGCCTGTCCCGGACTGATCTTATCGTTTGGTTCAAAGTCTTCACAGGAGCCCTACCTGCCAATAGACACCAACCCCCAGAGGACTCAGAAATATCCTGCTTTCAGGCCAGCCCTGCTCTGCACAAGTAACGACACAGAAGGCCTGCCCTGGCCTGAACCCTGACTGATGTGGAGAGACCACAGTCCTCCATGGTTGTAGTTTATTTTTGCAACCATTTTTTTTAGATGTGCACCTAAGGGGCCATTACCATCATCAAGGTAAAGAACATTTCAATCCCTCCACAAGTTGCCCTTTGGCCTTTTCCATCCCCTGGCCCCAGGAAAGCACTGGCTGCGCGCTGTTGCTAGTCTGACGTTCTCCAGAATGTCATATAAATGGAGTCACACAGGATGCAACCTTTTAAGTTGGGCCTCTTGCTCTTAGTGTAATGCATTGTAGATGCACGCATGCTCCATGCTTGCATGTATTGGAAACTCGTTCCCTTTTATTGCAGAGTGGTATTGCATGGTGTCCTATCCCGTGTATGTATTTACTAATTTACCAGTTGATGGGTATTTGGGTTGTTAATAGTTTGGGGCTATTGTGAATAAAGCTGCTGTGAACACTTGCATCTTTGTATGGACATATGTTTGAATTTCTCTTGGGTAAGCTCCAAGGCTTGGACTTGCTGAGCCTTATGGTACATTAACCTCTATAAGAAATTGCCAAACAATTCTGCAAAGTGGTTGCAGCGTTTTGCAATCTGGCCAGCTGTGCATGGAAAGTTCTAGCTCTTCCACACCCTCACCTGCACTGAGTGCTGGCAGTCTTTTTCATTTTAGACACTTTAGAAGGGGAGAGGTGGTATCTTGTTGAGGTTTAAATTTGCATTTCCCTCCTGAATAATGATGTTGGGCATCTTTTCATGTGCTTATGTTCTATTTGTATATCTTTTTATAAGATGTAGCTGTTTAAATCTCTTGCCCGTTTTATAATTGGGTTGTCTTTTTATACTTGAGGTGTAAGTGTTCTTTATATATTCTGGATAAAAGTCCTTTGTCAGCTATACGTATTTTGAATATTTTCTCCCAGTCTGGCTTGGCTTTTCATTTACTCAGTAGAATCTTTCAAAGATCAGATATATTTAATTTTTCTAATTTTTCTCTCATGATTGGTGTTCTCGTTGTCCTAAAAAAAAAATCTTTGCTCTCTTTGATGTCATAAGATTTTCTCCTGTTTTCTTCTAGAATTTTTATAGCTTTTGCTTCTAAATTTAGGTTAGTGATCCATTTCAAGATAATGTTCATCCCTCCATCAAATTTCTATGGCAAACTGTCATAATAGTGAGCTTTTACATAGCACACACTACATGCCTATTACAGAATTTATCAGTACTAACTCATCAAACCTTCATGATAATTCTTTAAGGTAAGTACTATTGCTATCCATCTAACAGATGATATGATAGAAAATTCAGACACACAAAGGTTAATTTGCCCCTGATCACATGAGTAGTAAGTGCTAGAAATGAACCTGGAACCACATGGCTCCTAGTCTGCGTGCCTGACCACCACACTCCACAGCCCCTTGCTGTACTGTCTAAAGCTGTAATGTATGCAAAACCAGACCTAGGTTCTGCTTTCATGGAGCTTACCACCAAATAGGGGAGCTAGATATTTATGTAATGACCATTCAAATAGAAAATTACAACTGTGAAATCACCTAAGAGAACAAATAATAGGGAGATGTGACCAAGCGAAGAAACTGGGAGAAATTTCCACTGAGGAAATGAAGATTGAATTTAGATTTGGAGAAAGAGTGATGTTAGCCAGGCAGATAAAACACCACAGCAGAGCATGTCAGGCCAGGGGACCACGGGGGAAGACCAGGCAGGAAGGTATATCATACACCGGATATTGGATTAAAAACTCTCAGCATAATCATCAACAGGGATCGCAATTTTTATGATCTTTTCTCTCTCCACTTATTCACCCCCATTGTCCTTGAACTACAGTGGCCAACTCATCTTGCTGTGACAGGACAGTTGGTCACCCTATCTTGAACCTGTTCAGCACACAATGTGCCCATGACCTTGGAACCACTTTAGGGAAGTAAGTACCATTATCCCCAGGGGATTCCAGTACAAATGGAAAACTTTTCTGAATGGCACACTCTTTCATAATCAGATTTTTTGAAAGACAAAAAAAAAAAAATTCACTCTGATTCTTACCAGAGTTGCAGGGGAGTACAGCCTAAGAAGAAAGTTTAGGGTGGAGGGTGCCTGGGTTGTTCAGTTGGTTAAGTGTCTGACTTGATCTCAGCTCAGATCTTGATCTCAGGGTCTTGAGTTCAGGCCCCACACTGGGGAGAAGGAAGAAAAGGAACGAACGAACGAACAAACGAATGAACGAACGGAGGGAGGGAGGGAGGAAGGGGAAAAAAAGAAAGAAAACTTGGAAGTAAAAAAAGCTCTCCAACAAGAAAACATAGTCGCTAGTTACTTCCCTGAACCTCCAAGGAGAAATGGATTGTTGCCTCAGGCTACAGGATGGCTAGCAAAATCAGACCAAAGTAGACAAAGAAAACAGAATAAATCAGACTTGTGAAAACAGCTGTCCTTCCAACCCTTCCTCATCATCTTAATTCATAACAAAATGGTGACAGGCAAAATTCAAGATGGAGTGAGTCAGAGAAGCATTCTTCACCACAGCCTTGGACAGAATCTGCTTATCACCAAATATCAGCATAGCTAAGAGCTAAATCTCTAAAGGCCCAGCAATGACTACATTCTTATTTAAGTTTTTCCATCCTGCCGTCATCCTAGAAATTCTGAAGTCAGTGTTGTGCATGTACAAATCACAGGCCTGACCACAGTAGCCAGGGAAGAGCTATGGCTACATTTATTTCATAGGTTCCTTCTATCCTGAACAGAGGACGTGGCTGGGGGCGGGGGCGAATCTTCAGAGTAATCATGAAATTATGGTCTTCCAGAGGACACCTCTCAGCAGTCCCAGGTCTGGGAATATTTTCAGGTGTGCATGTTAGCAAAGTTCCAAAGTTAACAAATCACACACATACACACACACACACACACACACACACACACACAGGTTAGCAATTTAAATAATGAAGATGAAGATATTTCACGAACAACTCTGTGAGGGGCAAAGTAATACCTGTGGCTCCTGTATTACTCTCTTGTGTCCTCAGCACCAGCCATGGGAGGTGCTCAACAAACACGGAACCAAGCAGAAGCCCAGCCCAGGCATTACTGGCAGAAGACAGAATGACTGACTCCCATCGAAGCCTTCTACGGCAGAATCCTTGATTCCCTCCTGTGCTAGCTCAGCTGCCTGCAGTCACCACCTAATGATGTCCTTACCCAAAAGAAAATGAAATAATTTGTTCCTGTATGAAACATTAGGAACCCTCAAACCTGGGGGCTGACTTAGGAATGGAGAAATCACTTGCCGCAAGGAATCTAATATTAGAAATGCAGTGGCTGCACCCAGCTTCTGCTTCCGACTGATTTCGAGGAAGTTTCACTGCCCCAGAAACTTGCCTCGTGCAGAGGACAACCTCAAGCCTCCTTTGACCGTCAAGCTGCTTTCCAGGTTACAGGGGGGTGACTTCTTCCAAGGAACCGACCTTTTACCTTTAATAGTCTCCCTCTGAAAACCATAGCCTCATCCCCAGATTATTGCTGCTGGGTCTTTACCTTTTCTAAAGACTTGAGAAAATTGCAATTGTAGAAGACACACCGGGAGAAGGAGCTACTCCCTAGGAATACAATTGGAACACATCCCCCTACTCCCCAACACCCCCCCCCCCCCCCCCCCCCCAACAAAC
>LNAC01000291.1:783272-860958 GCA_002007465.1 Ailurus styani
CCCCCCCCCCCCCGCCTCTCACAACAGAATCACTGGGTTTTCTCACAACTTGCTCACAGAGTTGCTGTGAGGTTTCAATGAGTCAGTACAAAGAAGACTGTTAGAAAAGTGCCCGGCACAGAGAAAATGCTCAATAAATATTAGCTTAAAAAGTACAGAAAATCAATTTGGATATATACGCATACATAAAGAGATACACACAAGATCACGCCTAAGGAGCTAACGATTCTACTTTCGAAAATCTATACTAAGAAAATAAAATGCTCATAGATTTTCCAGGCAAAGATTTATGTATAAAGATGGTCATTCAGGGTGTTGTTTATAATAGAAAAAGAAAAAGAAAGAAACCTGAAACAACCTACATGTCCAACAATAATGGAATAAGTACAAAAACGATGCCACTTTTCAAAAGCGTGCTTTTGAAGAATTTATAATGCTCTAAGAAAATTATCATGACAGGTGAAGAGGGATATGAAACCATCTGCATAATATGATTTCAATTTCAGACACTCTAAATAAATATCTATGGAACACCATAATAAAAGATTAGAAGGAAATACTCCAAATAGTACCTGTGTTTCTGTCCTAGTAGTGAGATTTTTTTATTCATTTTCAGCATTTTTCAAATTCTATATAGATATACAATGAATATGTATTAGTTCTACAAATAAAATATAAAACAGTTAAGAAGCTATTTTAATTTCACAATTAAAAAAAAAAAAGTTGCATGAGCTTCTAGACCAGGCCAGTAGCAAGGGCCAGAAAAGATAATCATGAGACTGAGTCCTCAGTACGTGGTGACCCATGAGGGTCACCAAGGGGTCAGAGAGAATATCCCAGAACAGCAGGAAACTTTCTAGCTTGAGCAACAGCATGGACAAATAATGGTGTTTTGCATCACAATGGGAAATGTAGAGAGAAAGGAAGAAGAATGGGTTGGGAAGAAAGAAAATCAATTCCATCTGGCCTCACTGGGTTTGCAGTACCAAAAGGATCCCCAGAGAGGGGCTCAGTCAGGAGCTGGCTACATGCAGGGCTAAAACCTGGGAAAGATTTCGGTATACGTGCAGGTATGGGCACCAGCCACGCATCCTTGGCGCCATGGCTTGGCTGACAATGCACCATTCTCCATGTTCTATGCAGGGCAACCAGTCTCTGCTCCCATGGAGGCGCAGACACTCGGGCTCTGGAGCTCGATTCCTTCGTGCCACCCAAAATGGGACCTGAAGTGATCCCTGCCTCCCTCAGTCAGTCACAGAGACTACCGCTGGATGACAGTGAAGAGCCTCACAGAGACTCCCTGTGACTTACATGCTGTTTGGCACCATGGCTGCCGCTTCCATGGAGGACAGCAGAGCACTCAGAGTCAACCACACAAAACTTGCTACTGCAGATTTTGTAGGAATGGTGTTCAAGACTTGGCCTCACCCAGTGGCCTCTTTTCACAATAATGCATAGGGAAACCATCTCAGGCTTCAGGACTGGGAAAATGTGAGCAACTGGACACCATGAATCCTACAACAGCTCCAGTTTCCCTCTCTGCATTGGCCAATAAGAAGCTCCAAATAAAAACTGTGGCCCATCTTCAGCAACATTAGAGGATCATATCGTGCGCCATCTAGGGCACTCATCTGTTAGCATTTCGGTCTTTGTTTTACTGCCCTTATTTTCTCTTTGTCCTGATTTCTTCAACTATGAATCTCTGTGAACTTCTTAAAGTCTAAGATTTTCTCCCGTGTCACACCCACCCATTGATTCTGTCTCTAGCTCCTGGAGTTGCACAAGAGAACTCCAGGCCTTCTTCCCCATACCAGCCCCTTTGAGGCTCATGTCCTCCACTAAATCTGGTTATTTTCAGGTACCAGAGCCTCCCTTTCTTCAGAAGTTTGTCCTAGACGTGAGCTCCTCAAGAATCTTTCATCCTTCTAGACTCAACTGATGCCCCGTCTTCCCTTGGCGTCTTCTCTAGGTCCTATTCAGGCGGTCCCTCCACAGCAGCACTGATAACAACCGCACGGGATGACTAGTTCTCATACTTGCCTCTCGCACAGGACCAGGGACTCCTGAAAAACAGAGGTCACGCTCTGTGCCCCCAAACACTACCTAGCCAGGGCCAGAGGCATAATGTCATAATATATGCTTTGTAAGTTTTTGTGGAGGAAATAACTGAATGAATATATACATATCTGTACATAACTTCCTCACTCCTCTACATGCTGAAAGAAAGCCAGGCCCCCAGGGAGAGTCCAGTTCCTTTCAGCTGTTTGTGGGTCTTTCTAACCTGATAACTACTTTTCCACAGCGCTCTCCTGAACAGCCTTGAGGCCCTAGCACTAGCATGAGAGCTTATTCTCTCAGCTAAATCCACAGTAAACACACACAAGACAGAATTGGTCCTGTGAGGGCAACCGGGATAAATTTTCACAGAAAGAAAGGATTTCACAGATCAAAAATGCAAGATGCCACATGCTCCAATATGTACTTACTTTAACAACAGGGCCTTACATAGGTGCTAATTACATGTCGGGAATTGTTCTGAGCTCTTTACAAATACCTAATTTAATCTTTGTAACAACTTCATGAGACAGGTACTATTTCTATCCCCATTTGGTTTTCATATATAGTCTTCTCAACATCGGAGTCAGCTATCTTACAACGAAGGAAGATGTAGCTAGTTCCATCACTAAATAAAAGAAAATTAGTTAAAAAAAAGAAAGGAAGAAAATTAGTCACATTTAGTCACGTTTAGTTTACGCCAGTGCATGAGTGGTTGACAAATCAAATCTTCGCCTTTGATGTGAGGCCTGGATGCCACAGAGTACATCATTGGCGAAGCATTTATTGAGCCCCCATCAGCACTGCCCTCCACAGTGGAGAAAACAGCACACACCTAAACCAATAAATTACCAGGCCCCGTGACAAGCACATTAGAAGCAAGGACCCAGTACGGCGCTGGAGGCCAGAGGAAGTAATGATCTCTGGCTAGATGAGGCTTCCTTGAGGGTGTAATGTCTGAGTTCCATTTTTTTTTTAAGATTTTATTTATTTATTTGAGAGAGAGAGAGAGATCACAAGTAGGGAGAGGCGGGCAGAGAGAGAGAAGAGGAAGCGGGCTTCCCACTGAGCAGAGAGAGCCCGATGCGGGACTCGATCCCAGGACCCTGAGATCATGACCTGAGCCAAAGGCAGAGGCTTTAACCCACTGAGCCACCCAGGCGCCCCTGAGTTCCATTTTAATGGATGGTCCAGGGCCTACCAGGAAGCCACAGAGACAGTGGGGGAGGGGAGAGAGAGAGGGCCAAGGTGGGGGAACCATTGGCTGTGGGCAGCAGGAGGGGAAGAGCTGGGGAATGAGGGATTATCAGTGGGGTGGTGGCTTTGGCTGCGACACCACAAAGCTCACGGTCACTGAAAGATCTGATAGTCATTCCTGTTCTAGGAAGCTTCTTTGAGCTGCAGCATGACGGAGGATGTCAAGACCAAAGAGAGAGAGAGAGAGAGAGAGAGAGAGAGAGAGAGAGAGAGATGTGTTAGGGGACTGTTGCAATCAATCAAGAAAGAAACAGTGTGCACCTGAGCAAAGGCACTGGATTCTAGGATATTTGGGAACCCGAAGCTTCAGACTGATTGGAAGGCTGGTGTGAGAGGGCAAGGGGACACCCCAGCTTCTACTTAGAAGCCCAGGAGGCTGGAGCAGCCAGCGAGATGGGGACTGTGAGCTGGGACCCCCGTGGCAGGGATGAGGACAATCTGGGGCAGCCTCTAAGCTTGGGAAAGCCAAACTGGGCAGCAGACATTTTCTTAATAATCACAGAGCAGTTATTCAGATTCTCGCTCACATCTCCTTTTAATAAAATATGATGCAGTTCATCCTGTCATCATAGTGAAAAATCATTGCCCTTTGCTGGAAATTAATAACCTTTCAAATTAATAACCTTTGGGTAGGAAAATTGGTTTCATTAATACCTCCCCTTGCACTCTGTCGGTTCATCATCTCTCTACCTTGCTGTCCCCTGAAACCAAAAGCCCAAGACTTATTGTTTGAGAAGCCTGAATGACTTTATGCTCAGAAGGAATGATCAGGATCCTTAGTAATTAGGCTCAATTGAGTTCACTGCCCCAAAATGCTGGTATGCCCTTCTGCCCCCAGAGATCCCACCCTGGGCTGGAAGGGAGGATGAGGGCATCCTCCCCAGCTCTTGGCCTGATCCCTAATCTTGGCCCAAAAGATGTCACCCACCTTGGTGCCCTAAGCCTGAGAACAGAGCCCTTCCCAGGGCTTCCTCCAGCCCCTGAGCAAAGGTGTCTTTGGCCAAACAGCATGGCCAGCCTGGCACAGTTGTGTGACTGCTCATCACCACACCAAAATGACTCATGATCGGGATCAGTCTTCCTAAAAAGAAAGACTAGAAGGCATTTTGAGAAAACAACTGAAGGTAAAACCTTAAAAACAAACTTCCTCTCTCCTACGCCATTCTTCCACAGTCTTTGAAAGATTCTGAATGGATACTCATTTATCCTTTTCTGTTGCAGCCTTATCATCTAGGGCATAAAGTCCAGACTCGCCAACATCCGGGGCCCCGGATACTCTGGCTGCCCATGCTTGTCTCTTTCCTCCTCGTGCCCACAAGAGGCCCACCCTCTGAGCCCTAACTCTTCTGTTCTCCCAGCTCAAAAAGCCCTACTCTCTCCCACCACCCACACAGCCCCCCACACAAGGCCCTGTCTATCCTTCCAGGCACGATCAGCATCATTTTCCCTGAGAAGTCCTCCCTGAATGTCCCTCCCTGCATCAAGCGGAATCGGCCCCTCCTTTGAGATCCTCTCTGTCCCAGCCCTACCTGATCCAGACAAGGCTACACGGCATAATGTGTCTGCAAGTGAGAACAGGCCGAACTACATGGGCAAATGCACCTAAGGTGCTCTATTCACTGTCTCCATAGCATAGGAATGTCGGCAATTGGAATCAGAGGGAGCTAGGTTCAAATCCTGATGCCACCACTTGCAGGCAGTGTGATTTGGGTGCAATACTCATCTATCCAACTGCGTCTTCCATATCCCTATTGTCCCAGAGGTATTCCAATATCTGACTGGCTGAGCCCATAGTCGGGATGGCAGGATGGAGGATCTGGCTCCCTCCACCTCTGTGCTGAGTTCTTGTAGGTCAGCATTCATCATGGCCATTCTGCTGGACATGCCCTCTGAGGTTCCCCTAAGCTACAGTTCATGCCTACCTCCAGCACCTCCCACTAACCCCGCTTGTTGGTGCTCGGGCTATCCCAGAGCCGGCAGAATTGGAATGGATGCCGGGCTAAGCATTGTCTCCAATCTTACATTACAGAGCCAGTTGGAAGAAGAGTGAGAACTCTTGAAACAAAGGAAGCATTGCAAGAGACACAGACCAGATTCCTGCTTTTTAAAGAAGAAACAGATAAGGGCTGTCAGATTCAGCTGAATCACCCAGACACGTTACAGCAGTGTGGCTTCAACTCCTCTCTGCCCCTGGTGATGATAATCCACGGGTGGTCGGTAGGAAATGCTGACATGCCTTTTTTCTCTCTACATTTACATTTTTTGCTTTTCTCCCTCGTGTGTCCAATTTTAATAAAAAGATAGGGAGCCAGTGATAACAACTTCATGCATAATATTTGTAAAGCACATTCTAATTTTCCGAGTACTTCCCCACACAGGATCTCATTGATTATCTCAATCCCATGAATAAGCAGGACATGGAAAGTATAATTATCTCCACAATTCAGATAATAAAATATGGCTCAAGCAGGTCACACAGCACATGAGAGCCCGAAAGTGACCACGGTCCATGCAGGTGAATCTGCCTGTTTCACAAGAGGAGATAGGAAGCCAGAAGACATAGTCTCCCAATGAAATGTTGTAACTATAAGATTTAAACACAGCTGCAAATAACAGAAGCCCAATTGGCAGTAGTTCAAATAAAACAGGAGGTTTTTTTTTCCATTTCACACAATAGCCTAGAGATATATAATCAAAACTGGATAAATGATGTTTGTCAATGAAGTCCTCAGGGACCCAGCTTATTTCCAGCTTACTAGTCTGCCATTCTTAGAGTGTAGCCTTTGTCCTTACAGTCCAAAAGGGCAGCCAGAGCACCAGCCATCACATCTTTATTCCAGGTAGCACAATGAGTAAAAGGTATACACAAAGGAGTCAAAGAGCATGTTTTTTTAAAACAGCTGTATTGAGATACAATTCACATACCATTTAAACTCATCCATCCATTTAAAGTGTACTGTTCAATGGCTTTTGGTATAAAAGAGTGTTTTTTCATACCTAGGTAGAAAGGTGACTGAGATACGTAGCCTCTTAGAGAAAGTGTAGCCTTTTAGGGATGTTAAAAATCCTGGACAAAGGGGAGAAAGAATATTGTGGGCAATGGTTGAAATCAAACTAAGCAAGGACTTATCTCTAGGAGGAAATTCTGCCTCCTTGTTTCCCAACCAACCCACGATTTGAAGCTTAGCTCACAACTTGAAACCTCCAGAGATTTGGGGCTCTATTTCGTGACTTGGAAACCTTTCCCTGCCATCTACTTGAAAAATACTCTTGAAACCCTCATCTATCCTACAGTAGAAAGCAGAACGGGCCTGTCTACCCACCCGCCACTCTTTCAGCATTGAATCACTGAGAGCCTGCTATGTGCAGGCTCATAGCCTTCCTATGAGCAGTACAGACCTCGTGCTCGGTCTCATGTTGTAGTGGGAGCCACGCGATGTCACGGGGGTGGAGCCACAAGGTGGGGTGCTTGCCACTGCTGAGGGGGAGAACAGAGACACCTAGAGCCTGCTAGCAGCTTCCCCCAGGACTTAAAGGGCTCCCGCCCTAGGGAAGTGGGGGTTCCACCCACCCCAGGGTCAGCAGCAAAGGTGGCAGTGGCTTTCCTGCCCCTAAAGAAGGGACCTCACATAGACTGATGCCCTACTGCAGGTTAGGCCCTTTACATTATACATCAACCCGTTTAATCCCCATGCCTTTCTCCAAGGTGGGTTAGTATCTCTTAGAAGAAGAAACTGTGCTCAGAAAGGTCGAGCAGCTCCCATAGTCACACAGCCAAGAGTGGACAAAGGTTCAAACCCGGAACCCTCACGCTCCCAGCTCCCACTCTTGAAGACTCCCTTTGTCAGAGGGGTCCGACCAGGCCCCCATTCCCAGCAGGCTCCACCCCGCCATCCTCGCTGCGGCTCTCTCCCACTGGCCTAGGCGCTCAACCCACGTTTCTGTAAGAAAAACAGAATAGGAGACAGAGGGCAGAACGCTAAGAAGATGCGACCTGTTTTAAAGGAAACTGAAGATCAGCCACAGAAAGCTCTCCCGTGGGAACCCCGGGGGAGGATAGGGATTAGAAGGAGTAGGGAAGAGTATGCCACTTCTTCAACTGCTTTAGCCAACGGACTTTCCTTCCAAGGGAAAAGGAAGAAGGCGGGAAGAAGGGATGGTATCCAGAGGACAGGCTTGGGGACCGGCAGAGTTAGAAGCCGGAGCCACCAAGTCAGGACGTCTGTACACAGCAGTTAGCGTTCCCCCACCCCCACCGCTCTCCCCTCAGACCCTGCCCCCCTCACCCTCCCTGCCTCCCCTGACTCTCCCTGTCTCCCCTTTCCCCCCCCCTGCCCCCCCCCCACTCCGGCAACCCCAACTGCTTGTAGCTCCTTCCATTCCCCGTGCTTTCTCTCCTCTTGGCCTCGGCTCAGCCCGCGCCTTCCTGCCTAGAGTGTTCTTCTCCCTCTTCGGCCAAACAGTGGTCGTTACATAGTCGGTGCCCCCAAAATATTTGTGAACTGAATTCATGACTAAATAAATATCTTGTTCACAAATGCGACATGAAGATAGGACCGTTACCAGGGTCCTGTCCCAAAATGAACACTTCCTCCTTAAAATGCAGAGGGGCCTAGAAGTACGATCGTTAGCGATAGCAACAGCAGCAGCTGCCTCACTGGGTCAGTAACTCCGAAGGCAACTGCGAGCCACTAACATTTACTGAGTGCTCGCTGCTTTCTGGGTGCCATTCAGGGCTTCCCAGCGACTGACTGATCTCTTCATGGCAGTCCTGGAGAAAGGTCACTACTGTTAACCCATTTTCCAGATGGGGAAAGTGGTGGACAGAAAGGTTAACGAAATTCCTAACTAATTGGGAGAGTGGAAGCTTGAACCCGAGGGGCTCTCTCCACATGGAAGGCACTGGGTGCATGTTCATCAGTGGTTACACTTGACCTGGAGTGACCTGCCACGTCATCAGCATTGCTCTCGAGCCTGGCCTCCCGCTGGCTGGTCTTCAGACACACCAGACTCTTTTCCTCCCAAACATCCCTCGGGGCCCTCTCATGACTGTGTGCCGCTGCACGTGCTCGTCCTGCTGCCTGGACCGCCCTAGACACCCTGCCCCACAGCCACCAGCCCATCCTCATTCTCCTAAGTGAGCTCCTGTTTATCCTTGCAGACACCAATGCCTTTGTTCCATGAGCCCATCAGGCACGCCCTGCAAGTTGGTTCTCGAACAAAGCGCATACACAGAAAGATTCTCCATACACATGGATTGAGCTCCTGCCATGTTCCAACTCATGGGGCCTTATTCCCTCAAAAGCGAGCAGATGCAGTGGGCAGGAGGAGAGCAAAGGACCCGGGATTCAGAGCTGTGGCTGAGCCGGCCTCCTGGAGTGGGGAGGGGTTAGAGCAGACCCTCAAAGGATAGGTCAGCTTTCAGCTCCTGATTACGTAGACTTTTCCATTATTTTAAGGCTCAGAAACTCTTAAAATAGGGGCATGTTCAGAGAATGGCTCTCGGTTGGAAGCCTGGGGGATGGCCCCCAGGCGACATTCGGCAAAGCACAGAGACATTTTTGGTTTTCACACCCTGTGGGGGAGAGTACCGCTGACACCTGCTTGGTGGAGACCAGAGGTGCTGCTAGACATCCTACAGTGCGCAGAACAGCCCCCAGAACAGAAAGGATCTGGCCCAAAATGTCCATAGTGCCAAGATCGAGAAACACCATGTTAAGCCCTTTCTTTCGGAAAGAAGGATCCAGCCTTAATTAGCCAAGAGTTGGGACTAGTACAGTGCCCCCCACTCCCTGGCCCCTCCTGGTTAAGCTGATGACTTTGTGCTCCCCCACCCCCCGCCCCGCCAGGTGGACGGCTTCCAGGAAAACTGGATCTGGCAGATGGTCGCCGCCCTGAAGTCTCAGCTGGCCCCACCCATGAATGTGGGGCTGGCCGACTGGCTCACCCTGGCCTACCACCACTACACCGTCGCTGTCCGCAACACCCGCCTCGTGGGCCAGGAGGTGGCAGCTCTCATCCAGTGGCTGGAGGTGAGGCCTGCCCTGCCCTCCCCTCCCCTTCCCTCCTCGCCCTTCTCGGGGACTGAGGGAATTAAGCTGTTCTCCCAAGCAGCCCAGACAGGAGAACCGCTCTGCGAAGCACAGGGTGGAGAAGGGACACTGGGGCTCCCGCAGATGTCTTGCTTGAACCCCTATTTTGCAGAACTGTCTTCCCTCCCCCTCCCCCACCCACTATCTCTTTTATGCTCACTCCCTTAGAAGTGCTAGGGAACCTGAGCACACCCATGTACCACCAAACTCTAAGAAATGAACAGGAGCACCGAACACGGCGTTCATGTCCTAGTACAGGCAAGGGGGCGGGGGGGGGGGTCACATCACCAGGCGGAGCCCAGGTAGCTGAGTCTGAAAGGTGGGCGCCAGCAAGATGAGAAAACAGTTTGACTCAGGGGGCTGAATTAAGCACCTCATTTGCCACCCAGGGCCAAGAACAAGGGGGCCGCCGAGAAAGAGCTGGACCCATACAAGGTTTCTGTCCAGTAGCTCTCCCCCTAACCATCCTGCCTCTGTCTTCCAGGAATCTGCTCAGTTTTCTCGAAGCAATGTTCATCTAATTGGGTACAGCCTGGGTGCCCATGTCTCAGGATTCGCTGGCAATTACATGGAGGGAAAGCACAAGATTGGGAGAATTACAGGTAACCGTGCCCATAACCAATGACCGCGTGGGGGTGTGGGCAGGACCTGCTTCTCTAACAGTCCGGGAATTACCATGCGCCCAGCCTCCCTCACACTGTTGCAAGCATGATCGCCGTCCTAGACTTCTGTCCCTCGAGAATTCAGAGTAAATCACAGCCCGACTCCTACTGCCTTTCCTCTCAAAGTCATGCCAAAGAGGACCTAAAAGTAGACTTTCTATACACTTTTTACCAGGAAAGTTTCTTTTTCAACCTATAGTTGAAAAAACCCAATATGAGCAAGTTAAAGGATCACAGCCTGAAATTTGTGGTAATATCATCCACATTTGTGCCTCAGTTTCCACATTTGTGAAACGCATGGGTCTTACTCTGGGACCCATTTGGGTTGAAGGAGGGAGCTCCCCACTGACTTGGAAATGACTCCAGATACCCAGGAATAGCTGGGGATATGCAGGAAGGCCTTTCCTCCCAGGCTTCCTTGACACCAACCTCATCCCCCAACATTACCCCGCAGTTGCGTTTGGAAGATCACATCTGAGCGGGTTGTTCCCCAACTAATTCCCCGAGGCCCACAGATAGCCACAGGATAAAACTCAGAAAGCCCACGGGTGCCTGGGTGGTGCAGTCGGTTAAGCATCCAAGTCTTGGTTTTGGCTCAGGTTGTGATCTCGGGGTCATGAGATCGAGTCCCACATCAAGCTCAGTGCTCATTGCAGAGTCTGGTTAAGACTTTCTCTCCCTCTCCCTCTTCCCCTCCCCCTGGCACTTGCACACTTGCTCTCTCTCTCTCTCTCTAAAAAATAAATAAATATATTTTAGGAAGGAAGGAAGGAAGGAAGGAAGGAAGGAAGGAAGGAAGGAAGGAAGGAAGAAAGAAGAAAGAAAGAAAGAAAGAAAGAAAGAAAGAAAGAAAGAAAGAAAGAAAGAAAGAAAGAAAAGGAAGAAAAGAAAGAAAGCAAGCCAGCCTGACAAGGCCCTTCTCAGTGTAGTGTTCTAGAGTTCTGTGACCTCTCCTCCAGCTGCTCTCTTCCTGTAGTCCCAGGTTTCCATGACACTAGGTTTATCTCTACTTCATGAACTCACCATGGCCTCCTGTGCTTCTGGGCCTTTGCATGTCCTTTTCTCTTTGCCTGAAATATCTTTAAAAAAAAATACTTCATCCATCTATTTCAGACAGAAAGAGAGCACAAGCACGGGGAGAGGGAGAGGGAGAAGCAGGCTCCCTGCTGAGTGGGGAGCCTGACGCAAGGCTCAATCCCAGGACCCTGAGATCATGACCTGAGCCAAAGTCAGACACTCAACCAACTGAGCCACCCAGATGCCCCTTGCCTGGAATATCTTACCACAACTTATCCCCCCAGCCCCAGTCAACCTACCAAACTCCTACTCATCCTTCAAGATCCAACAGGCTAAAACAATACTTCACAAGCTAAAACAATTCAAAGGATATTTAAGGTGAATAGCATTGTTGTGACCTTTCATTTTTTAAAAAAGATTTGCTTATTTATTTATTTTAGAGAGAGACAGAGAAAGTGGGGAGAGGGGCAGAGGGAGAGAGAGTAATCTCAAGCAGTCTCCCCACTGAGCATGGAGCCCAACTCGGGGCTGGATCCCACAACCCATGAAATCATGACTTGAGCCAAAGCCAAGAGTTGGGTGCTCAACCACCGGAGCCACCCAGGTGCTCCATGACCCCATTTTATCAAGAAAGAACATTTTGGGCCGCTAATATCTATGATTACCATTACTTCACCAAAGAAGAGGACGGTTTTAATGTAAAAAAAAAAAAAGAAGAAGAAAGAATGGCAGACATTTATACGAAATAAATTTGTCATTATGAGAACTCACTTCCTCATCCTTACTTTTTTGACCTTGCTGGTAACTGAGGAGACCTGGTTCATAGGCCAGTAGGTGTGCCCCCTCGGGAATGGCTATCCAGTTTGGTTATATGGTTACCGCTATGGTTATAATGGTTATCGCTCTGTGATTTAAACCCCAGTAGGCTGGGGGTGAGCAGACCTTCACAGAAGGCCCATCACCAAGGAACCGGGCCTAGAAGACTGAGTCAGAATCCCAGAGAGGCGGCACCAGGCCCAGCACCCTCCACCCTGGCTGGTGTCGTGGGCCACATCAGGCATTATTAGCCGGGCCCACCCATGACAGAGGCAGTGGGACAGCTAATTACTCCTGTCATCTCCTCCTCGGCCCCATGAAGAACAGAATATAAATCACACCAAGACATCTTTCATTTGTAACTACGGATGAGAGCTGGGGACAGGCGTTCTCACTGGCCCCTGTCAATTCCTTCACCCCCAACAGGGATGGAAGCAGGAAGTGGAACATCAAAGGGTCTTCCAGAGAAGGTGAAGGAAGAAAGACAGAGGAAAAACCTTGAGCGCATAAATGCAGCCAGGAGCTGCCTCTAGTCTCACCCACACAAACCTGTCACTTGACCCGAGCTTTGAGCAGTCCTATCTGTTCACAACATTTTCACCCGGAACAGTCATGTCCCAAGGCTGTTCTGGACATTCCAATGAGATGACATTGGTGTGGGAGAAGAGCCAGCTTGTTTAGGGGACTTATTGACAACATACAGGCAAATAAATTCCTTCTCTGATGGGGAGGTTAGAACTACTTACGATAAGCACAGTGGCTTTTTGTAGGCAAACATGCTCTTGAAAGTAGCTTGAGAGGTACTTAAAATTGATTTGCTTAAATAAATCAAGCATTCCCTCATAACCTTATTTCTACCACTGGATAGTTCCTGCAGACCTCTTTCCCCATAGATAATGTGCAGCCCGTGTCTAATTTTCGGCACCATGAATTACTGTGGTTTTACTGTGAAAAGGTTATAGCAAGATTTTCTAGAGAAAGATTATCCCCTAGGATTTTCTTCTTCCTGCTAACTCATGAATGTGTAATGACCTCAGAAAGCGAAAAGGAGTATTCTCCTTTCTTCCCCTTGCTCCCACCTAACCCTTACCTTGCTTTCCTATCAGGACTGGATGCCGCCGGCCCTTTGTTTGAGGGATCTTCACCCAGCGACCGCCTTTCACCAGATGATGCCACTTTTGTGGACGCCATTCACACCTTCACCCGGGAGCACATGGGCCTGAGCTTTGGCATCAAACAGCCCATAGCACACTATGACTTCTACCCCAATGGGGGCTACTTCCAGCCTGGCTGCCACTTCCTAGAGCTCTACAAACATATTACCAAGCACGGCTTAAATGGTGAGAAAGGAGGCCCCAGGGGAGAGGGCTAGCCTGCACTGGATCCCATGCCCCAAACTTGCTCGTGGCCCCCCCGGACCCATTGAGTGTCCCAGCTCTGCAGGACTCTGGAAGGGTTCGGGAATCCAGGGTGTATGGTCACCAAGCCCACTCAGAGGGAGGGCTAGTGAGAGAGTGGGTAAGGGCAGGGGTCCCTCCAGCAGGCCTCTCCTTAACTGGCAGTGGGCATTAGAGCCCACGCTCTGACAATGCGCTGGGGGCATCACCAGGAATCCCTACTTCTTAGCCCCTCCCAACAAAGTCTCTCCAGGGGTACTAACCCTTCCAAAAGTGGAGTCCTGATGCCTGGGGTTATTCTTTCTTCTCCAGAAGCTTCCTCACCCGGGAGGCTTCCTCTGTTCTAGGCCCCTGAAGATGCTCTTAATAGATAATTGATCTTTAGCTTCTTGATCCTTGGTCTGACTAGAGTGGAGTAAATCTTCCACTCCTGGGAGCTTTAATTAGCTGGTCCTACAGGACCTGACTGGGATTCTTCCAATTCAAAGTTCATTTCTAAACATGTCTTTGTCTCTTCCTTTATCTTGGGGCAGGAAGTGATTGTGGCATTATCTGGGTTGTGATCCCACTTCTCTCTCAAATCCTAGACTAAAATACTGACATGCACCTTGATAACATGTGCAGGATTAAAGAACAAGCCTGTCAGCAAAAAAGTATACATTCCATGGGTGTTCTAAATCTCTCATTATCATAAAATATCATCCTGATGGAAACATGTCAACTCACGCTAAGCCAACTGGAGACTCTGCCCCCGCCCTGCCCCACGTACCTCCTTCTCACCTCCACCATCCAAAACCGAGCTGAGACTACCCTCTCCTGTGATTACATCACCACCTTCACCTCTCCAGTATCAGAACGACCTTCACACTCAACTATATCTCATTTTGGCTGGACTCCCAGCCTTCCACCCGCCCAAGCCTGAGAGAACCCTCTGGGAATTTCCTCTCGTCATTCCTCACATGCCCCTCTCGTCATTGCCCCTCCAGTCATCCACAGGGTCCTCTTCCATTCCCGGCTGACCGGCCAGCCCCCCACCCGGATCCACTCCCTCCCAGAGCTCCACACAGGCCTGGTATTGAGTAACTAGTTGCCTGATAAATCCATGTCTGTTGGTGCCATTTGCTCTTTTGTGTGAACCTTCAAAGTGGTGGAACCGAGTACGTTTATTTTGCTTGCCCAGTTCTAGTGTGGTTTTTCTCGGTTTTCTTCACCTTTAAGTTTAAAACTGATCCCATCCCGGGATGGTTCTCGAAAAGCATCTGACCAGAAGGTAATTTGGTAACAGCTTTACCACCCCAACCACTCCCGGCTAGGTGAACTAGAATGAGTTAGTGAATGCTTTTGAAGCTCAGTTTTCTCCTCTAGAACAGCTGCCTCAGGGGGCTGTGGTGAGATTCAGGAACTGGATGCATGAAAACACTCAGCATAGGAGCTGCCTTATAGTAGGTGCTCGACAAGTGCAGCCTTAGACCAAGAGCGAGGTGTCCAATCTGGGCATTTAGCCCTCAGACACTGGGAGAAATAGCTTTTGCAAAGTTACCTGTGCTGCACCTTCACACTAGGTACTTTACATACCTAGTGGTGGTTCTTCAACATCCTTGAGAATAATTTATTAACGACTAGGTTAAGATTTGGAGAGTTTAAAAAAAAAAGTCAAAAATTCATGGTAGATAAACTTCCTAACCTTGCTGTTTGGGAATAGGCCCATGTAGACCTGGTCACTAGAATGTATCCTTCTGGAAGCCAATCCCCTTGCTGGTTTTACAGGCCAGTTACCCAACAGAGGCACTGGCTGCTTTAGGACAGAGGGTAGACATCGTGGGAGAGGACTCAGCTTTCACCAGACCATTAACTGAGCCCCAAGAGTACCTTGGCTCTCATTTACCTAGTGTGGTTAAGCAAAGAGGCATCCCACACAAGCCTGATTCAGCTAATTCAATGCAAGGCGTGAGCACTTGCACATTTTTAGCCTTTTAAGGCACAAATATTTTTTAAATAAATCACACTAACCTGTGTTCTTAAATAATTCAGTATTTTCTTAGGGACTTAGGCTTCCAATTAAAACACCCGGGAACCCTCAGGAGCCCCATGGTGCCTGGGGTGACACCTCTCCACCACGTGACTGAGAGGGGTCTACTCCTGGACTTTCCAGTCTCTGATTCCTTCCCATTGGGACCAGGGGGTCAGCCTCAGCAATCCCACCCCTCCTTCCCAATGTGCCGCTCATCGGCCCTGCACACAGGAGCCTTTGAGTGGAAGGTACTTTGGAAAACCGAGGGGTGATAACGTCCTTCTTGCCCTGTGTTCCAGCCATCACTCGGACCATAAAGTGCTCCCATGAGCGGTCGGTGCATCTCTTCATCGACTCCTTGCTGCACCCCAGCCAGCAGAGCACGGCCTACCAGTGTGGCGACATGGGCAGCTTCAGCCAGGGCCTGTGCCTGAGCTGCCAGAAGGGTCGCTGCAACACGATGGGCTACCACATCCGCCAGGAGCCCCGGGGCAAGAAGCACAAGAGGCTCTTCCTCGCCACGCGTGCCCAGCCCCCCTTCAGAGGTGAGTGCAGACGGCCCCCAGGGCAGCCACTCGGCCCTAGGCTCACTCTGCTCTCTCAGTGGTCCCAAAACCACGTATTCCCGATGGTGATGTCGGCACAGCCCCCCCCCACCCCCCCATTCCGTTCCCAAGAGTGTGTCCACCTGGCTGCCAAGTGCCAGGAGGAGAAACCTTGATACTTTCCGGAATGCTCCTTGAGTGAGCCTCTCTTCATCCACTCTCATGGTCCCCTGGAATGTTAGATCCAGAAGGTCCTGAGCAGCAGTTCCCTTGACCACCCCAGTCCCATTGAGCAGGGACCTGGAGGCGGCTTCAAACTCCAACTGGAGCCCAGTGCTTTCCAGCCCTGCTCACAGCCTCCATGAGAAAAAGGAGCCTCCGGGCTATGTTTGTGCCTCCTCGTTTCCTCTAAAATCTGGATCCGATGACCATACAGGGTATCACTGTCTTATTGAGACCCTCCAAAGATGAAGTTTGCCTTCCAACTTTCCTCATCAGATCCTTAACCTCGGGGCAGAAACCGAATCACGGTCCCTCTCTGGCTTGAACCAGAGGTCTGAGCTGTGCCTCTTCCGGGGCGGAAGCCAGCAGAGAACGGCTCCACCGAAGCCCGAGTCCTCCAGCAGTGAACAAACTGACATCTGCTGCCATTAACATTTCTCTCTGATCCTTTCAACAGCCCCCCGAGTGATTTAGCGGCTCACTGTCTCACTGCGCTTGCTCACAGCGCCAGGAGGCGCTGGGCTGTTTGATTCTTACCACCCAGAATATTTGTAGCTGCAGAAGGTGAACGTGTCGTCACCCCCACTTTGCATTTGCACAGAGTTTTATACAAAACATCAGACACGGCCATCACCTCCTTGTGGCCCCCACAACGGCCAAGCAAGTCGGCAGGGCTGGTAATGATCTCATGTTCAAGAAGAGGGAAGGGCAGCTTGGGTGGAGTGACCCGCCCACAGCCACACAGTCTGGAAGGCGGCCAACAACCAGGTGCATCCGACGCCCAGTCTGTGTTCCTTTTATTATCACATTCACAAGTTCAAGTTCCCAGGCGACTTATTTTTTAAGCACAGGATTCCTGTTTATCTGAACTTATGCTCCCCGGCCAGATTTCCCTTCCGTGAAGCCCAGAAATGACAGAAATCTGCTGCAGGCGGCTGATCGCTTCTGAGAGCATCATAGTGAAGGCGGATCCTTCCCGCCTGAGGGGCCACGTCCCCTCTGCTGTCTGCCCCTTTGGGGTGCAGGAGAAAGTACCATCCAAAATCAGGCTGGGGAATTTGGAAGGGCTCCCGCCTCAGGGAACTCCCCCACGGCAGGCTGCCAATTAGACACTCATTTGGGTTAACTAGCTCCCCTTTTAAATGGCGAAGCTGCCCGGAGTGATTAAGCCCCTCTGATAAGCACATTTCACTGGCTCTACTTTAAATCGTGGAATGTTAGCATTTTTAGAAGCTGTTCTACACTGCCATTTCACAGACGCAGACACCCAGGCCCAGTTGGGGAAAATCATTTGCCCAGGGACACAGAGTGGATTCTTGGCAAAATCAGCGTTTAGACCCAGACCTCCAAACTAGTTGGGTTGATTTTTTCCCCCTCTTCAGGAACCTGCCCTTGTCTGTTTGTGGAGCTGAGGGAGGGAGGAGAGAAGAAGGAGGCGGTTTTGAGATCAGCTGGAAAGAAGGGGGACCACTTTTCACCTTCCATGGCTTGGAGGTATTCTGAAGTGAGGAGCTTGGTCCAGCTGGAGGACATCTGATGGGGGCTTAGAGATGGGGAGAAGGGGCAGGCAAGCATGCAGGGAAGGAAGAGGGGAAAGAAAGACCGATAGGTACACCCAGGCTGAATTCCTCCCTTTTGCCAAGGACTCGGGTGCCTGCCACCACACGCTGCTGGTGTGAGCTCACAAGGTCCCTTTCCTATGAAGGAGGACCAGAGGACTGCATTCGGCCAGCACCATCCCACCCCAGAAGCTACCAGAAACCAATGTGTCCATGCATTCATTTATTCTTCAAATGTAAATTGAACCACAGTAGTCAGAGTCCCTACCTCATGGGGCTCACTGGAGACCAGCCCCCCACCCCCAACCCACATGTACATGCTCAGCGCCATCCCAAGAAGACAACACTCGAGTGTCTTTATTGTCAACAACTCATCTCGCTCCAGGTGCTTCTGACGAGCATGGGCCAGTGATACACAGCCTGTGAGTCAGGACTTCCTGAAACTGGCCAGAACCCATGTCAGCCCCTAACAGAGGCTCTGGGGCTGAGCGCTGGCCCGCACTGCACCCTCCTCTTCTCTGGGCCTTCCAAATTCTCCCCCGTTCTGCTTCAGTCCTTCCAGTGAGCAAAACCCTAACCTATTCACCGGTGGAGAGTAGCACCCCAGGAGTCACACCAAGCTGCCCTGGGGATGGCCGGAAATTGTCCCCGGGTGAGACTCCACTCGTTTGGGGGCAGCTGCTCATGTGGCTTGCTGCAGTCTGGATAATGCCACGCCACCCAGTATGGTGGCTGTGGCTAGTTCCATTACTCGGAATTACATGCAATCAAACATTCGATTCCCCAATCATACTAGCCACCTTTCAAGTGCTCAGATACGTGGCCGCCATATTGGAGAGCACAGAAATGGATCTCTTCCATCATCACAGAAAGTTCTGTTGATGGTACTAGCACAAGGCCTTTAATCTAGGTCCCCATAACTACACCTTTCTCCATCCATCACGGTCATGATCATCTCTGACTTGGACCCTCCAAGCCCATTTCACTGGCATTTGATGAATACTTGCAGATTCTTAAAAGAAGAGACTTGCCCAGCCCTGGTTCCAGAGAACCCATAATTCATATTTTTCAAGAACATCTAATTGTATGATATATTTTAGTGCGGAATGGGGCTGGGCAAGATAAAAGTGGCCTCCTGATTGTAGCTTCACAAAGGGTGACTAACTTAGCCCTCATTCCTCTGACTCCTAAGATATTTCAACGAAACCATCAAAGGGTCTGTTTTCTACAACCAGAAGCCAGGGGCCACTCGGGGAGTAGCACAAGGCAGTTACTGTCCACTTCTATTTTGACTCTCCCAGGAAGAGCCTTCATCAGTCTGGGAGATGGTTTTTTAAAAGGGAAGAAAGGGAACATATCCATCCTGAGGGAGACCTGCTTAGCGAACACTTTATCTAATCAATCTTCTAGCGGTGGGACGAGGCCACTCAGAGTGGAAGGAAGTGGTGCTTATGGGAACCTATTCTGTCCAGGCTCCCCATTGAGTATGTTGTACAAATGAGCTCCTTTATCATCTAATCCTCACAACAACCCAGTCAGAGAGACAGAGGGACAGAGGCTGAGATGGGTGGGGTGGGGACTGATGATGGTGGATTTTCCAATAAAGAAACTGAGACTCGGAACGTTTGCGGCTTCCCCGAGTCACACAGTCTGTGAGCAGCAAGGGTAGTGTTTGGCCCCAGGTTGCTCTGATTCACAGCTCTTGTTTCTTCCACTCCACAGTCTCCTGACTGGAGCACCATCGCTGGGTTCTCCCCGCCTCTTTCGCTCTCCCTCTCTCTCCCTCTGCACTCTGGGCCTCATCCCACCGAGGGGAACTTTCTTGAGTACTCTTTCCTTCTGGTTGGTAGATAACCAACCAAACTGACTCGAGGGAATCTGTTTGCCTTTGGCTTTTCTCTGCTACTTCTTTAGGAAGGTTTTCCCTAATTTCCAGGGAGAGGTCCCAAAAAGTACGGGGTGTAGTAAGCAGGCTTGCAATTGGGAATAGGGTGTGTCCAGAATTTGGCTTTGCTGCCAACCTCATATGTGACCTTGACCTAGTGAAAAAACCGATGCGGGTCTCAGTTTCTTCAACCACAGAGTGATGGTGTGTGGAAGAGCATGGGGGCAAACCACAAAAACTGGCACCTGGGGGTGCATCTCAGAACCATGCCTGGTCAGCTCAGCACATAGGAAGGGAACAGGTGTCCCTGGGTTACTACCTTCCAGAAGCTGGGCACTTCTACATATGCCGTCCCGTCGTATCACATCCTCACGACACCCCTGTTAGAGTGTTCTTGATGCCCATTTTACACGTGAGGAAATGGAGCTTCAGACAGGCTCTGAGGGTTCACGACCACACGGTAGTAGGTGACAGAGAGAGGACTCCAGGCCCTCAGCTGAGGGTAAACAGCAGGCAGCACGATGCCAGTCAGCACAACACTCCTTACCACACACACACACACACACACACACACACACACTCACACTCACACATACACACACTCCCCCAATCTCACCACTAGCAGAAAAGGCAACTGCCCACAGAAGGGGCAAGCATCCAATCCCATGACATCGGGGTGTAGGGGAGGAAAGTTTTTCCTCTACCCTTTCTTTTGGCTGGCCTATTAATTAAGTCGACATAAAACAGCCTAACAGGAGAAAATGTTAATTTCATGTGTACTAGAGCCTCACGGAGCCGTGAGAGGTCCAAGGAAGTCAGGCAATTGAGGCCTACCTGCCATCCTGGCGGGAGCTCTCTCCCTGGACTAGGCCCTTGTCTAAATTCTTAGAGGCAGATAAACGGGAGGCAAAAAGCTCTTCCTGGGTCTTTGGGGCCTTGATTGTCTTCCACTGAAAATACCCCAGGTGCCAAAGTAGCACATTTGGGAAAGGCTCATTCTGAAGCACTTCATGGGGTGTCACATACATGGTACTGTGCAACCCAACTGCGGCCACCAACATGAGCCCAGAACTGCACAATACACCTGCTTCCAAAACCACCTGCACCCGCCGTCCCTCCTCCAGCCTCCCTGGATGCTGGCGCCCTGGTGCGGTAAGCCCCTCGAGGTCCCGTCCTCGGGCCTCTTGGTGCCAGGGTCTGAAGCCTCCCTCTTGAGTTAGAGGCATCTCATGTCTAGGAACAAGCCCTCGGTGCTGCAGGACAACACAAGAGATCTCATTCCTCCCATCTTCATGAAAGAAAATCGATACGCTGAGAGGAAAAGGCCTCTTTGATGTTTGCAAAGAGAGCCGTAATATCTCCCAGAGCCAATATCTAATGATCTGGAATCGGTTGTTTTTTTTTTTTTCCATGAGACAAAAAGAAGAAGGAGGAGGAGGAGGAAGAGAAGAAAAAGAAAAAGGAGAAACAAAATATGCCCTTTTCATAAATTCCACTAAGTCAATGTCTACTGTGACTGGCTTATAAAAAGAAACTTAAGTGGCACCAGTGGGGTTCACATGAGATTGGAATCTGGGGCGTTCAGGGGACTGAACCTCAGGAGGACTCTCTATTTGAGCAGAATCTCCAGAGGCCTCACATCTCTGCTCTCGGTGGCATTTGCCTGATCTCATTCAGGGTTAACGGACTGTTTCATGCTCTTTATCTTTAAGACCTAAAATAATTTCTCCTGCCCAAACCGAGGAAGGCACTGGGCTGGCCCCTCTGCAGTCACAGGATCAAAAGCATTTTTCCTAAATCATTTTTTAAAATCCTTATTAAACATGTCATGGGGGAAAGTGAGCAAAATTACTCCCTCTTTTTCCTTAATCTTTGTAACAGCATCATTGTCCTGGGGTGGGGGGGGCGTGCAGGGAGTGGGGGATGATAGGCAAATTCTCTTTTTCTTTTAAAGAAAAACACAAAAATCCAAAATAAGAACATCTAATTAGTTCTCTGTATGAAAGGCTCTTTTATATTTACAAAAATAATGTCATTTCAAGATTTCTCCCCCAAAAAGTGACTTTCCTAGTGCAGGCAATTGGGGACCACCAGTGCCATCAACCTGACGAGTTCTAGAGCTGGGCTCTCGCAGACATAAGAGTGCCCTCATCCCCTCACTCCTGTGCCCCACCACAGCCCACACATCTTTCAGGAGCACGTGGGAGGCCGGCAGACTCAGGCTCCTTGCCACTCCTGTACCTTTGGGTTTCCCACTTCCTGCACAGTCCCCACCCCGGGATGACACTGTAGGAGGCCAGGTAATTCTCACTTAAAGGATGGGAAGCTAAAGGGGTCCGGGCAAGCTGTCCCTTGGATTTTACACCCTCTCCCAGAATTGTGCAGCTGTGGCATCTTGGATGTGGGAATCCATCTCCTTCTCATGATGTAAGAACAAAGGGAGACAAAAACCCGTCTCCAGCTCAGGGACCTGAGCCATTTATCCCCACTCGGGGGCTAGGCGTTCAGGGGACAGGCAGGAAGAATCTGCAGCAGGGACAGCCCAGGATGGATGTCAGCGGGTAAGACCCGCAAGGCACTTTGCCTCGGTGGCTTCTGGCTTCGTTCCAGGAAGGTTTTGACAGCTGCCTTTCCTCAGGGGCTGAGAGGGTTTGCCATTTGCTTTCCAAGGGAAGATGTGGCTTGCAGAACCAGGACCCCAGGAGACAGTGGGAAAGGGATTTTAAAATCAGACAGACTCCTGGATTCAAATTCGGCTCTGCCTCTAACACTCGGTGACCTTGGACGCAGGTCCAAATCTCCACTCCCTTGTCTGATATCCACCAGAGTAACTGACACCCTAGGTCTCAGGAGAAAACAGGACACCGATGGCCAGAGTCGGCTTAAGGGCGTGGGTGGGACTCCTTCCAGAGGGTGAGCAGTACTAAGGAAACTAAGGAAACCGACAGGGCCTGCACCTTATTTTGTCTCATTACGAGAACCAAAAATGATGGAGGCAAAATGCTCAGTATATAGCCTGATGCCTATTAGGATCTCTACAAATGCCAATGCCCATTCACAGTTAGGGTCTTTAATGCAGCACCTTTCCTACCTTATCTTCACCTAAGGGCCCCTAAAGACCCCTTAGGTGCCCGCTGTATGCTAGGACTTGTGCCGATAGGAGCATTCACATGACACAGAGAGTGCCCTCGGGGACAGAAGACACGGACGTTGATGCCCAGGAGACAAGAAGACAGAAGGGGACAAGAGTCACAGAAGTGACTCTGCTTCCCAGCTATAAGCTCTTCTAAGTCAAGGACCATGGCTTCTGGTCCTCTTGTTTTCTATTCTAATACTTTTAAAAGCTTTTTCTTTTTCCAATAAGAGTCTAATTAGAATATAGGCATATTGTAGAAAACCCAGAACTTGCAGGAAAGTGTAAAGAAACATAAAAATGACCCCTCTCTCCTCTCCAAAGATAAGCACTATTACATTTTTATGAATCCCCTCCGTGTATTCTGTTTTATGAAGTTGGCCTCATGTTAGAGATGCAATTTTGTATCCTGGTTGTTGTTTGGGGCTTGTTTTTTTTTTTTTCCCCCACTTCTTTCATAAGGATTGAAATTGCTCCAAAAATATCTTTTAATGACTTCATAAGAGTAAATCACATGGTTGGGAATATGAACTCGGAATCAGCAGACTCAAGTCTAATTGCAGCTTCCCGTTCTTAGCTGCATGACAATGGACAAGTTACTTAACTTTCCTGGAGCATCAGCTTCTGCATTTGTAAAATGATGCAGAGGGAAGATAAAGTGGGCATCTTACAAAGTTGCTGTAAAGAGAAATGAGGTAATTACGTGACGGGACTGGCCCAGTGTCAGGGACACGATAAAAAGCTAAGTGGTAGTTCTCATAATTGTCCTGCTTTATCGTCCATGGTCATTCTTGGACAGGTGAGTATCTCAGGTGTTGCTGAGACACACTTGAACTTAAACCTCTTTCCGTGCTTCAACTTTTCCCTTAGGGTATGTAAAACTATGGTCCCAGGTACAAACACTTAAAAGTTCAAGTTCTGGAGCCAGATGGCCGGGGCTTACATCCCGGCTATGCTAATTACGAGCTGTGTGATACTGGGAAAGTCACCTAACTTCTCTGTGCTTCCGTTTCCTCCTCTCTAAAAGGAGGTGATGATCGTATCACCTGTTGTGAGGATTAAATGAGATAATAGAAGCAAAGCGCCTGGCACAGGTAAACAAAATAAATATTAGCCAGTGTTGTTATCATGCATACTGCCAATCATCCTCCTTAACACCTCTGTCCCCAACAGCTCTTACTTAGCACTGTGCTGAGCACCAGTAGACTTCCAATTCATACACATGAAATGGGATTAAAATTGGTCGCTATGGGGGATCCTTGAGTGCTCTGCAAGATGCCTGCCTCCTCGTTAGGAGGTTAACCCGAGGTTGGTCCTCCCGCCCCCTCCTGTCCACATATGACCCCCACCCCACACAGCTATGGCCTGTGTCTTCGGAAGGACCTTTCCTTTTGCCTCTGTTCAACTTATAACACTGTCTGCCTGCAACAGCAGGCTTTCGATAGAGCCTAAAGAGTTTACAGCCTCTCAGAGGCTTCTGGGATGTCAGGCCAGAGTCCCTGTCTCCGTCACTGCCAGCCAGGGTGGAGGGACCCTTTCTGGAACCTGGGCCCACAGCCCTTCTCTTAATTCTCACCCACAGCTTCACAGTCCTGAGCGTCTCAAACTACTTCATTCCATGCTTAGGATCTGAAAACCTGTTGGGCACAAGGCACTGTGCTCGGTGCCAGATGAGGCCCAAGCTAGCTCCTGCCTAAAGCAGAAAACTCATGGCCTATAAAAGTCCACGGTTCATGTCTGGCTCTTGCCGTGAACATAAATATACAAAAAGAAACTTTGGTGCTCCAGAGTAAACCCAAGAGATAACCCCAGGCTCGTAAGCAAGTCCACCACAAAACCCAAATGAGAAGGTCGGTTTATGCCAAAGGGGAGGGCTGTGCAAACAACCCAGAATTCCAGGGAACCAGGCAGCCCAGGACACTGCAGCTGGGGTGTTGGCAGCATGCCACCCACAGCAGCTGTTGCTGGGTCCGTGTGTGACTCCCAACCTCCTGTGGCGATGCGGCACTTGGTAGGTAGGAGACTGACTCACGAAGATGACAAATTTCCACATGCTGGGTGTATGGGATGGATGAACAATTGGCTAGTGCCATGATCTATGCTTTCTGGTGGGAATTCTCCCGCAACACAGCTTGAAACTCAGGTCTTGGAGTCTCAGAGGTGGCTTCCATCTTGCTAAATGGTAATGCACATCGTGTTAGTCCCAAGCCAACTGTCGGTTCGTTTGTCCCACCAAGTTTGTTAGACGCCTACATCACGGAAGTCACTGTATCAGAATTAGTGAGTGAATCATTACCTAGAACAGGAAAAGCAAATGCACAGCAAACATCCCATAAATCCCTCTCCTCTGCCCCAGGCAGACGCCAATCTTCCCAAGAGCCTGGGTGTAGCCTCAATGCGCATCCCCACATTGGGCTCCGGGCAGTCTGATCGATCAGGGGGAACTGGCATGCTGTATGAAGCCTGTTAGCCATCTTGGAGCTAAAACAATACAGGCACATAGAGAATATGGAGACAGCAAGAGACAGAAGTCCAAGCAGTCCACTCATTTTGGAATGAAGTGGGGTAAATGCAAGAACAGCCCTGTATGTGGTTGGTGTGACAACAAAGGGTTAGTCAAAGCCATCTTAGGAACCTTAGCAATAGGCTAAGAGACAGACTCTGCTATGTGACCTTGAACAAGTCCCTTCTGTTCTTGGGCCCCGGTGTTCTTATTCATAAAATGGGGATGATGACAACAATACCCACTTCCTAGGACTCTTCTGATCAGTCAGTGAGAGGAGGCAGTATGAAGTGTTTAACAATACCTGGGTGACAGTAAGTGATTTGCTTTTATTAATTAAATATATAAACTGTATTTAGGTAAAGAAGAGTAAAATACTTTACCCTCTCCTATGCAACCCAGTAGAAGGACATTCTGAACATCTGATAAGACAGAAACATTTTAGGTTCAAGTGCTAGAACTAGAGTTGTCTTTTTTCCATCAGGAGTGTGCTTGTGGAACCCCACGGAGCTCGTGCCCAGGAACTGCCCCAGAATACAGAGATGTGGTCACTAGAGCATGTGCTTCTTTCTTTTTTTTTTTTTAAGACTTTATTTATTTATCTGACAGAGAGAGATCACAAGTAGGCAGAGAGGCAGGCAGAGAAAGAGGAGGAAGCAGTCTCCCCACTGAGCTCGCAGCTGATGGGGGCAATCCCAGGACCCTGAGATCATGACCTGAGCCGAAGGCAGAGGCTTAACCCACTGAGCCACCCAGGCGCCCCGAGCATATGCTTCTTAACTAGAGTTCTGTCCATCCCAAAACAGACCCCATCAAACAGAGGCAAACGTTGAAAATGGCAATGCGTTCTCTTGCCTGTGTCAGGTGCCTCAAAGCAATAATATATTCAATTTATGAATGGGGACTCTTGCCAAATACATGGAATAGTCCAACAGGATTGCACCCAGAAATGAGTGAGAATGCTAGGTATGCCATATTCCCATTCTGCCTTCTTCAGTTAGATAATACTTACTATTATATTACAAACACACCATGTGTCCTCTGTAAACATTTAGTAAATACAGAGAAGGAAAAAGAAAAAAATTTAAAGTATTCATAATCCCTCCACCTGGAAAAAAAAAAAAGCAGGTATCTATCCATCCAGACTTCTCCCTCTACATTTTTAAATTTTTTAAAGATGAGATTTTTAGTTTTTAAAAATTCCTATTTAAATTCTCTTTCCCTCTCCCTCTCCCCCTCCACCTTCTCTCTTTAGTGTATCATTACCAGTTCAAGATCCAGTTCATCAACCAACTTAAGAAACCAGTAGAACCAACTTTTACTATGACACTCCTTGGAACAAAAGAGGAAAACAAGAAAATCACCATCACTCTGTGAGTATAAGGGGCAGCACCGTCTATAGTGATGATGTGCTACTTTTTCTCACAAGGTCTAGGTGGACCCTGTACTTTTCAAGGGCCAGGCCAGACACAGCTTCCTCTTCTCAGCCCACGTGACTGCCCCAAACACCTGTCCGATAGGATGCCCCCACCCCTCAAGCCCAGTGCCTTGTCATCCCTCCTCAGCCTCACCCAGTCCCGCAGATTGCATCATGGTGAAATGACCCGTGCTTACCACGGGTTCGTTGTGAGGTGAGCTGAGAGGTTAGCCAGAGGTGGCGAAGTCCATCATTCACTGTGCAGGAAGGAGAACCAGGCAGGAGGAGCAGGGAAGGTGGGAGCAGGTGTCCACAGGACAGCCCTGAGCTCCTTTCCAGTGAGTTCTAAAAGCCATAACCCAGAAACCAAACGGATTTCAACTTGGCACAAATTTCCCATCTCAGTCAGCCTGCACTGCCAGCCCTGCCCATCTGTCTTTTGCCCTGGCACACACCTGCTCACAACGTGAACAGTGGCCTCATGCCTCCCTCAGAGACTCCCCAGCCTCACTTGCCAGAAAAAAGGGCTTTTTCTCCACATCTTGACCCTCAGTGTGGCCTCTTCCTTGGAAGTGACACGAGCCCTCCACCTACCCCAGGGACAGTCCTCAGCTTCCAGAAGATCTCCCCCAGCTTTGGAACTCTGGTCATCACACTGATTCCATCGTTCAGCAAGTATTAGTCAGGGCTCGGCCTCAGAGGTAGAGAGGACCCTAGCCCTAGGATGCTCACAGCCTAGTGGGGTGGAGGGATTCCTAAGCAATTCTTCACACCATTCTGCAGGACGAGCTATGACAAGCCACGCGGAGGAAACTTCCACGCACCTGTCTCTCCCTAGATCCAGCGTTACACTTGCACTGTCCCAGAACTCTCTGGGGAATATTTCAAGATGGGAAGGGCATCTCCTGCTCAGTTGGTGTGGGGACATGTTAATGTCTTGGAGACTAGTTAAACCTGCTAATGATAACTAAGGATCTGCATTTAAATTTTGCTCCAAATTGGTGTAACCCTTTAACGTGTGGTTTTCTATTAGTGTTAAACTTCGTTGTTTCTATTTTATGGGGAGGAAAAAAAGCATGAGCAGGGAGATAAGAGTGTGGGTGGCCCTACTTTGTTAATCAAATCTCCAGGGAGCTGAACTGCCCAGAGGTCATTGCCAAAGCCCCACTGTCTTCTCGGAGGCAGTTTTTCTGATGTGTTAATGTAGACGCTAGGAAGTCTGAGCTCAACAGAAGTTACCAGATTCATTAATGGCAGAACTCTCGGAGCCTCTTAATTATGCTAACCCAAAAAATACATGGTTTCCCCAGTATTAATGGTCTGGCCCACCCGCTGCTGTTCCTACTAATAGTCTGTCCCACACCAGTTTGGAAAATGCAGCCGAAAAGACCTTCCCAAGTCACTCAGGCAAACCCGACACAGACTGAATGTGCCGAACATGACTTTGCAGTTCCAAATAAACTAGGTCTGATTTCCTTTGTATCTTCAAGGGATGAAGAAATTACTAGTAATAAAACCTATTCCTTTCTTATCACGTTGGATTTGGATATCGGTGAGCTGATCATGATCAAGTTCAAGTGGGAAAATGGCGCAGTATGGACCAATGTCTGGAACACGGTCCAAACCATCATCCCATGGAGCCGAGGGCCCCTCTACTCAGGCGTTGTCGTCAAGACAGTCAGAGTCAAAGCAGGAGAAACCCAGCAACGGTGAGTACTGGCTCCGCCTCCCCAGACATCTATCAGGCCATGTCAGCACACTTATCACTTGCTCTCGTATCATAACATGGCCATGATCATGTCCTAATAATGGCATGTGGATGCTCAAAAAGGGGAGATGGCCATTCCAAGTTCACACAGCCAGATATGGAAGGACCACCAGGACTGTCACCCAGGTCTTCCAACTCCCAGTCTAGCCTCTTCCCGCTGCCTGTGGTTCAGAGTTACCTGCCTTGGAGTTCCAGAACCGCCTCTCTGGCCCAGTGCTTTTCAGACTTCAGCTTAATCACCAGGAGATGTCTGTGGGTGCTGCAGTCCAAGGACCACACTTTGAGTGCCAAAGACCAAGATAGACATTTCCTTTTTGCTGCTCACCCAGAGAAATCCTTTCAACAGATCACAATCTCAAAATCCCGTTCTGTGAGGGCCCCTTTCAAATCTTAGAGTGCCAAAGGGCCCCTGGGGAGCTTATTAAATATGCAGGTTTCCCGAAGCCATCTGCAGACCTTCTGATGCGCGGTGGGGTGTGAAGGGACCCAGGACACACATATGCTAATAAAAGCCCCGAGAACTTCTGACGTGGACCAAGGGAGTAGCCTTAAGGAGATCTGCTCTGTGCGATTTAACAATTTGACATCTCCCTTGGCCCCAAAGTCCCCGGGGACAATAAGGAGTTGGGGACAGAGTAAGACACAAAAGAAAGAAAGGGCGGTCCAGCTGGCCCTTCAGTCCTGTCAGCAAAGGGATGCCCGACACATTTTGCCATGGCAACTCTGCCCGTCTAGAGTTCTGCACTTCTCCACGAGAGGAGAATTGCGCCCTTCCCCAGACCCTTCCTCCTCCTCCCTGTCACATTCGGGAAACTCGACTCTCCTCTCCCACCTTCCTTTGCTGGGAAGCCCACTTCTCTCTCCAGCCTGTCCCCAGTAGAGATGGAGAACAGCAGGCCTCTCACCTCTGAACTACGCTCCTTGCTCAGCCCATGGGCTTCAGGGCCGAGAGCGGGCCGGTGGCAGATTTATGCCCCCGACTCCCTTACACAACAGCGCTCTGAGATTTTTATCTCCCTGGGATACAAAATCCTGGCAATTACTAAGAGCACACTCTGCAGCCTGCCAACAGATTTCTCCACACGATCAATTTGAGAAAATTAAACTGCTTCTCTCCTCCTAGACACTTAGCTATTCTTGCATGACTTTCTGGCCCTTTTGAAGAGCTCTGCTTCTGACAGCCAGCCCGCCCCGTGTTTCCTCAGCTCGAGGGTCATTCCTCAGGCCTAGTGGCTGTTCACCGTGACAGTTCTTTGTGACTCAACCTGAAAGGCTGTATAAAACACACCACAGCCTTCTCACTGGTGCTTAGCCACATGGTTCTGAGGACGGAAACACCAGAGGGAAGGGAATGGCCGCTCCAGAGTTCCCACTGCGGGGAGGGCACCGAAGTAGGTCGAGAGGGTTAGTCTCCTGGAACCTTCCCAAGGCCGCTCCGAAATGGGTAGTATTGGCTGTGCAGATTAGGAGGCTGGGGCTCACAGACCCAACACAGCTTGGTGGCATTGCTGATAACTGTCCAAGCCCAGATCTGACTCAGGGTTTGTCTGATGCCTTGCCTCTTTGCTGCCCGGGCACTGTTCCCAACAGTTCCTTCCTCCATTCATCTTGGTCCCACAAATCTGACTTTCCTTAATCTAAAGCAGCAGAGTGGCCGTGCTGGGCATTTGTATATCTGCACATCAGACCCTTCCTTGGAGCTGCAGGGAGTACATGCTGAAAAAGCAGGAGGGGTCGTGGGATCGACAACGTTTTAAGTTGCAAGTGCTCAGTGGCTCCTGTGTGTCTTCACAGCATGAGATACCACTGGGGGATACCAAAAAAAATTTGGGTATGGCCCTTGGCAGAAAGAAATTCCAGGATTGAACAATTAGGAAAACAAGATCCATTGATTTTACTAATAACGTGCTCCCTCCCAGTGCTTCTCAAACCTTCATGTATCCAGGAATCATCCAGGAATCGTGTTAAAATACAATTAAAATGGGTGCCTGGGTGGCTCAGTCAGTTAAGCGGCTGCCTTCGGCTCAGGTCATGATTCCAGGGTCCTGGGATTGAGCCCCGCATTTAGCTCCCTGCTCGGCAGAGAGCCTACTTCTCCCAATCCCTCTGCCTGCTGCTCCCCTACTTATGCTCTTTATCTCTCTGTCCAATAAATAGACAAAATCTTTAAAGAAAAAAAAAGAAAGGAAAAAATGTGATTAAAATGTAGGTGGGGTGGGGCCTGACATCCCTGTGTCTCTAACAAGCTCCCAGGTGCGGCTGCTGCTGGCGCACGGAGCACACTTTGCATAAGTGAAGGTCTAGCATTGCATGGTCTAGGAAGCCTAGAAGGAAGACAGCAGTTCTGGGGTGCTGCACCACAACGGGCCCCGGGGAGTCCAGGTGGCATTCCCAGAGAGACAAGCAGTGAGCAAAGCAATATGGCAGGCAGAATCCGATGGCCTGCATCTGCCAGCCCTAAGCTCAAATTCTACTTGCTGCTCACCACTGTGGAGCCTCGGACACTAACTGCACCTCGCAGTGACCCGGTTCTTTAGCGATAAATGGAATTTATAACATGTATCTAATGAGGCCAATAACAAACTACCAATTTTGGAGTCCCTCTACAAACCATAATCCCAGAGCCAGGATGCAAATATGCAACCTCCCAGTCTTACTCTCTCTGCTAACTACAGGGCACAAAAATGGTTAAGTAACTTACTCTGTACCTCCGCAGGAGGAATTCAATGAGAGGCAATTTTCTCTTCCAGGGGCACAAAGTCAGGGATGAGAGGACCTATTGTGGTGGAAGAGACAGGACAGAAAACATTAGTTTGACCGCGGGACATCAAAAGTGATCAGCTACACATAATAAGAAAATGTTCAATTTCCACAGTAATCATATAAATGCAAGATAAAAATCAATGAGATTATCACTGGTCACCCATTAGCCTGGCAGGAATTAAAAAACCAACAAGATCCGGAGTTGGTAAAGGTGTGGAGAAACAGGCATTCTCATACACTATTTGTGAGAATGCAAATTATGGAGGTTCTGCAGGAGAATTTCATTCAACAACTAACATTTAGTGAGCACCTACCTTATACCAGGCACTGTGGTAGGTACACAGCAGGGAACAGAATAGGCAAAGCCATCGGTCTCATGGAGCTTACATTATCAAAATTTTAAATATACATAATACCCAAAATTTTAACTCTAGGTGTCTATCCTGGAGAAATACTCAAGATATCCACAAGAGATATACATATGGGTACAAAAATGTTTGTTGCAGTACTACCTGTAAATAGCAAACCGTTAGGGAAAACCTCAATGTCCATCAGTAGGGAAATGGCTCTAATGCACTGTGATACACCCACACAATGGAATGGAATGCAGGAGGTGAAAAAGAATGAGACAGATTCATATGTAGTGAGATGAACAGATCTCCAAGTCCATAACTTGATGACAATGAAAAATGTCAGAAAAAGACATACATTATAACTCCACTTTTATGAAAAATTCTGTTTATGTATGAATATTGATATATGTGTAAATGCATAGAAATAGGTCTGAAGTGGGGCGCCTGAGTGGCTCAGTCAGTTTAGTATCCGACTCTTGATCTCGGCTCAGGTTATGATCTCAGTTGTGAGATCAAGCCCCCTGTAGTGCTCTGTGCTCAATGGGGAGTCTGCTTAAGATTCTCTTGCTCCTTTCACCCTCTGCCCCTTCCCCCCTCAAATAAAGAAGTAAATCTTTAAAAAAAAAAAAAGAGGAAAGAAAGGAAGGGAGGGAGGGAGGGAAGAAAGAAAAGAAAAAAGAAAAGAAAAGAGAAAAAAGAAAAGAAGAAAAAGAAATAGGTTTGGAGAGACATAAACCAAACCAGGAAAGTGGAGGGGAGTGATACTGGTGAAGGGTGATGGCAAAGAGGATCTTCAATATTTGACTTCACTTATCTCTTTACCATTTGAAATTTTCAAAATTGCATTCACAAATTACTTGTAACACTTTTTTTAATTTTAGCTTTATTGAGATATAATTGACAAATAAAATTAAGATATTTAAAGTGTACATCATTGTGGTTTGATATCTGTATACATGTGAACGGATCCCCCACCCGGTTAACTAACACATCCATCACCTGACAGATACACAATACAGTGTTATCAACTATAGGCTCCCTGTTTTACATTAGATCATCAGATCTTACTCATCTTATACCTGAAAGTCCATATCCTTTTACCAACCTCTCCCTGTCTTCCCTTCCCCCAGCCCCTCGGAACCACTTTTCTACTGTTTCTGTGAATTTTACTTTGGCGGGGGGGTGGCGATTCCATGTGTAAGTGATACCCTGCAGTATTTGTCTTTCTCCACCTGGTTTATACGCTACTTTAATTTAAAAAGTCTGATTTAATGAAGACTTGACCCTAGATGCAATACAAAAAAGAAAAAGAAGAAAGAAGAAGAAGCCATAAACTAGAATTCTTTGTGACTCTTGATAATTCTTTTCCTAGTAGATGCAAGTTAGCAACACAAAAACAGCATCTCAGGCCAAGCTAATGAGCCATCGAAGCAGTCTAAGGCTTGGTCTCCAAGAGAGACCCAAAACACAGAGCAAGGTCCCCTTTAGCTGGACAGTGCCTGCACCAATAAGAGGAAGGGGCTGGGCTTGCAGGGCTGAGCCCAGCAGAGGCTAGTGACAGTGGCCTCGTGCCCAGGGACCTTTAAGAGTAGCACTGACAAACTGGAGTGTGTCCAAAGAAGGAAAGCTGGGGAGAGAGGCCTGCCTTGTGAGGAACGGTTGAAGGAACTGGGAATGTTTACCCTGGAGTCGGGGCAATGCTGTGAAAGGAACAATAGTTACCCTCAAATCTTTGATGAGCTGTGGCTGGGGAGAAAAAAGGGGAACTGCCCCGAGGACTTTCTGTTCTTATTGAGCTAAAATCACCCCAGTGCAGAGCTCCGGGCAGCAGCCATTCACTGATTGCTTTCACTGACTTGGGTTTTATTTTTCTCTGAAGTTATGAAAATATTTGTGCACATAAGAATCCAATTTCTTTAAAAATAGCATGCATTACGTAAATTGAGTTTTTATTTACAAAGGATGAAACACTTCAATAAGTCCCATCTTCAAGTTAATGCTGTGTTTGCTCTGTTTTCCATTCAGAATGACATTTTGTTCAGAAAACATGGATGGCCTACAGCTCCACCCAACCCAGGAGACAAGCTTTGTGAGATGTGATGTAAACTCTAAAAAGTTGAAGAGAAAGATCAGATGAGCTTTAACGAAGACCCAGTGTGAAGAATAAATGGTCCTACTCCTCATCTGGAATGGTTACTTTATTTGGAAACCCAAGTTATATAAACAATCTTGCATAAAGTTTAAACAAAGTTTAGGTTTAAAAGGGGAGTGTGTTTCACTATTCTCAACTGAGGTTTTAGAAACTCTATGATGTAACTGTATTCAAATATTTGTGTAACTAAAAATTTCCTGAGTGTATCTCTGATTAAATGGTAATACATCCAAATATAAGTACAAATAAGAGCCATTTTAGATCCACTGTTTTAATTTACAATGTCTTTTACAGTTAAGTCAAATTCACCGAATTTCCTTCCTACTTTATTATGATCCGTTTTTTGAACCATGCTGGAAAGGTACTTCGTTACGACAGAACTCATGTTTCAATAAAATGAAATTACAATTACACACTAGTCGTATGTCCCCAAGTACACGTGCTTTAAGACAATTCAGCTCACTAAAAGACGAAAAATTCTAATTAAGCTAATAGCTACCATCATACAGATTATACAATTATTTCACTGAATCAAACCAATAAAAGTAGAATCCTTCTAAAACTACTAATGGCAACATGAAAGCTGGACAGTTGGTCATTTTAACAATTAAATTTCTATTGCGCTAAATACAATTTTTCTTTTACTAAGGCTTGCAACAAAAGCTAATGGAAACCTTACCTCTAAGAGTTAGATGTCAGATTTCAAACCGTCCAATAAATGAAGTAATGATGTTTTAACCGGCAAATTCCACCATGAAGCATCTGAAGGAAACACTAGACACGGTCGTGACTTGTGTATGTGTGTCGAGTAACTCAGAGAGGAGGCGCACACCGTGGCCGCCAGGCTACTTGACCTGACTTCCGCGGCGCTTCAGCTCCGCCCAGCTCACAACGCGCCTGCTCTTCAGCAGAGCCCGTAAATGACGAATCCCCGAGAGATGCCTGCCTCTGATGAAATCGGTTTAAGGTTGTCTTACGTGCGGGCGCCTGGGTGGCTCAGTGGGTTAGAGCCTCTGCTTTTGGCTCAGGTCATGACCTCAGGGTCCTGGGATCGAGTCCCGCATCGGGCTCTCTGCTCTGCGGGGAGCCTGCTTCTCCCTTTCCTGCTTCCCTTGCTTGTGATCTCAATCTCTCCCTCAGATAAATAAATAAAATCTTTATTTTTTTTAAAGAGTTTGTTTATTTGACAGAGCAAGACACAGCGAGAGAGGGAACACAAGCAGGGGACGTGGGGCTTGATCCCAGGACCCCTGGATCATGACCTGAGCCGATGTCAGACGCCTAACGACTGAGCCACCCAGGCGCCCAATAAATGAAATCTTAAAAAAAAAAGAAAAGAAAAGAAAAGAAAAGGATTGTCTTACATAATTCGCTTTTATTTCCCTTGGAAAGACCCGTAAAACTAAAGGATGGGAGTGGGGTGATAGGGACAAAGAACAGCTTGGTCAGTGTTGCCTCTGGTCCTGAATGCTGATCCTGCCTGCAGAAGTACCTGACCATACTTTAAAAAAAAAAAAAAAGATTTATTTATTTGTTTCAGAAAGAGAGAGAGCATGAGCGAGGAAAGGGGCAGAGAGGGAGAGGGAGAGAAGCTCAAGCCGACTCCTCACTAAGTGGGGAGCCCGAGCCGAGCTCCATCTCACAACCTGAGATCATGACCTGAGCCAACATCAAGAATCAGTTAACCGACCAAGCCACCCACGGGCCCCAGTACCGGCCCACACTCTTAGGTCAAGTGTGTTATGTGCGTGTCCAGAAATGATAGATAGTAAAATGAACGATATGTCCCACTGCGTCTAAAATACTAAGACAATAAAATCCCATTTTCAGGAATTTGGCATGTTTTATCATTCACTGAATCAGAAGGAATTAAAGTGACACTTTTTAAAAACAACATGAAAACACTCTTGGCTATACACCCTACAGAGTCTATGCACATATACACAAGGAAACACGGAAAAGAAAACTCGTATTAGCCTTGGAGTCATGACAACCAGAAATAGCCCAAGTGTCCACCAGCATAACATGTAAACGAACTGTGCTATAGTCTTACAAATGGACTGCGACAAGGATGAACCACAGCTACACACACTACAGGAACAGGGCCCACTCTAGGGAGGCACCCAGTGTGCAAAATGTGAGGGAGCGCTCACGGGTTCATAAGTTCGCACAAAGACACAAAGAATGTATAGAGTCTAATGCAAGCCAAACTAAACTCTACTGTTCAAGATGAATCCATAAGAGATAAAACTCTAAGTTAAAAGCAATAAAGCCACCAACACAACAGTGAGGATGCAGTAGCTCTGGGAATGAGTGCAGGTACACTGGAGTTCCAGGCACCAGCAAGCCAGTGCTTTTCACTTGGGGGGCAGGGGCACAGGTGTTCATTTCTATAACCATTTCTTAAACTGTACATATGTACGCTATACATCCACTTGGGGTATGAATATCACATTTTGCAATACGAAAAGAAAAAACCAAGAAGATAAAGGGCAGAGTTAAAACCGACATTTCTCTACTATAGCGTGATGAATTTCAGTATTAATGTCATTTCACACAAAATATAATTAGAAATGATTTCATCTCGGGGTGCCTGGGTGGCTCAGTCAATTAAGGGTCTGCCTTTGGCTCAGCTCAGGTCATGATCTCAGAGTACTGAGATCGAGTCCCACATCGGGCTCCCTGCTCCACAGGGAGCCTGCTTCTCCCTCTCCCTCTGCTGCTCCCTCTGCTCATACTCTCTCTCTGTCAAATAAATAAGTAAAATCTTAAAAAAAAATTATTTAATCTCTAGGAGGAAAGCTTGAAGTGACACAGTACGTCATAACATTTTGGGCAGAGAACTCAATAAGCAACCACATGACAAATGGTTAACTGGAACATTTGAAACTCTTCTTGGCATAGGTTATTTTCACTCAGGAAGATGTGTTCATTGACATCCCATTTTCCGAAGTACATCTTGGTAGGGAAGTCAAATAGGGAAACTGAATAATGCAGCCACATCTGTTCATTGCACATGCAAAATGCTGGCTCGTGCACTGATTATCCGCACCTCTCTCCAAAGAATCTGTATTTATGAGCCCACTCAGGAAAGATAACACTGGCATCCTGCCTTTCAGGCAAAAGCCTGTTTGTGCTTTTACTTCTGAGAGAGCACAAGGAAAGAGACAGAGGAGTGGCGATTACACTGCAGCTGGGCTCTTTGAGGTGCCTGAAGTCAGAGAGAAGGAAACAATCTCTCCATTCATTCGAAATGAAAGCACTCTCCTCCACAGCAAAGCTGACTGTCCTCAGCATTCACCTTGATCACGCCGCTGCAAATATTGTGAAAGCTTTGACCAAAGTTGCACATCCTTGGGGGGCAAAGCAAGACGCCAAGCTGCCTGGGGCAATGCCGCTCCCCCACCAGCCCCCCTACACACACACACACACACACACACACACACACACACACGCATATGCACAGAGCTGGATTGGAGGAAAGTCAGATGGATGGGAGGCAGAGACAGGCAAGAACAAGAAACAAGCAAAGAAGGCAATCCAAGAGTCACCATCTACCTGCTAACCTTATAGGATACTACATACTTCGACTCCAATCCCAGCACGTGATGAATGGCCCCCAGACACCCCATCCTTTTCCCATCTCTGCCTTTTCTTGTACCCCTCTCTCCTCCCCTGTCCCCTCAATTCCCTCCTCCCTGCCTAACTGCATCTTAGTTCTCTATCCAGGCTGTTATCCTCACCAGTTATTTCCAGCTCTGCCCAGCCCTCGGGGATCTCTCTAGTCTCTGAGTGCTCCTCCACTGCTCCCTTGCTGCTCCCTTGGTCGACAGTCATTCCCGCTCCCTCCTCTCTGGCTCCTCCAACTCCTTGTCCTCTGCTCTACTCTTCCAGGTCGGCTCTCCTGGAGGCTGGGCCTCCTCTGATCCCTCACTTCTCTTTCCCTAAGGCAGCCCCAGCCACTGTGCTGGCTTTCTTGTTGGCCGTGTATACGTCAGCTTCGGTGTGGGGCTCTCCCCTGTGATACAACTGTGCAGTTGCCCCAAGTCTCATAAGCCCAGAATGTTCCACACTGAACCTCCTTCCTGCCCTCCCAAACCCATAGATCTCCATGCCCCCTGCTCCGTGGCTCCTGAATGTCCTCACCACCCCTCAACACTGATGCCAGGCACTGGTGGGAGGGGGTCATCCATAATGTGTCCTCTCTCCTGGGCCCGCAAGATCAGAGAGTCATCAGATCCTTCAGCACGTCCTCATCTCTACACCGAGGCTGCCATCAGTCTAGCCCCTGACGTCACCCTCCACACTGGACGTTTGCAACAACTTCCCAACTCTTTCCGTTGCATCCACTCTTCTCATCACAGCAGCAGGGTGAGCTTTAAAAGGGGGGGGGGGTCCTATCAGTGTCCTGTGTAAATCCCTTCAAAGGAAAAAGTCCCAGATTATTCCCCTAACCTCCAAGACCTCCAGCCAAGGCCCATTCTTCCCTCCAGTCGGCCTCCTCTGGACCCAGACCCCCCCTGTCACCATCCCCCAGGTCTCAACCCAGCCAGCACACAGGAACTGCTTTGGAAACCTTAAAAGCCACCCATGTGTCTGCCCTAGAGATTTTTATTTACTTGGTATGAGCAAGGCCTAGGCGTTGAGACTTAAAAGCTTTCCAGACGAGTCTAACATGCACTGAATTTGAGAACCGAAATTTGAGAATGGTTGATCTGGACACATGGGCCACCTTTCAGTTCTCTCAAAAGTGCAAAGCTCTCCTGCCCCTGGGCCTTCTCCTGTCCTTCTGTGGCTCACATGGCCTCCTTCTCCCGCAGCTTCTTCACAGGCTTCCCTCCCCGTCCGTCTGCTGTGACTGCCTGGGGGATAATTTAAAGAGGATGATCCCGCCCTCCGCAAGCTTCCATCAGCTCACCCTATTCTCCGTACCTCTTAACCTCTTTTCATTTTTCTGGTAAAATTGTCCATGGCCAGGCCCTGTGGAGCCATGAACAAAAGGAGAGATCAGTAGAACCGATCCCGTCTTTATATAAAATTGTGATATTTTACTTACCATAGGCTTTTTCATTAATTTTGATCTTTTAAAAATAGTGCCTTAAAATATTATTTATCTCGATAAGTGAGTTTTGGGAGCCCGTCTTCTACCAGGCACCCAGGGCGAGCGCCTCCGCGACCTCGGCCTTGTCCCGGCGATTTGTGGGACCGGTTATCCGATGCCTGTCTCCCCCACTGGATTTGAAGCTCTGTGAAGTCAGGGAGACTCCGGCTGTTGGCTGCCTTATTCTAAATGGCCAGCCCACTGTGGCACAGCGTCGCCATCTTGCAAATGCGAGTTGAACCAACAAATCTATGTCTAGTCTTTCTGAACACATTGTAAAGTCCAACTACCGAATCAGCTCACTACAGAGTTCACCACTTCCTCATCTGTTCAGACGCACAGCCAGGTTGGTGTGGGAGGTGGCTTCCCTTCCCTCCTCAAGGACACCCGCCTCTCTTCCCGCCCACTCGCCTCCTCCAAGCCCGGCTCAGCCTCTGCTTCAGTCAGCTCATTAAAAGCCCTTGTGTTACTTGAGTACATTTTTCCTTTTCATATAGGTCTGTCACAAAAAGGATTTTCTAGACACTGAGAACTCTCCTCATGATAAATAAGTTAGAGTTGGGAGTGACCCTACAGGTCATCTAGAACAATGGTTCTCAAACGGTGCTGTGCCCGGGGATGGTGACCAGCGCCATTTCTGACTCCATCCACCACGGAGCCTGAGATCTTGCATTTCCGGCAGGCTCCCACATGATGCCTTTGCAGGTGCCACCGCCGCAGGTCCCCAGGCCACACTAGGGTTAGCGTGAATGCAGGCCAGGGGTTGGCACCCTGCTCTGGTGTTAGGCATCACCTGCCCACTAATGAAAATACAGCTTCCCACACCCCCTTCTGTGGAGATTTTAATTCAGTCAGGCAAGGAGGGATCCCAGAGATGCTTATTTTTACAAGTTTTCTGGGTAATTCTTCTCATCAGGACATTTGGGACAACACTGACCTCATCCAAAACCTTCCTCTTGAGGGAACATCATCCCTGTGGCTGAGCACCTGCCGTGAAGGGGGAAGACCCTACCCGCGCAGAGATGACATCTGGCCACTGGTAACTTGCCCTCCTCGGTTTCTTTCCTGGAAGCCACAGAGACCAAAATGCCTCCAATAGCTGAGGACATGCTGTATGACACTGGGAGCACTTACGGGCAGAAGTCTTCATGTGTTCTTGGGTTTTGTTTATGTGGTTGTTTTAAATTTCTCATTTTTAAGATGTTTTACAGAATCATGAAAGCAACAGGTGAAACAATGCAAAGATGTATATAATCACCCCCCTGAGAGAGAGAAAGACGGGGTGGGGGGCAGAGGAAGGGGGAGAGAGAATCTCAAGCAGGCTCCATGCTTAGTGGGGATCCTGACACAGGGCTTGGTCGCACACCCCTGAGATCACAACCTGAGCCAAAACCAAGAGTCAGTCAGGCGCTCAACTGACTGTGCTACCCAGGCACCCCTCAAATCTTGTTTTGTGTCCTTCAAGAAGCTTTTACATCCTTTATATCTAAGAATTTTAATTTTTTGTCATTATTGAGAATAGAATTATACATTCCATTTCTATTTAATAGTGGTTATTGCTATATAGAATGGCTTCTGGGTTTTGTTTATATATTCTTTATTTGTCTATGTTATCAAACTATCTTACTAACTCCATTTGTTTTGTTGTTGTGGTGGTTGTTTTGTTTTGTTTTCATACCAGAATCTCATGGTATACAATTGTGGAGTTACTCTTAGAAAAGACATTGTAAGCCCTAAGGGGGGGACTGTGGAAGGAGCTGAGAGATTAGCAGCGTTCCTGTTCTCCGGGTAGTGAACGCAACGACCCGGTAGGAGCGGGAGCCCACGATCCCCAGGGGCAGGGCATAAGTGAGGCGCTATGAAAGAATGTACCGCTCAGTCTCCCTTTTCTGCACCTGGCGATTGCCAGCCCAAACATCCTGCTGCTCCCTTATCCCATGACTGACTCCCTACATGCCTACACCTAGGGGGATTTGCCATCCCTTTGCACTCCTTTCCCACAGAGTGGAAGGCATGTGTCATTGCTTTTCTGATTTAAAAATTAAAAAATAAATAAATAAATAACAGCAGGATTCAGCGGCTGCTCCTCTCCCTTGCAGAGGGAGCCCTACCCGGCTGCTCAGTTTGGTGTCTGAGAACTTTATTTCAGTGCACCACAACTTACAATCCCTTCCTCACCAAAATGACAATATATAACAAGTGATTGTTTTATCTTTTCTCACTTTACTGGGTTTGCCAGAAGTTCCAAGACAACATTGACTAAAAATGCTAGTAGCGGACACTGCTATTTCATTATTGGTATTAATTAACAGTTTTAATGTTCTGCCTTTGTAATACATCTTTTTTTTGTTTTGTTTTGGCAAGTAAATTTTATTGTACTTAGGTGGTTTTCTTCTGTTTTTATTAGACATTTAGGGAATGCCTTGATAATATAAAAATTTTCTTCTTTAAAGAGTTTATTCATAAAATAAATTATGCTCCTAAATTTCCTGATACCACCACACACATGCATTCTTGGCTTAAACCCTCCTTGGTTACAATGCATTTCTTTATAACACTGCTGGACCTGATTTGCTAAGATTTTATTTAGAATTTTGTCTTTGTTGGGGCTCCTGGGTGGCATAGTCAGCTAGGCGTCCAGCTCTTGGTTTTCACTCAGGTCACGATCCCAGTGTCCAGGTTTCAAGCCCTGTGTCGGGCTCTGTGCTCAGCATGGAGCTGCTTAAGAGTCTCTCTCCCTCTGCCCCAACCCCTCCCATCTCTCTCTCTCTCTAAAATAAATAAATAAAAATCTTTTTTAAAAAAGAATTTTGCCTTTGTTTTCATGAGTGAAGCTGATCTACATTTTTTTTTGGTGTTATCATTTTCATGCTTTGATATTCAACAGCTTTAATATATGGCCGTGAATGGTTTAGATAAGATTGTGATGATCTTTTTATTTTTTTAATTAGAGAAAAACTCAGCTGTGAAACCATCTGGTCCTTGTGCTTTTGCATGTAATATTCTTAGGTTTTCAGTTTTTACTTGTTTATTGCATATAACATTTATTAAAATTATTTTTGTGAAATGCCTTCAAGCAAGAGAAGTACGAAGTTATATATGATCACAATCATGAGTAAATGAAAGCGTAACATTAAAGCGCAGGAAAAAATCCCAAACTAAACTCTGAAATTCAAATAATTCTGCCTGAGGTTAAGTGAGCAAATGCACACATTTTTCATGGAAAATAAGATTAAGTCACAGGAATGCTATGTAGTGCTCTGTCCAACATTAAATTTAGATATAATCCACCAAAGGAAAAAAAGGGGGGGAAACCAATAGACTATAAAGTTAAATTAGTTAACTATAAAGAGAAACTATGCTGGAGAATGAGAATATTTCTCCCAAGATCTGGAGACACACTTCTTAAGAATATATTTAAATACTATCTTTTTAGGAAGTACATTTGGTGTAATTCTAAGTTCTTGCAATTCCTGGGTGATTGGCAGGTTCATTCACTGCATAGCTGATGCTCTCTGAACAGCCCACTTATTTGTTTTCTACCTTATATCCTGAAATTCTCCTGAAATAAGAGGTACAATGAGTCTTATTTTTTTAACAATGACATACAGTGATGTGGGTAGGCCCATAAAACAGGCCCATCAACTTAGGAATATAAAGGTAAGAAACCTAATGTACTTAAAAATAAACAAAAAACAGTTTCTAGGGGAAAAAAACATCTAAAGGACTACATAAGTTATGTCTGTAAGATCTCTTCTGACTCAGTTGGTTAAGCCTCCAACTCTTGGTTTTGGCTTAGGTCATGATCATGGGATGGTGGGGGGGAGCCTCCCCCCCACCCGGTTTTCCATCCTCTGCTTGGAGTCTGCTGAGATTCTCTCCCTCTCCCTCTGCCTCTCATCCCGCTCTCGTGAGCAAGTGCATATGCCTGCTCTTTCTCTCTCTCTGATAAATAAATAAAATCTTTAAAAAAAAAATCTCTTCTGACTCTACTCTCTTCCAAGCTGGAATAAAATTAGTAAAATTAAAAGGTGACAGTAACAAATACAAATTATATGTAGGTTATTTTGGGTTTAGTTAACTTAAACAAAAAAGGAAAAGAAATACAGAACAATGCTTTTTTTTCCCCTAAGAAGGAAACTTTTACCTTCACAGAGGGGACCAGGCAGGGAGTGAGGTGGGAAAGGCATCCGCAACACGAAATCTGAAATCCAAAGAGGCAAGACTGTGCATGTGCTAGCCACACACTCCCCCCCCCCAACCCCCCACCCCCGCTCCGTGACCCTGAGAGGGAGTGCTTCCTTAAAAGTGGCGTGCCTCCAGTGCCAGGCTTGGCCGTTGCACGACCTCATCTCCTGGAATTTTGTGCCCTAGGCACCTCACTTACAGCTCCAAGTCTCCACTCTGTTTGTAGTCATCCTTTTTCATATTTTTCTTTTGCTTAATTTTGTTCTTTCCATGAACTTGTTGTGTGGAGAAACTAGGACTTTTATTCCTCTTTAATAGTAATGGTATGTAAGTTTATAAATTTTCCTCTGAGTACAGATTTTGATATAAAGCATTTCCTTTTCCAAATGCTTTCTAGTTTTCTGTTTTAGCTCTATTTTTCTCTAAGCTCCAAAAGTTAGCCAGGAAGTATTCCTTCATTTATAAATAGGCGATTCTGGACACCTAAATTGTTTATTTCTAATTTTATTAAATGTGGCTACAAGAGTCTCTCACATCTAAATCTGGTAAGGTTTTCTTTGTGATCAAGAACATAATTGATTTTTATAATATTCTATGAATATACAAAAATTCATTTTTTTATTTAAGGAACATAAGGTTATCTGTATATCTATTCAGTATGTATTTTGCTGTTCTTCTATATCCTTATTTTTTGTATATTCCAATTCTGAAAAACATGTTTTGAAATCTATAAAACGTTCATCAAGTTGTCTTTGCATCTACATTGTTTAGTATACACAGGTTTGCTAATGTTAATTCTGCATATGTGCTTTATATTGTTACATAATATCCCTCTTAGAGGGCCTTTAGCTTTACATTCTTCCTTGTCTGCTATTAATTTTGCCATTCCTATTTTCTTTTTCATTATGTTTGTGTGGTATCTTTGTCCATCCCTTCATTTTCAACTTCTCTTTATATTTTATTTCTTTAAAATTTTGTTTCAGATATTTTCCTTCTAGATAGTGTACAGCAGACTTATATTTTTAGCTCAATCTGTGTCTCTGACTTTTAATGGGAAAATCCAGCCCATTCACATTTAGCGTAATGATTAGATGACTCCTGGTAGCTTATTTATTTGGTGTCTTATTTTATTACTTCCTCCTTTTACTTATATTTATTTTTGCAGGTTGATCAAATTGATCTTATTTTTCCCTTTTCATCTTGTTAACATGACTTCTCTTGTGAATTTCCATTCTCTTTTCAGCTACTCTCTTTCCTGTTGCTCATAATCAGATACATATTTCTTTACCATGATATGAAAACCAGACAATCATTTCTCCCACGAAAATACTCTATTCCCCCACTACTTCCACTCCAAACTTTAGAATACTTTCACTTCCTCCACCAGTTCCACAGCCACTCCCCAGATAAGACCTTTGGAACACTTCCCTCCTTTCCACCCACCCCCGATGCCCAGATTTGCTGAGATTCGCTTATTATTTTTAGTTCCAGACTGTTTTTAGAAGAGTTGTCAAGGCAGATGGTGATGTGATCAATCCGGAAAAAGAATATACTCTTACAGAGTGGAGAGCCCAGCCACACTCAACAGTCTGAGGAAGGAGTGTCTCTGTGCTCTGAGTACCCAGGTGCTGATGATACACCCGGATGTGGGTGATGATCCCTTTTACCATTTTATATTCTCCTTGCCCTTCCCCAGTCTCCTGGAGACTTTGAATTTATTGGCTAGGTAGAAGCAAGTGGTAAGTATTCTTGGGTTGATCTCCAGGACTAAGTGAACTGAAGGTACAGAGGTTTGTGTTGGTGGATTTCCACACAATTCTCTTGGTTGGTCAGCAGTTTTCCACCTTGTAGCTTCCAGTGCTGTCAAGCAGTCCAATGCTAGGATGACTCTTTCCTCTTTAGGAGTAACTTGTTCTCTGTAGAAACATATAAGATTTTTCTCTTTCTTGTAGCTCAAAGATAGAATATGCCTAGGAGTCTTTTCATCATCAGTCCTTCCTGGAACTCTGTGAGATACAAGTCTCTCTTCAGCGAAGAAACTTTTCATGTATTATCGATTGTCTCTTCTATCACATCTCCCACCCTCCTTCTGGATTTCTATCCATCTTTTGATTTATACCTGTGTATTTTTGCTCTGTGCCTTTAGGTGTATCTTTCTCTTATCTTCCAGGAGACTAATTCAGACATAACAGTGACCTCTTTCTCCTTCAGTTCATCTCTTGAAATTTTTATATCAAAATCATTTTGGGTCTCAGAAAATCAGTGTGTGTGTGTGTGTGTGTGTGTGTGTCACACTTAAATCTCTTTAACTTTTCTTACTCTTGTGGTTCAAGTTGTCTATGCCAGCAGCTATTTCTGCACTGAGGATTCTGCTTGTAATTCTTCTCCCTGAGGCTGCTGGGCCGCATTAGGAATCTTTTCCTTTGTTTGCTCACTGGAGCTCTGTCCCGTGTCCTGGGATATCTTAAGTGGCAGCACTCCCAAAGCAGTAGAAGATCAGTAAGTAGTCTCAGCCTCCCCTGGCCCAAGCTTAGCAGCAGATGGGCTGCCAGTGTTCTGGTGAGGCATTAGAAGGAAGCCCTTCCTCCTCTTCTCACCTCTCCAGCTCAGGGGTGGAGGCAACTCAGCCCATCTGTTCAGCTCTTCGGGAACCAGGGAGACCAGGTACACTCACAAGGACCTTCCCCCTGCTCCCCTCCTGTGTCTCCCTGTTCTGGTCCTCTGTCAGGATTCTGCCAGAGCCTAGAGCCTCACCCACATTCCAGGCCTTGCCTGCCTCCTGGAGGCCCCAGCAGCTGCTCTTCTCAGGAGAGGCAGATGGGTTACATTGCAAGTAGAAAAGAGGCAGGATGTGTTCAAGCTGCTATCTTTCAGAACTCCCATTCCTTGTGCTTGAAGCTTCTTCTCTTCTTGTTTATTTTTGCATTCCAAGGTACTCAACAAATATGACTGAATAAATGCCACCATTCTTACCTCACATCTCCTTTGGTGCAGCTTCTATTACTTATGATGCTTTAGGAAGCAAACCGAAACAAATTTAATTTAAAAAATTTTTTTTCTTTTTTTTTTTTTTTGTCTTACAAAAAAGTTAAGTCCCAAGGTAGAGTGGGCTTCAGGAATGGCTGATTCAGCAGCTCAGTAACATCATTAAGATGAAGTGTTTTGTTTTTTTCTTTTTTTTCTCTTTTCTCTCCTCTACCATCTTCGATGTTGGCTTCATCCTTGATGTTGGCTTCATCCTGACGTTGGATTCATCCTCAAGCTAATATCAAGTTGGCTACTACAATTCCAGGCTGCACACTTAGACAACATCCAGAGAAAGAAAAGTAGAAATCCCTCATATCTCACTGGCCAGATTGGGTTACGTGCCCATTCCTAAACTTGGCAAGGGTAATGGAACTTGGCAAGGGTAATGGGATTAACCAAAGACCAATCAGCCCTAACCACATGGCTGTGTGAGAAGATACTTAAAATCAGGGAACACCTGCTTGCAAGCTAAATGTTCTCAGTTCAATAAGCAGTATTTCACATGACAAGAATAGTTGGCATTTGAATACTCACCATATGCAAGGTGCCTTACAAACATGCTCATTTAATCCTCATCAAGTACCCTGAGGTGGCTAGTGTTATTATCCTCGTTTCACAGATGAGGCACCTAGAGCTTAACTAACTTTTACAAGGTCGCACAATGAACCATCATCTCCCTCCTTATGGATTCTATAGGTCTATGAATGCAGCCTACCATTACAGTAAGCAACAGAGAATGTCCTTTACATCATAATTCCCCTGAGTCCCATGTGAGAGCTATAATTAGGTACTCTACTTAAAGCCACTGTCTTTCATATCCTGGAGGCTGGTAAGTAGCTAACAGCACAATTCATTCATGGCAGACCACTAGCTGTGCTCTCCCTGATGCTGCTGGGACTGTGCAGGCGTGTTTGGCTGTGCTTTGGAGTTTCCCCTTTGTATTATATGTAACAAGCTCAAGAATTAGAAATTGTATTATAAAACAAGTCTCAAGATCTTAACATGGAACAGCTGAGCCCTATACATTAAACACTCTTGGCTTGCACATTTTGTCTTTTCCCTCAGAAACTAACAAGAGTCTGGGAAGTCAAACAAGTATCTTAAACTCCCGTCTACACACAAAACTCTTCCCACTGGGGGCTCTGCAGTGTGTGTTTATATTTAATTACGTATTTTCCCATTATAAAAGTAATACATGCTTACAGAATGTATCCGGGGAAATGTACCTGGAGCTCTACTCCCCAACTCTCTCCCACCCCCAAGATGATCCTGTTAACTATGTGGTTTATTGCCATAGACTTTTTTTTTTTTTTGCAATGCATTTCTTTTCATTTCTTTTTAATTTTTTATTATGGAAATATTCAAATATACATACAATTAAAATTGTATAATGAAGCCCAATGTTCCCACCACTCAACTTCAACAATCAACATTAACGATGTATTGGGGGGTGCCTGGCTGGCTCAGTCGGAAGAGCTAGCAACTCTTGATCTCAGGGTCATGAGTTCAAGCCCCATGGAGGGTGTAGAGATAACGTATATAATAAAACTTAAAAAAAAAACAACCAATGTCTTGTAACATATTTGACATCACAATGGATTTAGTGACCTTAAAAATTATTTATTATAAAAAGAATCCAAGTTCATAAAAAATTCAAACAATATGGAAAGATATAAACTTCTTCCTTTCCCAAGACCCTTAATTCCAGTGCTCAGAAGTAACCATTTTTAATGTATCAATTTAGACATATTTTACACAGAAATAATACATTTTTACAAACTTAAAAATGTTTACATACAAGAAATCAGACTATACATATTTATTAATACTTGCTTTTTCCACTTTCTCAGACATCTTTATGAGTAAATACGGAGAGGCGGCCCACATTCCTCAACAGCCACAGAGTTCCACTGAGAGCATACTTAACCCAGGAATGCAGGGAAGGTGACTGACAGGTAATTTGAAAGATATGTGGATTCTGTCTCTAAAGCCAGAGGTTTACAAAGTGGGTGGTTCACACACTCGGGTCTGCAAAATGACTCATGGGAATGTGGAAAAACTTCCATGGACTTTTAACCTCGTCCTTCAAAGTTTTGCATATTTTCCAACCTATATAATAGTGCTACAGTACATTTATATGTCCTTATCAGGAGCATGCATTCAAGACCTTTAAGTATGGGCTATAAGATCAACAGAGCTGGACACCACTGTCCTAGGCAGTTGTTGCAATGAATGCGTAGAAAGCAGAGAGGCTTCTAGGGCGAAGGAGGGGCTAGGTCGCCTGTCCTCTGAGTCTCTGCGACCTGTCGTCCCCCCACGGCCCTTGGCATTGTGTGTTGTAGCATTCATGAAACTCCAGCCCAGTGAGAACTCCTTATGTAAGCAGAACATGACCCCGGCTGGGGACCCTACAAAGATATCCGCCATCTAAGCAGCGATCCCCAAAATGCTTCTGCGGAGCCCAGACTCTTCAAGGGGAGAAAGAGGAGAAGAGTTAACTGTTGGGAGCAGTGCATGCTCTAAGACCCTTTTAGTGATCATAGTGGAGGCTCTAAAAGGTACTTCATTTAAAATAAATCAATAAATGAAAATTAAAACAAAAACGTTTGATTTTAACTCAGCGTTTCCATTTGACCCTGGGATCCATACCCCCTCCCAACTTTTTTTTTCTGAATATTTGTCTAAAAATCCACATAACTAGAATTTTGTGGGAAAACTTTATAGAAAAATGTTGATCAGGAGGTTTGTGGCAGGAAAATACCACCTACAAAATGTTTAACTTTCACTTTTCGTTATGAAATAGTCAAATAAAAAAATGCCATGATTCAGCTAAAGAAAACACTTGTTCCCACATGAAGAAGCAAGGGCCTCCCCATTTAATTTCTAATTCGAGCTTTTCTGAATCCAGCTCTCCCTCTGCCAGGAGCTACAATTTGTTGCTTACACACTCCAAAGCTAAGCTGTGTTTTTTTCCCATTTGCACAAAACATGGTGGGTAGATTTTATTCTCTATAAATACAAGTGCATGTTAGATTTTGAAAGAAAATTTCTCCCTGGGGGCGAAGAGAGGAGGTCATGCATCCAGGGCATTTTAGAATCAGAGGTGTTAAAAGTTAGAAGTATGGACGTTCATACTACCTTGTAATGAGACTAACATTTGTGCTTATCTTGTGGGATTAGCTTCATTGCCTATTTACAAAGCACAAACCCTTTATAAAAATATAAATTTTTATGGAACACTTACTAGATCAAGGACACAGAGACTAGTAAAGTAGAAGAACCAAGAGGAAGGGGGCAATCTGGGCAGAGGGAAAAACATTCTCACAGACATGAAAGTATGACAGAGCAGGAGAGAGTCGAGGAACCACCCTGCAATTACATCATTGCTCAAAGCTTGTGACAAGAAGTTTGGACAAGCTGGAGCAAACTTTCACTAAAACTCCAAAACTCAGCTCAAGCCTAACCCCCTGGGGAGTCATGCATGTGCATCTCCCTGAGCCTCTAGCCAACCTGTGTCTGTATATTTTACAACACAATTCCCTCAGCATTATCATTGCTGGGCTCTTTTTGCTGACTAGACTGAGCTCTGAGAGGACAGCAAGGGGGCCGGGAGGACAGCATGCAGGAGGTTGGGAAGGGAACGGGAATTGAGGTAACCCCTGAGGGATCGCTGATGCCTTCCAGGGTGGATTTAGATGAAGCAGGGTTAGCACTGCAGTGCAGTACGATCCATGACAGAAGCATATACAGAATGTCAGAGAGCACATCAGAGGGTCATCTCACTAAGCACGCTACGAGCTTAGACGTCCTGATCCTGAGTTGATGGGCGGCCACTGTTCAGAGGAAAGGGTCTGAAAAGCCAAGAGCTTTTCACAACCTCCCAACTGTTAGGCCAGGCGACATCCTCAAGAACCAGCACCAAGTAGGACACATCTGCCAAAGGGAGAGCCAGCTCTTCAGTAAATGAATACAGTGCTAAGCCAAAATGAAAACTCACACTTGAAAACTACACAAGGGAATCTCAATGGCTAGGTTTACATATAATAAAATCAAGAGCAAAAAATATTACATTTCCCCGAAGAAAAATTAGCTATCAGTACCCAGTATAGAACCATTCAACAATATTAAAAATTCTATTTGAGCCACTTACCCCTTTCTTCATTCTTCAGATTTGGCCTCAAGCCTCACTTTCCTGGGGGAGTCTTCCAGACCTTCCTGATTGGGTCCCACCTCCTCCTTCAGTCCCATTCCTGCATGATCAGCTCTCCGATCACCGGCAGTGTCAGCTTCCTAGCATTTATCGGGCTTGAGATGGTACATGTACCCACATGATTATTTGCTTAACATCTGTCTAAACTACCAGACCATAAGCTTCATGAGGGCAGGAACATTGTGACATTCACCACTATATTCCTATTAATCTAGCAGATGTGCTAGCACAACCAAGTGCTTAATGATCCATCCAATGAATAACTGAGGTTACCAGGGCACGCAAGCCAGTCTATGCATACCATCCAAGCCAAAGAATTCCAAACATCCTCTGATAAGACTTCAAGGAAGCAGGAAAGGAGGGGGGAAGGGGAATGGTTAAAAGGTCAATTCACTTATTCAGAGATGCTGCTAATAGAGATGGAAACTGAGAATTAACTACAATCGCAAAACTAAATAGTGAAAATTAATCACAACATACTGACACCTCTATTTATAAAGACTGGACTTTCTTATTAGAAATACAAAGCCTAAAACTCCCATGGCCAAAAGGCAGAAGGAAAAAAATAAAATATACATTTAGAATGAAGAATTGCTTAATTCATTCAGTATTTGCTTTTCCAAAATTATTTCGAAAACTTATGTTCCACAATCACTTTTTATATAAGACAACCTACCCTCAAATTATTCTAATTTCTTTATACTGAGAACAAACAACTCCAGGGTATCTTTTTAAAGATATATTTCTACCTCTGGAGATCATTATCATTTCAACAAGAAAGAGTAGAGTCTAGTTATTTATTCTACTTCTGCTATAGGACACACAGGTTAAATGTGAATAAATAAGACCAACAAAAACTAGTGAACAAAGAGGGATGGAATGGCCCGCTTGCTGACTGCTGAATGACTGACAGCTTCAAGCATTTACCCTAGCAGTTGAAATCAATTAATCATTCACTGCAACTGGAGCAGAATATAATTATGTTAGCTTGACTGATTCGAGTTGAATTCCAGTTAAAAAAATCATTATAAAAAATCATTATAAATATAGGCTATTATAATGAATGGTTGTTAAAATAAAAACAATAAGTGAGTTTCTACATGAATTTGATTCATACTTTAAAAAAAAGTTTATGGGAAATCTCTAATATAAACACGGGTAGAGAAAAATAGTACCTGAATAATGAATTCCCAAGTACCCATCACCCAGTTTCAGTAATTATCAACTCATAGTCAACCTTGTTTCATCTGTATTCCCACACACTACCCAGCTCCAACTCCTCAATTATTTTTAAGCAGATCCTAAATGCTGTATTATTTCATTTTTAAGTTTTTCAATTTGCATCTCTAGTAGGGTTCTTTGTAAAAATGTAACCACAACACCATTAGCACACCTAAAAATAATCGGAAAACTCCTTAAAGTCATCAAATATCCAGTTATTTCTAGATTTCCCCAATGGTCTCGTTTTTTTTTAAGTTTATTTAAGTCAAGATCCAAATAAGCCCATAAATTGTGTTGGTAGATATATCTCATCAGTCTCTTTTAGTCCATTTTTTTTTCTTGCAACTCAGTTATTGAACAAATAGGGTTATTGGTACTATAGTTTTCCAGAGTCTGGATTTGCAGATTGAATCTCTTGTGGTATCAATTAACTTGTTTCTTTTCTGTATTTCTAGTAAAGAGGTGGGTGATCAGTCATAAAGGATCAATCAGCATCAGATTCGACTTTTGGCAGAACTGCTTCATAAGTGGTATATGTATTTCCATTAAGAGGCACAAATGTTTGCTATCTCTTTGTGGGGTTAGCAGTTAACTGGTGATCATTGCCTAGATCCACGAATCATTGTGCGGTAAAATGGTGATATCCTATCCTTCCTCTTTAACTTCTTAGCTGGTATATTTCTTTAAGGGCATATTCCAAAGGTAACTATAATTTTTTGGTGGGGGGTAAGTATGATTTTGTAAACTCATAGAGTAAAACAAAACATGAGTTTCAATTTCTTGCAGATATTATCCTTATTGATGTTAAAATTATCTCAGCTTTGGCCAGTGGGAACTTCTTTAAGGTGCCTCCTCAATCTTTTTTGACAGACTTCTAATGGCTTACTTGCTTTCTGGTATGACAGAGTGGTTTTTAGGCTCTTGTACACTTCTTTCTCTGGACCTGGAATCAGCCATTCATCAAGGAAGCCTGGTTTCTTTGAAGAAAATGGCATTTAGTGACCACAACTGGGGCACTGTGTATGACTTTCACTTGAATTATGTTCAAAGCTAATAAAGTCAATTAAGCAGGAGTTTTCTATTGTTTCTAATAAATTCACTTGACTGCATATATGTGAATTTTTAAGCATGGGGCTTTCATATTAAAAAAAAATAATATAATATGCTGGGGTGCCTGGCCGGTTCAGTCAGTAAAGCATTCAACTCTTGATCTCAGAGGCCTATGCTGACTGTGGAGACTACTTTGAAAAAAGTACACAATATGCTAATGGTGGAAGTATTCTTATATGATAATGGTAGGAGTATAACTTGGTACAATCTCTTTGAAAGACAACATCATAATTTTTTTCCATGACCTCTAAAAAACCTTTAACCCAACAATTCCACTTTTAGGTATTTACTTTATTAGGTTTAGGAATTTTTCCTGTATGGCTGTTTAAAATAATAAATGACCTGGGCTCCTGGGTGGCTCAGTGGGTTAAAAGCCTCTGCCTTCAGCTCAGGTCGTGATCTCAGGGTCCTGGGATCGAGGCCCATATCGGGCTCTCTGCTCAGCGGGGGGCCTGCTTCCTCCTCTCTCTCTGCCTGCCTCTCTGCCTACTTGTGATCTCCCTCTCTGTCAAATAAATAAATAAAAATATTTTAAAAAAATAATAAATGACCTAAATGTGCAAACAAAAGGGAACTGGTTAATTTTAAGAAAGTACAGTCAGTATNTTTTAAAAAAATAATAAATGACCTAAATGACCTAAATGTGCAAACAAAAGGGAACTGGTTAATTTTAAGAAAGTACAGTCAGTATATCCATAGAATGAAACATTTATAGTCATTAAAATGATGTAAATACTATATCAATATATTATTGAATAAGAAAGGTAGGTACAGAAGTGTTCATATCATGCCTTTCACTACATGCATACAAAAATGTCTTGTTGGGGCGCCTGGGTGGCTCAGTGGGTTAAAGCCTCTGCCTTTGGCTCAGGTCATGATCTCAGGGTCCTGGGATGGAGCCCTGCATTGGGCTGTCTGCTCAGCAGAGAGTCTGCTTCCCCCTCTCACTCTGCTTGCCTCTCTGCCTACTTGTGATCTCTCCCTCTCTGTCAAATAAATAAATAAAAATCTAAAAAAAAAAAAAAAAAAAGAAAGAAAAATGTCTTGTAGGCCACATCCCAAAATCTGAACAGGGTACACTGGGTCATTCTCATGTTTCTAAGGCTGGCTCAGGACTCGGCTTCCCTGGGCCTGCCAAGTCCGATGCTACTCCACCTCCTTTCCAGTTTCAATAATCGTGTTCTTGTCTTTGCTTCAGTATTCCCTATCCTTGTTGGATTACACTCTTTTTTTCCCCAGTCACTGTGACTTTAATGGAGATTTTAAGAAAGAGCAGAGGCTATAAATATTTGTTCAACCCTCCATTTTACCTAGCATCCCATTGCTTTTTATGGGGGAGAACACACACTCTGAAGAGCTTATCAATTATAAAATATATCAATTTCTACTGAAAACAGTGCACACATGTATACTTCTTAGACATACAAATAACACTGCAAAATAGCACACAAGAGCTCATTTTGTATCCTGATATGAAGGGCTGGCTACAGAAACAATAATGGAAAAACTAAACCGGTAATAAAGGGAAAAAAAGATTTAAATAGGAGCTGTTTTTAATCAAGGACATAAAACCAGAAATGCCAAAACTGAAGCTGAGCTCTGTGGGGCAAACTGACCATATTTATTACTTAGAAGTCAAAACTGTTTTTCAAGAAACTACAATTTATTGCAAAGTTAGACTTCTTTAAAGATGAATTGTCCCTGGCAGCTGCTTTAAAACTGTATCCAGCTTGCTCTCCAGTTTGGGGAGACACTGACCTTTTAATTCTGGATAATGAGCATCACCTCCTCTTATACCCCTGAGGATGGGCTGTCCAGTTTTGTAACACATTTACTACACCGACCCTCTTACACTTTCCACTGGAAATCCTTAACAAGAAATGAAGAGACTTCTCAAGCACAAGCACCCACAACTGCACAGCTGCCAAGGATACTAATCGCATCTTGGGAGAAATCACAATCACTATTCATCTTAAATGTACCGGCCGCACAGACAGAGAAAGAACTTAAAAGTAGTTTGCTCAGTTTGGAGAAATCTTCAGTTTTCACTAGCCTGTGAATATGACAAAAACGAAGTACCCGAAGTGCAAAATGCTGAAGACACCTCAGAAAACATGACTGACCAGATAAAGTCGTCCTTCCCTTTAAAAAGTCCTTCCCCCTAACTGTATGCTCTTGCCTGAAGCTATACAGAACACTAAGTCCAAAAACCGTAATAATTTATTTTATTGATTTTGTTTGTGAGTTGTTGCTGGAATTTAGAAAACTGAGCAGGGAAAATATTCTAAACAAATTTAAGCGTTCAACTGTAAGTTAAAACGACAAATTTGCAGTCATCTGAATTAATTAATATTAATGGCTTCACAAACAAAATTAAACATGATACACACTCTGATGTTTATAAATCAAAGTTACTACTGCATATTTACTCATTTAACAAATACTACTTATTTACAGCTGGTCTTGATTAAAAAAAGAGTTTGGGGCAGATTATTCTATGCAGGGCACTAGTCTGGGCTTATAATTCTTTTTCTAGTTAAGACTGAAATGTCTGTTCCCTCCATATTTGCTATGAATTTGACAAAACAGGAAATTGTGGCTCCAAATTTTACCAAATTATAAAACATACTAACTACTAAAATAGGCTTTTAAAATAAATGAGGTACTTACTATTCAAAACTTAGTAAAATATATGTAACACCAGTTTCCAAAATGACTCAGCTCAGGTACCAAGACAAAGACTTTTAAATATTTTGAATATTGATTAGAAGTAATGTAAAGCAGTTGAAATCAGTTGAGTGTTTTTTTTAAATGATCATTGTGTATAGAGACAGAGATATCTAATCATAAATTTTTTTCATGGACTCCTAACTTGGAATAAAACTATCTGTATGTTGTGTGGAAAGAGTCAATCCTCTCTTGCTTAATCATTTCTCTTTCAGTTAGTAAGGAAAGCTGCCTTGCGGGAAGCTCCTTTTCATAGTCCTCAGAGTTCAAAGAGTATGGAACCTTCAAGTTGATTTCATCAAGTCTATTTATTAATGCATTTCAAGTTTCAAAAAACCTTACATCTTTGCACAATACTTTATTTTTTGCAATTTTTAGTAAAAATTTCCAAAGTGAACAAAAAGATACTGTATAAAACACAGTGGACATAAACTGACAGTAGTATTAGATCTCATTTGTCTTGATCCTTTTGTTTTACCACATCTTGATTTGCAGTGGAAAGAGTTCAGTGCACGTATCTCTTGTCAGAAAACATTTAACTTAGACTCAAAATAAAATAGGGCAGTGCGTACCTGCCAAAACCCTACCACAGGATAACATTACAAGCAAAAAATGTACATGTTCCAAAGTCTACCACACTCAAGAAGTTACTAAGAACTCTTGCAGAAGAAAAGTCACCATTTTAGAAATGCAAACCCACTTCCAACCTTTGCACAGTCCAAAAACAAAGGCATTTAAATGATTTAAAAGCAATTACATACATATCTACCTACTTGTTTGTTTAGAATTATTTATAGTCTATCTGGGGTTTCATGTACAAAATTTGTCTCTAAATCATGTACAAAAAGCTGTATTTTGAAAAAAGTCACCACATACTGTACAAGTTTACAAGGAAGAGATCCCATTATTTTCTCTAGCATTTTTGGCCTTGCTGGCTTGCGTCACATTATGAGAATGATTGTGTAAACCTTATACTCTTAAGAAACAAAAAGGAAAAAAAAGCCAAAACACAAATCCTTTCAATGTTCCCTAAATTTGCCTCCTATGTGAAGCCAGAAAAAATCATAACTGTTTATTTCTAATTTAAATGATGTAGTTGGAAAACAGAAGCAATAAATATGTCACAAGCTTAAAACTTTTTGTAATGCCCCCTTCCATTCCTGCATAGCAATAAGCCTGTTAATACATTAAGTGCTTTTGCTTTCTTTCTTTAAAAAGCCAATTATTTACATCTGTTTAAAAAATAAATTTGGAATGGGACATTGTGCTGTTTCACCTTCACTGCTGTTAAAATATTTTAAGGAAAAAAATGTCAGAAGGCCTATCTACAATTTTAACTACTAGTTGAACAAATCACCTTTCTTTAGTGGTTACCAATGATCAGTGATAGTATGCTGAAAAAACTGTTCCAATGCTTTGATAAAATAAAAGACACAGCTTTTCTTTTCCATATCAGAGAAAACCAAAAACATAAGTAGCATACTTTAGATATATGGAAAACACAAATAACAGGCTACAAATAAAAAAAATCATTTCATTGATATAATTTCTACCAAAGCATGATTAGAATTTCACCTATCAATTCAAAACTGGAATTGAATTAGAAAGTTTAAAATAAGCAGAAATCAGACGTTTACGTAAGAACGGACTCTGAAGTAGTATGCTGCGTACGTCCAGTTTGCACACTTAACTATGTTCTTCAGCGTAGTCACTCCTGTGCTCTTAGCAGCCATTCAATGAAGACAAGATGAATATCAGAACCAATTCCAACATTATAAAAAGGTAAATTGATTCTCACTTCAAAAACTGCCCGTGTAAAGCAGTACAGAATCCTGGACCACTGAATACCACCATTCTCTGTTATCCTGAGTATGTCAATTAAACAGTAATTTTTCATTAAGAGCGGAAAAATTTTATAATACAAAGAAACATCCATATTGCAATTTCTGTTTACAATTGCACACAGAAGTACAGTGTACGTAAGAAATACATGTCTGCATATAACAAGGTATGTACATTGGCAAGTGATGTCTCCAATGTTGAGGTGGTCGAGCCTCCTAGCCTTGATCGGCAGTTGAAAAAAATATATATATATTTCAATTTGTGATAAAAGTTTATCGAGAGCCAAGTTTGCCTGCAAGTGAAGAAAATGCAGCAACGAAGAACAGGGAACACGGGGCACGTAATAATATTCTAAGACTTTGTGCCATTAGGTTAAAAATAGCTGTCCATAAGAAAATTGGGTTCCTTTTCCACCCCCCCACCCCCAAATTGGAATTTTCAGGCTTTAACATTTAAGTAATTCCACCTGGTCTGAGGACATGATCTCTTGCCATTTTTTCTTCGACTGTTATTTGTGAGGGTTTAGTTTGGGGATGATGATTTAATAGGTGTCTCTTTGGAGTGAAGTTTTCCCATTGTAGGCACTAGGAAGAACCAAGGCAAAAGCTGCAGTTAACGTCTCATGTGTCCCATCTGATAACTCTCCCGGGGCCTCTGACGCTGGGGTTGCTGAATAGGCTGTGGGGGTCTCCTCCTCTTTAAAGTGCCTGCAAATCACAAACAAAAGTAAAACGGATTTACTGTGCGCTTTTTGATCTTAAAAAACAAAGCCCTCCATTCAATAAGAAGGGTTCTAGATCAGCACTATCCAACAGAAATACAAGTTGTATGCGCAATTTTAAATTTTCTGGTAGCCGTAATGAAAAAAAATAAAAAAGACAGGCAAAATAATGTTAATAACTTTTTTATTTCACTTAATCCGATGTAGGTAGGCAAAATATTATCACTTCAAGGTGTAATCAATATAAAAAAGTATTAATAAACTATTTCATTCTTTTTTGTATACCAAGTCTTCCCAGTCTAGTATATATTTTATATTCACAACATCTCTCACTAAACTAGCCACATTTTCAAGTGCTCAACAGACACGACTATTAGATTAATATGAATTCTGAGGACAGAATCCATGAGGAATGAATTACGGAGTCTTTGAGCAAATACTTAAACTCTCTGAAACTGAAATGTCTAGTCTGTAAAACAGGGTTAATAATGAACTCCTACAGCCGGTCTACATAATCTGTAAGGATTATAGGACAATTCATCTAAAAATACTTCTTGGGAGGGTTCGATGATAGCTAGGGTTGTTTTTTTGTTTTTGGTTTGTTTTTTTTTTAAGTTTTTAAAGGTGGAATTTGCTTAAAGTGAAATCAAGTAAGACTGTTAGAATGCATGAGCTCATAATTGGTAACGTATCTAACTAGTGTCACGTGGCCTTTAGAAATCCCTGGGAAATTAATATAAGTTCTATGGTGCTCCCACTGTCACTTTACAAAAAGCAATGACATCAAAACCGGATTTCCTCTGATTCCCACCAAGATGCTATCCCAAGCATGACTACTGAGCTCTCTTGTGCCAAGATAGGTAAATTCAGCCGAGCAGCTGAGGGAAAAATTTTAAGAAACCCCTAGTTTTAAACTACTTTGTGTAGGGTATCAGACTTGGTCTGAGGCGAGAGGCTTCATGAGAAGTCTGTGGGAGGCAGGAGAGGGACAGCTGCCATTTACCTCTCATTCTCCTCCACTGTTCCAGCACCATGTCTGCCCCACACCTAGAGAGAAGAATTCTGGGGCAGGCATTCTGAGGGCAGCACAAAAGTCACAAATAGCTTGGGGAAGGTGAGGGACAAACAGATGGGAACTAAGTAATCTGGAGCAGTTGCTTCCTAACCCTTTTCTTCTCCAAATCCCTGGAGCTAATCGAAAGAAAGCCTCCTCCCAATGCTGTGTCTCCATGAGAGGTCAAGGGTGGAGACCAAACCTCAGGAATTGTTTTCAGAGACGGAGAGAAAAAACTATGGTTTTTACTTGGTGACTGAAGCCTCTATCCTAAGCCCTTCCCACACACTGTTATCTTTATTTCCCCATAAGCGTCACCCCAGGGAATATGAATTTATGTGCCAGAAAATATTTCAAGAGCACAAACATTAGAAACAATAACAGAAGCATAGCTATTAGAATAGAAAAATCAATCATTTAGAAGTAGCCTATCATAATAAAAACAAAGAAGGGAAGATTTTTAGAATACAAAAAATAAGAAAAAAAGAAAACATGTATCATAGGCAAAAATAAAACTGTCCAAGTCTAAATACTTTTAGTGACTCAAGACAGATTAGCATTAAATTGGCAGCCATTAGCAATCTAGATTGGGTTGATAAAAAAACATACTTAAAAATCAAGTAATTCATCCACTAATCTCATTCTCAAAGAGAAAGTACTATAAAATTAGTTGCTAAAGACCCATTTATCATTTAATTCTACCTGCTGAACAGTTCCAAGTTATAAAAACACATATCTTGTTCAAACTGTCTTACCTGGAAGAGGTTTAGGAGGAGGCAGCTTTGGATTACTACTTGGAGTATGAACACTGCATATCTTAATAAATCCAGCCATTAGCATGATCAGGGCAATTCCCATAAGTAATACTGCCCACCAATAAATCTAGAAATAAACAGATTTTTCTACTGAAAGAACTGTAAAATATTTTAGAGTATTTTATATTACATAATATATATATTACATTTTAATTTTTGAAGAGCATTTGTTCTTTGGGAAGTGTACAGATACCACATATGAGATTAATTTTTTTAAAAGATTTTATTTATTTATTTATTTATTTGACAGAGAGAGAGAGAGAGAGGGAACACAACCAGGGGGAGCGAAGGAGGAAGAAGCAGGCTTTCCACTGAGCAGGGAACCCCATCAGAGGCTCGATCCCAGGACCCTGGGATCATGACCTGAGCTGAAAGCAGACGCTTAACGATTGAGCCACCCAGGTGCCCCAAGATGAATTTCTTTAAATATCAGAAGTATAAAGGGGAAAAAAAATCACCCATAATTTCACACCCTAGATGAAACCACTCTATGTTAACTTTCCTTTCAGTCTCTTTTCTAGATACAGCTATGTTGGTATACACACAAACTCACATGCAAAACCAGGGTCCATCCTGCATATAGTTTATATTGTATTTTCCAATATTATTAAGTATTTTCTGGTTTGAATATTTCCCTCTTTTTTTTTTTGGCCTATTACTCTTATAAACTATGTTTCCTTTTATATTCTCCAGTGACTTAGAGGTTATATTACTTGCTTTAAATTTTACTTCTAGGGGCACCTGGATGACTCAATCGGTTGAACATCTGCCTTCAGCTTGGATCCTAGGATCAAGCCCAACATCCGGCTCCCTGCTCAGTGGGGAGTCTGCTTCTCCCACTCCCTCTGCCAGTCCCCCTGCTTGTGCGCTCTCTCTCTCTGTCAAAATAAATAAATAAAATCTTTAAATAAATTCTACTTCTAGATAAATTTTTAAAATAATACTGAACCTATATATTTTTTCAAATCAAACTTAATACTGAAATTCTATCTTTTCTTGAGCACCCCCCTTTTCCTGTTATTCTATTTCATTTGGAATTTAAGCCCCAGACTACTGTTATGAAATTATTTTTATATGATATATATCTTAGTTTTTATGTTTTATATGTTATCATTACATATGATAATATATAAAGTATTATATATCATAATATCTATTATATTTTCATTTATTTAAAGGTCAGTCTTTTTTAATATGAAAAATAGAAGGATATACATATTCTGCAAACAAAGTTTACCCAGTCTAAGAAGAAACTAAAAATTTCACTTCTAACTTAAATCATATTAAACACATCAATAAGCCAAACAAAAAAAACTTCAAAAATTATTGGTATAATCTTGTTTATAGAAAAATTACGGTTTCTATTCTTAAATTCTGCCTATTTTGCAATTCAAAATATTTAAATTTTACAAAAGTACTAATAAGCATCACACAAAATAGTTCTGTATTTTGTGTTTATTACCTTTTACTAAAAGATTATTTTATAAACTTCACATTGGCTTACCACAGACTGATATAATATAGTTATTGCTAATTATTGCCCAGGAAATTCCCATTTAAGATTTTTTATGATAAAGGGTCTTGTAACAATAGCTTACTACTTCTATCCTGTCTTTATCAGCAGTGACAATGTAATTAAAGAAATAAAAACTAAAATAAAAATACATGTTATGGAAAATCCCCCAAGCTACTTTTTTCATGTGTGCATAAAGCCTTTCATATACATACATATTTTTAAGTTTTACTTAAACTTTATTTAAACTTTAAATTTTAATTTAAAATTTATTTTATTTAAACTGTTTTATTTTTTTTTTAAACTGTTTTCTTTTAAAAGAATCTTAAAGACTTACAGAAAAGCTGCTAGTACAAGCACGTTCTAAAATCTGGAACTACCTGAGAGTAAATTTCTAGCATAATGCTCTGTTACACATAAACATTTTAACATACAGTCTCTACAACATAAAGGGTTTTCTAAATAACCACAACACAATCATCAAAATCAGTAAATGAGCACTGATAAATTACTACCATTTAATCCTCAGACCCCAATCAAGTTTTGCCATTTATCCTAATACCATCCAATCAGAATTATTTGGTGCATTTAGCTGCTGTGTCCCTTCAGTCTCCTACAATCTGGAAAAGTTCCATAATCTTTCCCTGGCTTATATAAACTTGACACTTTTGGAAATTATAGGCCAGTTACTTAGTATTGGAATGTCCCTCAATTTGGGTTTCTTGGATGTGACCCTATGAGTAGACTCCAGTCATACACCTTTAATAAGAAGACCACAGAAGTGATGCTGCATTGTTCTCATTGCATCCTATCAGGCGACACATGATTTTGATCTCCTTACTGATGTGTTAACTTGATCACTTGATTAAGGTGTTATCTGTCAAACTTCACCATAAGGATACTCTTCTTTTTTGTAGTCAATGAGTATTTTCTAGGGACATAACTTGGAGCTATGTAGGTATCAAACTTTCAATTTATTCATTTCATTCATTATTATTCCCTCATGGTTTCCTATTTTAGTCAACAGGTTATAATCCATTACTATCGTAGTGTGTCTTTTAAATATGTCCCTACTAGTCTTTGAACACTTTACTTTCTGGCACAATTAGTTCTAGGCTTATCTTGTTCTTTCCCTGTCCCAGTCCTGGAATCAATCATTTCTCCAAGGAGCCCCAGCTCCCTTTAGAATTGCCCCTCCTATGCAGACACCCTCCTCATAACACTTGTACTCTGTTGCCCCTCCACAAGGTGCCCTTCTCACCCTGCGTGGGCTTTAACACCACCTCATAGGTCTTCTTTCCCATTCCAAACCCTCCCTATTCTGCTTAGGTTCTAACACCCTGCTCTGTGCCATGACAGCTCCCCCCACCTGGCATGGATGCCTACCTTACCTGGCGTCACCTAATGGCTTTACAAATATACTGTTCAGGAAGGGAGAGGGTAAGATACAATGCAATTCAGCCTTATTGCTGAAAGATCTGATTTTTCAAAGAAGCTAACAAATCCCAATTTTTAAGTGAAATCTATTTTTAAATGCTGGCAACTCACTCAAAATTTCTAAAAACAATACATAGACCATATAAGACACGTTTACAGAGCTGAATTGCGCTTGGAAACCACAAGTTTACAATCTACTTTTCAGAGGCCACTTCTTGTATCCTACTGAGGATTGCCAGAGAATCTTCAAAATTTTTCTTTTGTTTTCTATAGAAAATAATTTTCAGAGCATTGCTCTCCCTGGGAGTCTTTAGGATATTTCCTTTGCCTTGTTACATAAATTTTCCATAGTCTATATGCACAGCTTCTGTCCTACTCCCAGCATCCAGAGGCCTTTTACATATGGCACTTAATGAAGTAGGTCCTTCTTTTCCCTCCACTGTCTGCGTTTCTGACACTCTGACCTAGTAAAATACATAAAGAACTAAAATCACCAGTTTGTACTACTACAAGTGTTCCTCCTGCTCTATACCAGTGGTTCTCCTTAGCTGTACATTAGAATCACCTAGAAAGCTTTTAAAACTCAAGATACTCAGACCAAATCCCAGACCCAAATGGGGTGGTGGAGGGACTATGACGTCAGTAATTTTATTAAAACTGCCCAGATTATTCCATTATGCAGCCAAAGCTGAGAACCATTGGCCTCAAACTTGTTCTATAAAGGGCCAAACAAGAAATATTTTAGGCTTGTCTCTGTCAAACTGCTCACTTCTGCCATTCTAGAACAAGAGCCACCATAGATAACATGCAAACAAACAAGTGGGGCAGTATTTTTTTCCCTTAAAAACATTATTTACAAAAACCGGGAGCAGACTGAATTTGACCCAGAGGCTATTGTCTCTCAACCCCTGTTCTACACCCACATACAGGACATTAGTTTGTAACCTATACCTAAATTGATACCACCCAATATCAGTTCTAAATCTCTATCCTAACTACCTGCCAGAGAATTTGGGGGAAAGCTGAGAATATATGATGAGTGGCTGTAGAAAGACAAAGTCCAGTGACTGGGAAAACAGCTCAAACAGTCAGCACTCACATGGTGAAGGGATGGTTCCTAAAACTGCGTAGATCTAAGAGTTATCTGATAATGCTTATTAAAACACAAATTCTCAGGCCATAACCCTAAATTCTAATCCAGCTGTTCTGGTGGAAGGCCCAAGAAACTGCATGTTAAGCAATAACACCAATGATGAGGATGTAGATGAGTGCTTCTTACTCAGTGTAGACAGGCTGGCACTGTGGTACGCACAGTCAGGAACACAGGAAACTTAGCATCCCTGGCCCTCATCCATCAAATGCCAGTAGAACCCTTCAGTTACTTTGATAACTACTGTATATTCCCAAATTCCCGCTGGGGAGGAAGCATCACCTCCAATGTGATCGAATCAATAAGCACAAAGAATCGATGGTTTTCCTACTTTCAGGATGATGTGCTAGCAACTGGAGATTTACGTCTATTCCTAAAGTCCATTATATTTTCTAACACATTTCCTTCCCCCTAGTCTTCCCTGCTCAAAACCATCTTCCACATGGTAATAATCAGTGTTACAACTACCTAAAATATGGACTTGACTATGCCATTCCTCTCTGTAAAACCCTTCTTTAAAAACTTCCCACCAAGGACCCCTAAAACCATTAAGCAGGAGAGAGGAAAAAAAGAAAACTCGAGCACAATAAAGTACAGCAAAGTACACATATGATTCCACCTTTAAAAAAAAAAAAATGGGGAGGGCACCTGGGTTCAACAACTGACTCTTGGTTTCAGCTTAGGTCATGATCTCAGGGTCATAAGATCGTGCCCCATGTCGGACTCTGCACTCAGCATGGGGTCTGCTTGGGATTCTCTCCCCTCTCCCTCTGCCCTTCCTGCTTGTGCTAAGATAAATAAATAGATATAAAATAAATAAATACACACACACAAACACATTACACACATATATGTATGTATAAATGTATACATATGTATATGTATATATATATGGATACTAGTTGTTTGGGCATCCAACTCTCGATTTCAGCTCCAGTCACGATCTCACGGTTGTGAGATCATGCTCCATGTCAGGCTCTGCACTGGGTGTGGAGCCTGCTTAAGATTCACTCTCTTTCTCTCTCTCTCTCTCTCTCTCTCTGCCCCTCCCCACCCGCTTATGCTCTTTCTCTCCAAAAAAAGTAAAAAATAAGTAAAGAAATAGATATGTTCTTGTAATGGTATAGATAGTTTCTGAAGAATATACAAAAAAATCATCTTGAGAAGACTGGGTTTCAGGGGAAAAAAGGTGGCTTATTTTTCAATGCATTACTTTGTTAATTACAACAAAGGATAATCACACTTTCAAAAGGAAAACAGTAAAAACAAGACTTTTTTATTTAAAAAAATTCATACATGTGACTTTTTAGATGCTCCCTATTCATAAAACATCCATCTGTACGCTCTATTTCTACTAGTCCTTAAGAATTTAGTTTTGGTATCACCTCCTTAAAGAGGTATTCCCTAAATAGGTCTTTCTTATTTTCTATGAAAACACCAGGCAGAAACGAAAACATGTTTCTCTGTGCTTGTCTTCTCTAATCCAAACGCCTACAAGCTACCTGAACATATATGCTACAAATTTAGTACCTTTCCAACAAAAAAGTACCTGCTGGACTAGTTATTACCAGTGAGTAACTATTCCAAACACTGACTAAACACTTCTAAACAGTTCATTTTTTATTTCTAGACTGCCCACACATACAAATAATGTGACAATGCTTGGGCACCTGGGTGGCTCAGTCGTTAAGCGTCTGCCTTCGGCTCAGGTCATGATCCCAGGGTCCTGGGATCGAGATCGGGCTCCCTGCTCTGCGGGAGGCCTGTTTCTCCCTCTGCCACATCCCCTGCTTGTGTCCCCTCTCTCACTGTATCTCTCTCTGTCAAATAAATAAAATCTTAAAAATAAATAAATTAATTAAAAACATAATGTGACAATGCTCTCACAACAGAGACAGGATGTAAAAAAATGGTGGTTTTTGATATCTCTGATACTAGTTCCTTAGTATCTAAAAAGTCTTAAATACAGATGCAAGTAGTATGATAGGAACAGAAGCAGACAAGAAAGCAAGCCTAGATTTAGTAATGGTTTTAACTATAGAAAACAAAAATCAAAAGTTGAGGGTCCAGTTGAGATCAATAAACATTTACTAAAATATGGCATCCGGGTCCTTAAGAACTTCCAGTTCCTTTTAGCAGTGTTCTTAGACTTCCTCCAAATTTCTCCAGGTAACTAACTACATATCTCAAAAGCCCACAGCCTGAGATGTTTTAGTGACAATGACAGCAGCTGTTCTGAGTTTAGTGTGTGGGGAAACGAAACATCATAGTGGTGAGAAGAGAGCAAGAAAAGCTAAACAAAACAATGGTGTATTTGAGAGTATAGTAAGTATGGCCACCTTTGGTCGAGAATATTTTTAATGTTCCCTTTAAAAGAGAATTATCATAGAATTAGTTAAATGTGAAATTGCTTCTTTTCTCTTTTATACATACTATAATCAGAGGAAAAAATACCAAACCAGGCTAACAAATGAAAAATATGTGTTTCATCTGTAAAGAAAAGATCACAATTTGTCCACCTGCTAGACTATGAAAGGAAGGAGAGCCATCACTTACTCAACAAACATTTAAAGATTGTAAATTATGCGCCAACTCTTGCCTTTCATAGATACATGGGTGTTAGGTGAAACTTAAGAGACAAGAGAAGATAACCAAAAGGTTAAAACACAGGTTTATAGTTACCAAGCACTAAATCAAGTCTGAGAAAATAATTCTACATAGGAAACAGATAGATGTTATTCAACACAGTCATTTACATGGCCAAAAGAACACAAAGTAGAAAAAAAAAAGTAAAAATTACAAATTAAAAGGTCAAAATTTACCAGTCTAACTTATTATGCACTAATTACAACAGCTTTTTATTTAATAATCTAAGTAAACAGAAGGGACCTATAGGATTATAAAATGATAAAACTGGTATCACCCAAAAGAAAACTGTGAGAAGGAGCAACACATACACTCAAGTCTCTCCAGACACAGGATAGTCTTTTTTAAAAAAAAAAAAAGATTGTATTTATTTATTTGACAGAGAGAGAGATCACAGGTAAGCAAGAGAGGCAGGCGGAGAGAGGAGTAAGCAGGCTCCCTGCCCAGCAGAGAGCCTGATGCGGGGCTCGATCCCAGGACCCTGAGATCATGACCTGAGCCGAAGGCAGAGGCTCTAACCCACTGAGCCAACCAGGTGCCCCCACAGGATAGTCTTTACTGTGTTTTAAACTTCTCCATGGGGCGCCTGGGTGGCTCAGTTGCTTGAGCACCTAACTCTTGGGTTTCAGCTAAGGTCATGATCTCGGGGTCCTGGGATAGAGCCCCGTGGCAGGCCCTGCACTCAGAGCAGAGTCCGCTTCTCTGCCTCTCTCTCCCTCTGCCCCTCTCCCCTCTTGTGCGTGAGCATATGCGTGAGAATGTGCACACTCTCTTTCTCTAAAATAAATAAATAAAATCTTAAAAAATCTCCAGAAAAACTCAACCAGATAATCATTTCAGTGAATGTTCCAGTGTTTGACAACTCACTCTCATCAAATGCACTCTAGATCTCCTGTGGCTCAGAAAGCCTTTCTGGGCCCATAGCTCCTGTGGTGATGCTGGTTTTGCCAACCTGCAGGGACAGAAACTTCCCCTCTATCCTTCAGAAGATACTGTTGTCTAGACTTTGACTAAATGTTCTTCCATCCTGCAAAACCCCCACGTGCCACCCCTCACACCAATCTGCCAAGCAGAAAGCAACTGACTACTAATCTCTTCAGTTACTTTTAAGTGCAGCCTGGGAAAGCAGGATAAAATACCACTGAGAGAAACCTAAAGATATTATGGCTTCAAAGTTAAGATAATATGCACCATTTTTATTCTTTCCCAGATAAATTGTGACATTTAAGAAATCTGCTACATTCATCTAGCAAATATATACTAAATCCCTACCATATGCTAAGCCCTGTGACAACACTGCCTCTTTGTTGTTCAGGTTTCACAAGTGATAGCTATGTGGCCTATTCTACCAGACAATGAAGGTCCACACCCACCCTCAGTTTTAACGTGTAAGGATGACAGAGTAGAAAACTGTCATAAGCCTTTTAAAAAAGGATTCATCACACTGCAGAGACTAAAAAAATGGTTCCCAAACTTGAGCGTGCACCATCACCTACTGACTCAGTGGCTGGAGGGTGAGGCCCAATAATCTGCATTTCTATCAAGTTCCCAGATGACGCTGCTGGTCAGGGGACCACACTTTGAGATCCAATGCTCTAGATTATGGGTTGGCAAACATTTCCTCTAAAAGGCCGAATAAATAGTTTAGATTTGGGGGGCCATACATTCTCTGTAGCAACTACTCAAAGTACAAAAGCAGCCATAGACAATATGTAAATGAATGGGTGTGGCCATGCTCCAATAAATCATTATTTATGGACACTGAAATTTGAATTGCTATAATTTTCAAAGGAATATTATTTCAGTAGTATCTTTTGATTTTTTTTTCAACTACTTAAAAATGTAAAACCATTCTTAGCTTATGAGTCATACAAAAACAGGCAGTGGGCCCTAATTAATGAACAACCAGGAATAAGAATTACTGATCTTAACCCATGTTCCCCCAAGTAACTTCTAAGAATATTTAGGGTTTAACAAGCCTTACATGAATAAAGATTTCTAGTGTCAGTTAAGTTTGGAAAGTGAAATTTAAGGATTTTTTACTGCAGGACTTCCCACAATATTCTCATAAGTATCTAAGAGGGGACTACAGTATATAATGTTTTCCAGATCCATCTGACTACCAAACCCATGCATCTAGTGTTCTATGAAGCACTCAGGAAACAGTGCCTTCAAATCTTTCGTAAAGAATAACAGATTCGGGGCGCCTGGGTGGCTCAGTGGGTTAATGCCTCTGCTTTCGGCTCAGGTCATGATCTCAGGGTCCTGGGATCGAGGCCCGCATCGGGCTCCCTGCTCAGCGGGGAGCCTGCTTCCCCCTCTCTCTCTCTCTGCCTGCCTCTCTGCCTCCTTGTGATCTCTCTCCCTATGTGAAATAAATAAAATCTTAAAAAAAAAAAAAAAGAATAACAGATTCGTAAAGTTAAAACAAAATAGGAGAGAAGATATTAATTTAAAAATGAGAAAGACAATTGCTTCTTATCAAAATAATAAAGAAAAATTCCTGCTAAATCTAAACAAATTAAAAAGAAAAAAGTAACAAAATAATAGGAAATTATTTTTAAAAAGATGGAGGGGGCATCTGGGAGCCTCAGTCAGTTAAGTGTCCAGCTCTTTATTTCAGCTCAGATCATGATCTCAGTTTGTGAGGTGGAGCACTGCCCACCGCCACCCAACCCCCCCCCCAGGATCGGGCTCAGCACTTGGTGTAGAATCTGTTTGAGATTCTCTCCCTCCCTCTGACCCTTCACCCACTCATGCTTTGTCTCTTTCTCAAATACAAAAATAAGTCTTTTTTTTTTTTTAAGATTTTATTTATTTATTTGACACAGAGAGATCAGGTCACAAGTAGGCTGAGAGGCAGGCAGAGAGAGAGAGGAGGAGGAAGCAGGCTCCCTGCGGAGCAGAGAGCCCGATGCGGGCCTTGATCCCAGGACCCTGAGATCATGACCTGAGCCGAAGGCAGAGGCTTTAACCCACTGAGCCACCCAGACGCCCATAAATAAGTCTTAAAAAGATGGAGAAATACAATGATAAATTTGAAAAAAAAAAGTCAAAGATGGTTTTCTACAATGTCAAATCTAATACAAAAGATGTGGAAAATGCAAACACATCAATAACTATGGAAAAAAGTGAAAAAGAATTACCAATGCCCTCAATCCCATATTTAAAAAAAGGAGATAAGGATGCAGGGTCTCTACAGATTTCTTGGTAATCGCTTTCAAACTTTTTAAGGACCAGATGACTCCTTGATAAATCCAAAGGATGTTTATTATTATCTCTTTGCCAGACACAAACACAGCAAACATATTTTTAAAAATACATTCAAAATACTATCAACTTTTCCCAGAAAAAAAAGTAAAAGTTTTCTTACATCATTTCCATGATACCAGTAGCAGTCAGTACCTTATGCCCTAAAAAGTATTAAACTGTTCAGGTTCTTCTTACTCTACACAATCTGAGGAGAAAAGGTGCCAGGGTATGCTACAGAAAGGAGACAAAAGCCACTGGCCCCACTGGAAAGGAAAGTCAGTAAAACTAAGCCTCCTCCCTTTCAAAGCATCTTACACCACAGCATCCTAATAACCTAGCTTATTAACTAAAAGGACACTTTCCTGACATGACGAAAAACCACACCATGAAGTATTCATGTAACAAAATAAACTCTACTATACAAAATATGTGTTATTTGTCTGAACACAAATCAGACAAAGAGCTTCTAAGAAACTGGATTTTTGTTATCTTAACTGGCCTGGGAATGCCCACAAATGCAACAACAGCCTAGTGGTACTCTCCAAGCATTATGGACCATGCTATCTGAAAGAGTGGCATGTGAATGTCAACAGTGATATAAAATGAAAGCGTTCTACACTTACTTAAAGTAAACTTGTATAAACCTAAAAGTGCCTGATTAATCAGTTTTAGAACACAAGAAAAGACTTCATATTGTTAATTCATTATAAGAAGCATTTCACTAAATCCTCAAATCTAAATATGAAAAAACATTTTAAAAATATTTTTAGGGAACATCTGGGAGGCTCAGTCAGTTAAGCATCCGACTCTTGACCTCAGCTCAAGTCTTGATCTCAGGACTGTGAGTTCAAACCCTGTGTTGGGCTTCATGCTGGGCATAGAGCCTACTTAAAAAGAAAAAAACAAAAAACAAAAAACTGAGGGTTACTGGGGGTGGGAGGGTAGGGATAGGGTGGATGGGTTATGGACATTGGGGAAGGTTTGTGCTTTGGTGAGTGCTGTGAAAGGTGTAAGCCTGATGATTCACAGACCTGTACCCCTGGCGGGGGGTGGGGGGGGCCTGGAAAAAAAAAAAGTAATCTTAAAAAAAATCATTTCCATTAAATATTTTAAAAATAGAAATGAATGAGCTTCTGATATGCTAAATAAAAGGAATCAAAATTAGAGAGAATGGAGAAAAGTAAAAAATTCTTTTAGATATGATTCACTACCTAGAAAACCTAAAATATCTGGCACAACATACACTCAGTAGAACATAACTCTGAGATCTCCATTATCAGATTACTTTTTTAAATACATTGTCTTCTATAGTTGACAAGTATACCAGATCTCAACTTACTCTTATCAGAGATAATGAATTGGATCTGAATTGAAAAGAGGGAAGTAAAGAACCAAGAAAGGTAAGCTACTTAAAGTCACAGAACACAACCGACAGATGCCAGAGGATGATACGAATCCTTGCATAATTCCCAAGCTTATACTCTTTCCATTTTGCCACAGTGCCAAAGGCACCTTCAGCTTAATGGATATTTTTTTAACACCTATTATGCACCAAGCACAGGAGTACGAAAATGAGTAAAATATCACATTTTAAGGAGACCTAAGTTAAATCAGTTGACCCATTTTTGGTTTAAAACCTATAGGTCTCCTAGAGGCACCTGGCTGGTTCAGTAGGTAGAGCATGCAACTCTTGATTCAGGGTCATGAATTCATGCCCCATGTTGGACATAGCACTTTAAAAAAATAAATAAATAAAAGGAAAGTATTCTCCAAAAATAAATCCTAGGCTTCCTAAATACAGGTTCAATGATCCTTCTACCTCCTAATCATTATATAGTCTAAAAATCCTATATTCTAACATGCAAAGTATTATTCTTTGTATGTATAATAAACACCATTTAAACGATTTTTTTTTATTTGAGACACTGTGTGCATGTGTGTGTATACACACACGCACACACACATGTATGTGCGAAGGGGGGACAGAGGGAGGAAAGAAGCAGATTCCTTGCTGAGTGCACAACGCACCTGGGGCTCAATCTCACCTCCTGAAATCATGACCCGAGTAGAAATCAAGAGTCAGGGGCTCAACCGACTGAGCCACCAAGGCACCCTAATAAACACCATTTTAATACTGGAGGTAATTCCAAAGTTTGTATGTTACAAATGTTATTACAAGAGTACCAAAAAGGATGACAACCCACAGACAACTTTTTTTTTGTGCCTTTAAGGCACCCTCAGTCCTGAACACACACACAAAAATGTAAGAAACAATTTGGGAATGGGGGAAGAGAAGAGGAGCAGAGTTCTAAGTCAATTTCCAAAGCAAACTCATTCAATTCAGATATAGCACATGTTCAAATATATCACTTGCAAATTTCCTACTGATATTTTAATGTAATCACTTAGAAACATGAATATTTAAGTGACTTCAGATAGTCATTCTCAGCAATCTTTTAAGAAAATTTCAGGTAATGCAACATCTGTACAGCTTGGAGAAATGTGGGCTTAAAAATAATATAGTTCAGTGGATTTATGCTGGATGAACACCCATAATCATTAACAAAACTGCAAAAGGCTCTGTATTGGATCTTAGCTGTTCAACATTTCTGATCACTGGCAAGATAAAGACCAAGAAATTATATTAAAACAGCAGAAAAAACCTTCAGAAAAATCACCAATTTCTACTTCAGCAAAGTAGAAGCCACAGCTGGCTATCTGTCATATTGAGACAAGGGAGAAATATAAAAACCAAGCAGGCCTTTCCAGAACAACTTGAGGAAGATGCCCTAATAATATGGGCCAGAGGAGGAAGTAACCCATTCAGGAGAATAACCAGGGAGCAGAGTAAAACAGAAGGACTCCCATCATCTACCAACTAATCTATGGACAACACACATGTGGAGATTCTGACCACTTTAAAAGAAAGTAATACACAGAGATAACTGAACTTTAAAAATCATTCTTCTGATAAAATTAATTCCAGTATAAATAGGAAAGAAGTGATTTTCTTATAACATGGGTGATTGCTGGCCAGGTAAAACTACAAAAAAACATGTTAAGACAAGGATTCTTTATAAATAAAAACTATACTTACCACAATCCATTCAGCAATATTTTCATAGAGTTCTGGACTAAAAATTGCTTTTTTAAGCCTAGCTAGAGGACCATCAGCATCTACTAATCTGCACCGCATGAAAACATCACAGTAGCCTCTAAAATCATTGCAAGGGGATCCAGGTTGCAAGGTGATGGTTCGACCAACAAAGTGCATGCTCCACCGCGAAGACCCTGTACTGGCACAAGTTGATGGATCCACTGGAAAAGAAGTGCCAAATATAAGCTGAAGATGAGATTCCTACCAGGCTAGCTGGGGAGAGAGGGAGGAAAGGAAAAAACTGCCTAAAATCATTACCATGACATCTTATATAGACTTGCATTAGTTAGGTTGGATAACACCACTGGTAATTCACCTTAAACATACAATATAAACAAATAGCCAGCAACTCCTGACTTTGTACCTACAATGGCTAACAGTGTTTATATTAATTATGGTCATAAAGCTGGCAGGTTTTTGTCTAGCTTATCATTTTTAAAACACTGTAGGGATCATAATACTAGAAACAAAATGCTATGCTACATTTAAAATTTTCCAAAGAGGATCGGTATTGGTGGAAATGTCCAAACTGGATAACAATGTTTAATGCTTAAAACTTAGGAGAAAAATGAGTGTCTGGCTGGCTCAGTTGATACAGCATGTGACTCTTTGATCTTGGGATCCTGAGTTCAAGCCCCACATTGAGGATAGAGTTCACTTAAAACAAACAAACAAAAATTTAGGGGCGACTGGTTGGCTCAGTCAGAGAACCATGCAACTCTTAATCTCAGGGTTGTGAGTTCAAGCCCCACACTGGGTCAAGAGATTACTAAATAATAATAATAATAATTATTATTATTATTATTATTATTTAAAAACTTGAAAAATTAGGTTCTAAAACAGATTTATATTCTTGTGTTTTTAAAAGCCTTACTCTTCTTCATACAGCAGACATGGCATAATTCCTTATCATCTTTGCCATCTGAACTGGCACAGGTACACTCCTCCAAGCCATACTTCTCACAGATAGAACCTGCACATTGCTGAAAGAAAAATAAAAGACCAGTTATTAATCTCTATACAGTCAAACCTATTGTTCACAGTGACAGGCAGGTATACACCTCTGATGCTAAAATGATTAAGTAGAAACACAAATGGAAAAAAAAAGTATAGATTAATATCAGAACTGGACTATATAAACACACCTGAAAAAGAGTTAAGTGTAAATAAGGTTAAGTGTAAATAATCTTTTAAAGAAATGGCAACTTAAAAAAATCTAAACAAAACAAAAACATAAAGAGATTAGATGAGCATCAATTTTACATTGGTTATTGTGGCTCCTTTACAAGAAGAGAAAAATGAAATTTTCCTCATGTAAAGTGAATGTTTAGCCAAGAAAGCTTTAAAAGCTTCACATTCAGATAAAATGACTAGAAGAATTCTTTTATATAGGATGTTAAAATACTAACTTATAAAACTCAAAAGCAATACAAAGTCATATGCCTAGCTATACAACTATTTTCCTCTAGAGACTATCAAACACATACAGTAGAAAGATGAAAGGTCAGTAACTAATCAAATGCCACCAGGCACTTATGCCACATGATACATTCATGGCTTTATGGGGGAACAAGGAGGGATATTATTGAAACAGGGACCAGGATCAATTACTGGAACATTGCAGCTTTAAGTAACGAACAATTATTCTGAAAAAGCAGAAAATGAAATAAAAAGCTTATAAATCAAATGCTTACCCCATTAATGCACACTTGTGTATGCCTGTTACAGTCTGTAAAGTTTGGTTTAGGATCAGAGGCTGGGCAGAGAGCTGTGATGCCATTACATATTCCTTCTTTTGCACAGTCTGAATCATCCCGACATTTCTCAGTTTTTGATTTGAACGCACACTGTGCTGTACAACAGGGACCTTGACTTGGGCTAGAATAAACAGTAAAGTGATTAAGGAAAATCACTTTCTTATTTCCTACATACATAGATACAATTCTAATTTTTAAATCATAAGTCTCACCTTTTAAATGTAAATATGTTACTGGTATAAAACTTCAAATTTTGGACTAAGAGGCTACTAAATTTCAACATTCTATAAATGTAAAAAAGTGATTCTCTTGTTTTTATAATCAAGGCATACTACATTCAACATTCTTAGTCTAGTTGCCTTTAGTGACAGGCTATCATAGAAAATAGATTTAATACTAGGTGAGCTATCAGTGTGTTTCACAGTTAACATCATACATTAGTCAATTCATCAATTTTTCTCACACTTATATGCTAAAATCAAACTAGGATATACAGACCAACCATTTAAAAAGTAGTGCACAAGCAATATTCTGTTGCTTATATCTACCACTACCAAAGTAATTTTGACAAGTAAAATAATTATACGACACTAAGTTACAAGAGTCTACGAAATCAGTATTACCTAAATATTTAAAGTTAAAATTCTAAAAATACGGATGATAGTCACATTTTTAAGTTAGGAACTAAATAGTGTTTATTTTATTGAGTGGCCTGTCTTTTGCCTTTTTTTTACATCCACCACACAAGCTACAATTACAAGTAGCTTAATCTGCCAACCACAGCACACTCATCAGTGCTACTCCAAAAAAATATATGACAGCACCAAATAAAGACGAAGTTTCCAAACCCTATGTGTCTCTTAAGGTCAGTTTTAAATGGGTCGTAACTGCCCCCGGCTGACCGATGGCAGCGTGAGCACTCCCGGGACAGGCAGGGTACCTGCACTGCTTCCCCGGCTTCAGCTTGCATTTCTTCCCCTCTGGCTGGTTTGCATCGTAGCAGCACTCATCTTTACACTGGTCACTATAGCCACAGTCACATTCTTCACCTTGCTCCACCATCCCATTTCCACAAATAGGTTGGCCAGATTCTGAGGAAAAGCAATAAAACAAAGTAAACAAAATAAAACAAAGTATACACACTAATTTGATTTAAAATCCACAAACTTTGGAACCTCATAACAAAGGGAGGAAGGAAAATTTGATGAACACAAAAAATAGAACTAGGAATCTCGAAATTAGTAAAAGACCTAAATTCAATTCTAACAGTGGCTCAGTCACTAGCACTGTGGCCTTGGGCAAGTCATTTCCCTTTTGGGGGGCCTCAGTTTCTTAATCAGGACAATGAAGAGATTTGACATTATGGTTCCCTCTAAGGTCCCTTTTGGAAGTTGTAACATTCTATTTAGGCTACACTGAGCATTATTGAACAATGATTGCACTATTTACATTACACAAATATGAATTAAGTTAGTGCTTCATCAACCTGAAAATTTTAAACCTTTTGTGTTAACAGAAAATTTCAAATATACATAGAAGTAGGAGAAGAAGTACAATGAACTCCCATGTACCAATCACGTAGCTTTAACAACTATCAACAATATGCTATGAACAATTCCGCCCAACATATTCATTTATTCTTGTAAATATTCCAGGATGAATCTAAGAGATAGGAGTTTTTTTCTCTTTTAAATCTAATCATAATAGCATTGTCACATCTAACAAAATTAATAATATGCTTAATAGCATCTAATACCCAATCCATTTTCAATTTCCTCAACTGTCTATTTACAATTGTTTTGTTTGAAACAAGTTCCACATAAGGATCCTCAACCCCATGGCTGCTTTTGGTTGATATGTATTCTTTTAATATAAAAGTCTCCCTCCTCTCTTTTTACTTTTACACTATATATTTGTAAAGAAATTGGGTCATTTTGTCTTACAGAATTGCCACGTTGTGTTTAGCTGACTGTATCCTAGTCAATAATTTTTTTAATGTACATTAATTTGCTCCTCAGCTAGACTCAAGCTAAGAGAAGAACTACATATTATTCCTATTTTTTTTTCTTTGTATTCCCAAAAGGCTAACAGTATAGGTTCAAAATTGGCTCATTAAGGTTAGACAGTCTGCTCTAAGCACAGTGAACAATTTTAGAAAAACTTTTAGGCTCTCTTTTAAAATTCTCGAATTTATCAATGGGCTTTAAGATCTGTAGAGGAATGCTACTCTTTGTAAGATCGGAAGATCACAGAACTTTAACATCTGTACGGAAATGACAAGAATCAAATGTCTTCACTTTCTAGAAAAGAAAACTAACTTCCAGAGAATCTGTGACTTGCCAAAAACCATGTGGCCCCAGTAGGGATCTAAAATCTGGTGCTCTTCTCTTTCTGCTACATCAAATTGATGTGGGAAACAGTTCTAGCATGGGTTTTAAATTGAGAACTGAGTAAATATAGGGGAACACATATCAAACACATGAACTCAACACAAGGCATATCTGAATCCAAACTATTCTAGAAAGACTAGCTTTATATTTAGAAAATTCATTCTTATCCTTAACCAATCAACTATTAAAGGAAATCTTAGAGCTAACTGAAGCTCTCTCCTCTTTCATTTTATACCACCCTTTCTGTTCTCTAAAACTAGAAGCATGAACATGAACATATATCCTAAGTAAGTAATAATGACTTTATTCTTAAGTTTTGTAATCATCATTTCAGAATTCATAGGACATGTAATTTAGGAGAAAAGGAAAAATGATAATGTCAGAAAACCTCTGAGGCAATATTTACTACACACTGGTTTTTACTTCATATAGAAATATTACTTCAAATAAGCTAGGACACATGGAAAAGGTGCTGTTTAAATGCAAAAATTATAACGGATACGTATTTCACTCTAATTTAAGAAACAAATTTCCTTACCATAATACCTACAATATGCTCATTTTTTTTTTAAAGATTTTATTTATTCATTTGACACAGAGAGAGATTACAAGTAGGCAGAGAGGCAGGCAGAGAGAGGAGAGAGGAGGAAGCAGGCTCCCTGCCGAGCAGAGAGCCCGATGTGGGCCTCGATCCCAGGACCCTGGGATCATGACCTGAGCCGAAGGCAGCGGCTTTAACCCACTGAGCCACCCAGGCGCCC
>LNAC01000291.1:861978-969663 GCA_002007465.1 Ailurus styani
CTCTCTCTGCCTGACTCTCTGCCTACTTATAATCTCTCTCTGTCAAGTAAATAAATAAAATCTTTAAAAAAAAAAATAATAATATGGGCGCCTGGGTGACTCAGTGGGTTAAAGCCTCTGCCTTCGGTTCAGGTCATGATCTCAGGGTCCTGGGATGGAGGCTCGCATCAGGTTCTCTGCTCAGCAGGGAGCCTGCTTCCTCCTCTCTCTGCCTGACTCTCTGCCTACATGTGATCTCTCTCTCTGTCAAATAAATAAATAAAATCTTCAAAAAAAAAATACGAGGTAGAATACTTAGAATATAGTAAATGCCACAAGAGAGGCATAACAGATGAATGGATAAACAAAATGTGGTATTATCCATACAACAGAATATTATCTGGCCATAAAAAGAATGGTATTCTGATACACACTACAATTTGAATGAAACTGGAAAGTTTTATGCTAAGTGAAATAAGCCAAACCTGGAAGGCCAAATAGCATATGATCCCTCCCATCTATATGAGGTACCTAGAATAGGCAAATTCATAGAGATGGAAAATAGATTAGGGGTTACCCAGTAGGGAGAGAGGGAAGTAGGAGTTACTGCTTTTAATAATTATAGAATTTGTATATAGAGAGATGAAAAAGTTTGGAAATGGGTAGTGGTGATGGTTGCACATCGCTATAAATGTACTAAATATCACTAAATTTTGACTTAAAATTAGCTTACAAACTAATTTTGTACATTTTTATTTTTTATTTATATTATACACATTTTATATCTTTTTTTTCTTTACCATAAGGCAAAAAAGAATCTCAAAGCAGCTTTATTCACATTAACTGAAACCCGAGAAGCCCAGGTGTTCAACAATAGGAGAGTGGAGGAGCAAAGAGTGATACAGTCATACAATACAATATTAACTACTCAGCATAAAATAGAACAAAACACTAATGATGAATCTCAAAATATGCTGAGTGAAAGCAGCCTTCCACAAAAGAATATAAACCATATGATTCCACTTATATGAAGTAAAACAAGCAAAATTTCCCTTCGATGAAATAAATCAGAATAATGGTTGCCTCTGAAAATGGCTAGGGACAGAAACGGACTGCGAAAAGAAATGAAAGAACTTTCTGGGGTGACAGAAATATTCTGTATTTTGACAATTTCTTAGGTTACACAGGTAAATGCGTTTGTCAAAGCTTATTAAATGGTGGGCTTTACTGTGCAACATTTCACTTACGTTTAAAAAAAAAAAGAGAACCAAAAACAATACTGAACTTATAAAGGCCTAAAGTGTTTAAGGGTGAAGCATACTGATGTCTGCAATGCATTTTAAAGATTTTTATTTATTCATTTGACACAGAGAGCGAGATTACAAGCAGGCAGAGAGGCAGGCAGAGAGAGAGGAGAGAGGAGGAACCAGGCTCCCTGCCGAGCAGAGAGCCCGATGTGGGCCTCGATCCCAGGACCCTGGGATCATGACCTGAGCCGAAGGCAGTGGCTTTAACCCACTGAGCCACCCAGGCGCCCTGCAATGCATTTTAAATTGCAACAAAAAAAAATATGGGACCGAGGGAAGGGTAAGTTAATAAATAAGTTGTAAAGAAAATACGGCAAAGTTTTAATAGTTATAAAATAGAGGTGGTGGGTGCATGGGTATTTCAAGTTTTCTGAATGTTTGAAAATATATGTTGGGAAAACATACATACCAACGAAACAGTTGTTTCTCTTCTTCTCAAGAACTTGGCTTATATTTCTAATACTACAGAGTGAGAATTTATTGTTGTTAAGTTTGTCCCCAGATGTTGCTCTTGCATACATGATGTAATTGCCATTTTCTTTCTGTCCTAAATTCTTAGATTCTCCTGGAGTGCACTCTGTTCCAGAATCATGCTGCCAAACAGAATATAGAGTTACATAAACAGGAAGTAAAATACGGTTTTCGGGTCATCTGATTAAATGTAATTTTCTCACCAGAAGAACAATGGAAGCTTATGGACCCTCCTCTAAAAAAGATCCTACAATTGTTTTAGACTGAGAAGGAAAACAATTTGCTCTTTTAGGAGTCACTGTCTTAGAAAGGGAAGAAAAATGGGTGAAGGTCTACCCACAACAATGTACAGCTCTGTAAAGAGGAAGTAGAATGAAATATAAACCATATAAAGTATCTCAAAAATAAGCTTGCCACGCACTCCTATGTTTATTGCAGCATTATTTACAATAGCCAAATTACAGAAAGAGGCCAAGTGCCTACTGACCGATGAATGGATAAGGAAGATGTAGTACACATATACAATGGACTATTATTTAGCCATAAAAAATGAAATCTTGCCATTTGCAACAACATGGATTGAGCTAGAGAGAATGATGCTAAGTGAAATAAATCAGTCAGATAAAACCAAATACCACACAGTTTCACTCATATGTGGAATTTAAGAAACAAAACAAATGAACAAAGGTAAAAGAGAGAGAAACCAAGAAACAGACTTTTAACCATAAAGAACAAACTGATGGTTACCAGAGAGGAGGTGGGTAGGGCGATGGGTGAAATAGGTGATGGGGATTAAGGAATGCACTTATCATGATGAGAACTGAGTCAGATACAGAATTGTTCAATCACTATATTGCATACCTAAAACTAATATAACACTGTATGCTAACTACACTGGAATTAAAAACTTAATAAAATGAAAAAAATAAGCTCACCTACTTTCAAAACTAGTAACAAGAATATAAACTACTTAAAATGACTAAATATTCTTAGGGCACCTGGGTAGCTCAATCGTTAAGCATCTGCCCAGAGTCATGGGATCAAGCCCTGCATTGGGCTCCCTGCTCCGTGGGAAGTCTCCTTCTCCCTCTCCCACTCCCCCTGCTTGTGTTCATCTCTCGCTGTGTCTCTCTCTGTTAAGTAAATAAATAAAAAATTTTTTTAAAAAAAGAAAAATTGTCTGAAGAACTGGGTCTTCTCCATCTAGCCATCTAGCCATATTCTGGAGGAATAGTCCTCAGGCCTGTTAATAATGTCTTAAAAACAAAATAAAACTCTTTTAAAAAAATGACTAAATATTCTTTAACATACATGCTAAATTACTATGACTATTTCAGAGAGGAAAGATGAGGAAAGAGGAAACAAAAGAGAACGGCATGAAGCTAAGTACATACAAGATAGGCATCTAAGAGAGTTGACTTATTAACTAGTATGAAGAAAGATAAGTAAATGCTATTTTTTTAAAAGATTTTATTTATTTATTTGAGATAGAGAGAGAGGGAGAGGGAGAGAGACTCTAAAGCGGACTCCACACTGAGCACAGAGCCCAACACGCGGCTTGATCCCACAACTACAAGATAATGACCTGAGCCGAAACCAAGAGTCATTTGAGCTACCCAGGTACACCAGTAAATGCTATTTTTAAGTGACAATTAAGAAAAGCCAAGTGGTAAAACTAAAACACTCTTTGCAAGAGTAAAACAACAGACATACATATATTTATACACGGAATGTTTATGGTGTTGGCAAATACTACTGAAGTATCAGATACATACCAAAAAGTACCAAGTACCAAACGATATAGGTCCATAAATTTTTTCAAAGTAAATATACTTATGTGACCAGCACTGAGATCAACTAACAGGTACTACCAGATGACAGCAACATCCCCACCTCCGTTCCTCCCCTGGGAAATAGGCATTCAAAAAACAAACCAGGGGTGCCTGGGTGGCTCCAGGGAGCCTGCTTCTCCCTCTCTCACTTCCCCCTGCTTGTGATCACTCTGTCAAATAAATAAATAAAATCTCAAAAACAAAAATGAAAACATGAACAACTTCACAATGCTCCTCAAACAACAATTCAGAACTTGCCAGAAAGGGTGAAAATATTTGGGTCCTATAATAAAAGTTCTATTTAATTAAATTGTTATTTGAATACCCAACAATTCTACCTCCCAGAAAGAAAGAATGCCCAAGGGCATTATTTTTCTTCTTAAAATCCATATAAATTACTTTCATTTTCTACTCCCTAATCTGAAACAACTACTTTTTTAAAGTTTCTATTCTTTTTTTTTAATTTAAGTAATATCTTCATCAAACATGGGGCTCAAACTCATGACTCAAAGATCAAGAGTTCCATGCTCTTCCAACTGAGCCAGACAGGCGCCCCCTGAAGCAACTATTAAACGTAAGACCTCTCCTATCACATTTATTCTTCCTGATACCTCTTGCTGTTCTCCTGAACCTAGATTCAGCATTTAACAACTCTTGACTATTCTCTAATACTACCTTGCTTTATGTTTTCATTCTACAGAATTCAATTTGCTTTATGATAATGTATGACACTAGATTTATTCTCAGCATCAGAATTTTAGAAAAAGAAAGAAAAAAATCCCAATACTGTATAACTCTTGGTATTATCACAAAATATTTTCAATTCAATAAATATTAGAATGTGTCCGATATTATATGAGGAACTAAAATATAATATAAAAATATAAAGATGAATTTAAGTACTGTCCCTAGCCCTCAAAGCCTTACATTCTATTTAAAAGAGATTAGCATATTTTGATATCCCTGGTTAGTCTGACTCTCTGCCCCATAAATCCATTACAGATACCACTAATCGGGGGTGCCTGACCGGCTCAGTTGATACAGTACGTAACTCTTGATCTCAGGGTCATGAGTTCAAGCCCCAAACTGGGCAAAGAGCTTGGTTGCTTACTTACTTACATACATAAATACATCAACAAACAAACAAACAGATATCACTAATCAGTAATTACTTTACTAGCCCTGAGGATATTATAATAGATAATCATTAATGGCCATGGAGGAAGAAGAGCTTATAAACAAGCATGCCAACTATTCATATTTGTCATACTCAGTACAGGGGATAAACAAGCACACCAATGAGCAAAATATAAAATAGAATATAAGGCTATCTTGACGATATCATCCAAAAGTGCTGACAGTTCAAATGGTTTCACAAAGAAACTCCAAGTTTGACAAGAAAACAGAAAAACTTTCCTGTGATTATAGAAACAATACATATTCTTTTAGGAAATTTAGAAGATAAAAAGTTTCAATCATACTCAACTATGCATAATGACTACTATTAACATTTTGGTCTACTTCCTACCTGACTTGTACCTAGTCATATCATATTTTAATACAAAATCTGAACTATACCACTTGTACAGTTAAATACATGGCTTCTGTTAGCTTAACAGTATAAGGCAAATACTGATTTTTAAATGATTGTAGAGCAATCCAGGATACTTTCCTATTGTGGGGCCATTTAGGCTGTTTAAAACTTTTTTTTATAAATAAATGAAACTGATGGATACTTTTTAAAATGCATATAAATCTTTGACAGATTCTGCATTTTTCTTTTATAAAGTTGGATTCCCAAGGGTAGAGTTTCTGAGCTACAAGGTCAAATATTTTAAGGGTCTTGATACAAATGACTGACAAAAGGATTCTATCAATTTACATTATATAACATGGATCAAGATTTCAGTAGGCAAAGATGGGAAGGAATTAGGTTCCTGGCAAAAGGAAAATTTTAAAAGACTATAAATAAATTAATTTGATAAGGGAGGGCAATTAACACCAGAAATAAACCCAAAAGATGGAAATCCCTAAATGCTAAGATAAGGAAACTGTATCAACAATATCAGCAGGTACAAGAAATAAGGTTGTAAACCAAAGTGACATGATCAAAACAATCAGAACTATAATCTAGACAAAGATTAATTCGGTAAGAGCAAGCACATATTATAACTTTCATACTGAGAGACAGTATCTCATTTATGATTACAACTTCCCAAGACAAAGCTTATAAAGTGGTTAACAACAGGTGTACAATAAAGATTTGGGATAAGATAAATAAATAAAAGTGATAGTGTGAACCACTCAGGGGAGAAAGTAACACTGACATAGTACAGATGTACAATAGGAAAGACAGAGACTGATTTCAGATAAAGATGTCAAGGGAGACAGGCTCGAAATTTATAGTCCTGGCCACTCTTAGTAAATATTTATAAGTAATTTAATAGTAAGCCCTACTGTGTATATGTATGGTAGTGTGAATAACATGCACAAAGGAATGCGATTGAGCATGGCAGAGTCATACCCTACTAGAGTCTGGTATGAGAGAAAAGATAGCAGGGTAGGCAAAGAATGTGAACCAATTTATCCATTAAACAAAAAGCCATAAGGAATATAAAATTAATATACTAAAAAAAATTGCTGGCAGCTGGGTAGGGAATAGATTAGGCAGGAAATGAAAAGAGAACAGATTAGATTCCCTACTCCAAGTATGGTCTGCAGACCAGGGGTAGCTACAGCATCATCTGGGAATGTCTCAGAAATGTAAAAACTGGGGCACCTGGGTGGCTTAGTTCGTTAAGGATCTGACTCTTGACCTCAGCTCAGGTCTTGATCTCAGGGTTGTGAGCTCAAACCCCACGTTGAAGCCTCCCTTTAAAAAAAAAATTTTTTTGCAGAAATTTGTTCCCCCCATCCCCACCCCTCGTGGAATCTGTATTTTAAGACGCTTGGTAATTTGCACGCACGTTAAAATTCGGGAGCCCCTACATCACTCAGCATCAGGGAAATACGAATCAAAACCACAATGAGATACTACCTCACACCAGTCAGAATGGCTAAAACTAACAAGTCAGGAAATTACAGATATTGATCAGGATGCAGAGAAAGGAGAATCCCCCTACACTGTTGGTGGGAATGCAAGCTGATGCAGCCACTTGGAAAACAGTATGGAGCTTCCTCAAAAAAGTTGAAAAGAGAGCTACCCTACAATCCAGCAATTGCACTACTGGGTATTTACCCCAAAGACACAAACCTAGTGATCCAAAGGGGCACCTGCACCCCAATGTTCATAGCAGCAATGTCCAAAATAGCCAAACTATGGAAAGAGCCCAGATGTCCATCAACAGAAGAATGGATGTATATCATCAACAGAAGAATGAATACACACACACACGCACGCATGCACGCACACACACTGGAATACTACTCAGCAACCAGAAAAATGAAATCTTGCCATTTGCAACAACCTGGATGGAACTAGAGGGTATTAGGCTAAGTGAAATAAGTCAATCAGAGAAAGACAATTATCATATGATCTCACTCATATGCGGAATTTAAGAAATAAAACAGGATCATATGGGAAGAGAGGAAAAAATGAAACAAGATGAAATCAGATAGGGAGAAAAACCATAAGAGACTCTTAATCACAGAAAACAAACAGAGGGTTGCTAGAGGCGGGGGATGGAGTACCTGGGTGATGGAATTAAGGAGGGCATGTAACGTAATGAGCACTGGGTATTATATAAGACTGATGAATCACAGACCTGTACCTCTGAAACCAATAAAACATTATATGTTAATTTAAAAAAATAAAATATAAATAGAAGAAAAAAATTGGGGAGCCCCTAGCCTAAACGACAGAGGAGTAGCTGAAGAGTACTACAACTCCCCTAGTGAGGGCTGGAATCAAGGGGACTGAGAGAGAAAAGAGAACATTTACTTGCCCTTGAAAAAACAAACTAACAATAAACAATAGTTCTCTGCTCATCTCTACAATTTCAATTACTCTTTTAAGAACAGATCACATAGTGTGGGGTGCCTGGGTGGCTCAGTCGGTTAAGCGTCTGCCTTCGGCTCAGGTCATGGTCCTGGGATCAAGCCCCATATCAGGCTCCCTGCCCAGTGGGGAGTCTGCTTCTCTCTCTCCTTTGCTCATGCTCATGCTCTCTCTCAAATAAATAAATAAATAAAACAGATCACATAATGTATACATTTCCTGCAAAGAGAAACCACTTTCCAAGTTTTTAACCTCTAATGAGAAAAAAAAGTATTGAGCTCAAGAACAAAACAAACAAAAGAGTGGATCACAAAAGCAGTCAAGAGGCAGAAAGATTAAACTTTTTAAATAGTTTATCCAAGAATATTAATAATCTATCAATTTCTGATAGGGACTTAGAAGAAAGACTTGTAATTTAGTGAGATGGCACTTCCATTTTACAAACTGGGAGAAAATTAGAGACATGCATTTGAAGGTTTTAAGCTCCAACTATATGTTTTTTCTAAACTTATGAAAATTTCCATTTTTACAAGTGCTATGGTACAAGTACAATGAATTTACATAGTTGTCAAATGAAATTTTCCCAAATTTGTTATTTAATAAGCCACACCAAAATCACAAATATCTTTCAGTATTTTGTATTTCTGTGTGCATTAATCTTTAGGTCATGTGCAAATCAATATGATGGACTGAATACTAAATGACACCAAAGAATTATTAATTTTGTCAGGCATCATACATTACAGTCATGTAAGAAAATGCCTAATTTTTTCGGGATGTATACTGAATTATGTAAGGGTAAATAAATTTACCTCTAATCCTACAAGAAGAAAGAAACACACAGAAAGGAGATGTGGCAACATCTTACTAACTCTTGAATCTGAATCAGAAGTTGGCAAACTGGAGCCAACAGCCCATTTTTATATGGCCTAAGCTAATGGTTTTCCATGTTTAAAGGACTGTAAAAACAACAAAGAAAAATATGCAATAGAGACCAAATGTTACCCCCAAAACCTAGCATATTTACTAGCAGGGTCTTTATAGAAAAAGCTTACTGATCCCTGTTCTAGGTAACGGGCATGTAAGAATTTATTGTACTATTTTTCTCTACTTTTGTGTATGTTCACACTGAAAATTTTTACAATATCAATCCACAATAGAGATAAATCTAACAAACTCCAATAATGTTTTAATAGAAACCAAGCAAAAAACAAAACAAAACACTTGATATGTTGCTAACATTCAAAATGTACTTTAAACAATGAAAAGTGAGGGGAGCCTGGGTGGCTCAGTTGGTTCATCATCCCACTCTTGATTTCGGTTCAGGTCACTGTCTCGGGATCGAGATCGAGTCCCGAGTCCACACTGTGGGTGGAGCCTGTTTAAGATTCTCTCCCTCTGCCTCTGCCCCTCCCCCTGCTCATGGGCACTGTTCTAGGACCAAAAGACAGAGAAGTGAATGAAACAGACAAAATCCTCGCCTTCACAGAACCCTGCATTGTTATGCTTACTTTTCTTATTTGACTTACACATATTCTATTTTCCTCCCTTTCAGTAGTGTCAAGTACATTCCTGTGTTCCAATATATAAAAACTAAACAGTCAACTATACTTCCATTAAAAAAAAAACCTAAACATCCATATGTACTTGTATTCAATGTAAACAAATCACTCAATATAAAATGTAAAAACTTTTAAAAAATCTAATAATTAGGCAATACTTACTGGAGATCCAAAGTTATGTCCAACTTCATGAGCAAAAGTAATGTGAGAGACTTTGGGGGGTACATGAGATCCGTAGTTCTGAACAGTAATAATTCCAGTGTTTAAGGACTTCTTCTTACCATCTGAATACAGCTTACTTTTTTCACATATTCCTCCAGAGCTTCCTAATTCAGAACAAAAGATGGCTAAATTAGCATCTATTCACTCCCTAAAATAACTTTCTAACATATACTATATTAAATTAAAACATTTCTCCTGATCTCACAAAACAAACTGAGGGTTACTGGGGGGTGGGAGGGTAGGGATAGGGTGGATGGGTTATGGACATTGGGGAGGGTTTGTGCTTTGGTGAGTGCTGTGAAAGATGTAAGCCTGATGATTCACAGACCTGTACCCCTTGGGCAAAGAATAAAAATAAAATTAAAAAAAAAATATATTCCACATATATCAAATACTCAAAAGTTTCTTTAGTCCAAGATTAGGAAGTCATTTCAAATAAGTTTGAATGGTACACATAAAGAAACTCCCAGGACTTAGTATAAGGCCCTTAAGAAAATGTTCTTCAAAATTAAAATATTCCCTAATTTTTGCTCCCATTAACTTAGCAAAAGAAAAGTTTCTGTTAAATTTGAATATACCCGTATTTACACTGTCAAAGCCTATAACTTATTGTTAAAAAAAATTTTTTTCAAAGTAAGTTAAAAAATTGAATTATGATTTTCCAATGTGTCTTGAGAATACTCCCGAATTTTAAAAGAAAACCTATAGTGCTACTTCTATTATACATATTAAATAACTTTGTAGTTCACCTGTTCCATAATAGGAACTTTCCAAAATACCCTCATACCAAAATAAAAGTACTTGTACATCTAAAGGCAGTTAATATAAGAAATTAGAAAAAGAACAATGGGAAAATTAGAAACTGGCTGGCCAACCCATGTCTGTATGTACACAGTACTGAGAAGAACATAGTTCTTTTAATAACACTGTTAAAGACTCTTCATAAGAACTCTCTAGTTTGGGCGCCTGGGTGGCTCAGTGGGTTAAAGCCGCTGCCTTCGGCTCAGGTCATGATCCCAGGGTTCTGGGATCGAGGCCCACATCAGGCTCTCTGCTCGGCAGGGAGCCTGCTTCCTCCTCTCTCTCTGCCTGCCTCTCTGCCTACTTGTAATCTCTCTCTCTCTCTGTGTCAAACGAATAAATAAAATCTTTAAAAAAAAAAAAGAACTCTCTAGTTTACATTCACATGTAAAGGGTTTCTCTCTTTGATTTTTTTATTAAAATACAATCAAATGTTAGGATATTCTGATAATTGATCACATTATTTCAAATTAGCTTTCTATATGCAAAGTTACAACCAAGTTATTAAACCACTAAAAAATCTAATGTTTATAATCCCTGATAAAGCATATAACAGAAGGCAATTAAAAATAGATTTGCTAGAATGGCATAACACTACAATTGCTGCCCTGTTCATTTTAACATTAAAAAGGAAATTTAACAGGGGCTCTTGGGTGGCTCAGCTGGTTAAGCACCTGCCTTTGACTCAGGTCATGATCCTGCAGTCCCAGGATCTAGCCCCACATCAGGCTCCCCATTCAGTGGGCAGTCTGCTTCTCCCTCTGACCCTCCCCCCATCTTGTACTCTCTCTTTCTCTCTCCCTCCCTCTCAAATAAATAAAATATTTTTAAGTAAATTTAACACAAAATTAACATAAATTTGAATTACCATTATGATTTAGGAAGCCAAAATAATAAGCTCCACAGAAAAGTAAACTGAAAAACAAGCCATATGCAGATTTTAACTAGCACAAGATGGAGAACTTTTATGATATTCAGAACTTACTACCTTTTCTACAAAGAAAACTGAACAGAAAAAAACCACAGCAAATGATTTATGAATATTTAATATATTTTCTTATGCTACTTCTACTTTTGTAGATGAATCCTAAGGACTGTATCACTATTCCCAGAAATTAGAAAAGATATGAATAAACACTCTGTACATAATTATAGTTTTAAACAAATAGTAAGTTAATATCCTGCCTTAGTGAAGATATGTCATATGCAAACTGGTCCAATGCAGTACTGTCAAACTTGAATTAAGCATAGAAGACTTCACACTGTAAATCTTTATCAGTTAAAAAAAGAAAAAAAAATAGCATGTATTAAAAATCTGGTAATATATTTTTCTGTATTTTTAAGGTCTATATAGTTTAAGGGAAGATAAGACATAAATTTGAAAGTTCTCTTCTAAAATATAGTCTTTGTAATTTCACATCTTGTTTAATGTCTCAGTAAATGCTTTTGGTTTTAATGTGTATCTCTTACAGAAAAGTTTAATATGTTACAAACTAATAGTATGTTAAAATAGCTCAACCATATAGAAAAAACAAAACGCTATACTTAATTTTATAAGTTATGGTTTAATATTTTTTGGCAGTAGTGCACTGATTTTTTTAATTCCAATATAGTTAACATATAGTGTTATATTAATTTCAGGTATACAATATACTGATTCAACAATTTCATACATTACCTAGTACTAAGTTATAGTTTAATTTTTTTACAAAATAATGCAACTAGTTCTGATGTGCCAGAAACTCAATCAGTGATATCATATATACCTATAGCTAAACCATAGCTTAAGTTCATTAATTGCTTTGTATTATACATTTAAAATTTTACTACATGTAGTCATCATTGCAAAACACAAATTGTGAATAATAATGAGAAGGGTAATTTTTTTTTTTTTTTAGTTAAGAGCTATTACTGATGGATAGATGGCTCAATAACCAACAAAGAAGTACAATGACATTTTATCTACAATACAGCCTGAGCGTTCAAGTCACAGAATATCACTCCTAAACTTTAAAAACAGACCCCCACCCCAGGCTCAAAATTAGAAAACCTACAGGATAATACAATATAATATCCTGACAGAGTCCACAACCACAGTTTTGATGTAAGCAACCCTAAACACTTAAAATTTAACATACTGATCATGCAATGTTAATTTGAGCAGTAACTGAATAAGACAACAGTCCCACTCCTCGACAGGTTATCAGGAAATGTGCTAGAGCATTTCTTTGTCTTTCATGTCTGCAGAGCAGTATTCACAATAGGGAGGGACCAGAGATGTTAAACACCCTGCATGCAACAATCCAGACTGCACAAAATGCCAATATTAACTGTCCTCTTGTAATATTCTAACGATGTAATTCTCCCCAGCCTTATAATTAGACTTTTAAACAACATGTTAAGAATTTGATAGGCTATGGATTATCCTGAGAACATGGAATTGAGCTCTGTATGTCCTTCAACCCTAATATATAAAATCAAACTAAAATTTATAAACTTAAGAAACTATTGCTAACAATTGAAGCGTCTCAAAAAATGTTCTTTACAAATGGTCAGAGGAATACCGAATGGTTCAGGATTAATTATGGAGATGAACTCCAGAGAGTTCTGCCCAAACTGAGACTATGTTCATTAGGGTAACATTAAGGATAATATATGAGCAGGAACGCACCTTAATGTATTTTTAAAAACTGCCCCTCTCAAAAGGCATGTTAGAAGGGTGCCACAAATAAAGTAAAATAAAAAAGATGATCAAATACAAGGAATTTAGTTAAGGAATCAATGCTTCAGTCTCTAAATTAAATAAGAGGCTACCTGCTTAACACAGAACTGAGCTCATACAAAGAAAAGTTTGAAGAAATCTTTCCAGATCCATAATCAACATTGACTTTGTGTAGAAGACCAGATTCCCTTTTTTTGACTCCCTTCTAATTCCTGTATAATTTTAAATGGGAGCCTCCAAGCCAGCCCAGTTCACTAGTTGTTTCTACTTATTATGGAGTTGGGCAGGAGGTTCTGTCTTCCTGATTACAGAAACCCAAGGCAGTAACCATCTACAGTATGATATTAAATAAGAATAAAAAGTAGTGTAAGAAGACTTACAAACAAGAAACCTACTATTCAAATGTTTCAACTTTCACTGCTTTTCCCAGCTTAACTGAGTCAGTGAAGACCACAGCTAATAATTTGAGTAATATTCTGTGAAAATTAACATCACAACAAAACCCTCTACACCGGGGAACCTGGGTGACTCAGTGGGTTAAAGCCTCTGCCTTCAGCTCAGGTCATGATTTCAGGGTCCTGGGATCAAGCCCCTCATTGGGCTCTCTGCTCAGCAGGGAGCCTGCTTCCTCCTCTCTCTCTGCCTGCCTCTCTGCCTACTTGTGATCTCTCTCTCTCTCTCTCTCTCTCTCTCTCTCTGTCAAATAAATAATCATTTTTTAAAAACCCTCCACACCACCATCTATTTATAGTAAAATATCTGCAGAACTAAACAAAACTAAGCTAAATAATACAACAAAATCAGAATTAATTAGGCCAAATAAAAATGGAAAAATTAAGAAAGAGTAACAGATCACAGGTTGAGCAGATCAGCTGTGAAATGGTACTTTTTAATAAACAGATAACCACAAAAATTACTAAGATCTATAGGCAGAAACATGCAGTCTCAAAAAAGGACAGAGAAAAAATTACAATGAGAAATAAATACACTGAAACAAAATGATTTACCTAAATTTATAGAGAGAACAGACAAGAACCCAGTCTCCTAGCTCCCAAACCAGTGCTTTTCCCAAAATGATATCTAAATATTAAAGAGCAGAAAGCTTTCATAACTCTTCTTTCAAAAAAATGAATTCCAACAATACAAAACCTCTACTAAGATGCAAGAAACATTTAACTTCTTATCAGAAACATCTTAGAGAAAGCTAAGATATTATAGTATATAATACTCAGCAGAATAAATACACTAAACCTAGAGTCAAAAGGTCTAAACTCTGGGTTCTGTGTGATCCGGGTCGGACACAAAATCTCTAATCTGTTTTCTAATCTGCAGAAATGGAGGTAATAATACCTACACCTCAGAAGGGTATTGAAATAATCAATAAAGCCAAATATGTATTTTTCCTTATAAAAAATTACAATGTAGAGTAACTGGGTGGCTCAGTCAGTTAAACATCTGCCTTAGGCTCAAGGTCATAATCTCAGGGTCCTGGGATCAAGCCCCGTGCTCAGCTCGAGGTCCCTCTCCCTCTTACCCTCCAAGCCCCACTTGTGTGCACACTCACTCTCTCTCAAATAAATAAAAATCATTTAAAAAAATACAATGTGGGTCAAAAATAAAACTCAGTTCACATAGTCAAAGGGCAAAGGGAAGAGAAGAAAACTGTCAATGTCATGTTAAGGCAGATACCGTATACTGGAAAAACTGGACCAAAAGAACAAAGATCAGGGTGCCTGGGTGACTCAGTGGGTTAAGCATCTGCCTTCGGCTCAGGTCATGATCCCGGGGTCCTGGAATGGAGTCCCGCATCAGGCTCCCTGCTTAGCGGGGAGTCTGCTTCTGCCCTTCTTCTGCCCACCTCCCTGCTTGTGCTCTTGGTGCTCTCTTGGGCTCTCTCTCTCTCTCTCTCAAATAAAATATTGGAAGAAAAAAAAACAAACAAAAAAACCCCCAAAGATCCCTTCTCTTTCCCACTCTGGATCCCATTCTTCTGTACCTCCCAACAGCTCTTAGAAAAAGGCTTCTAAGAACTGGAGTTGGGGGGTTAACACAGAGTAAAGGAAGAGGGAATTAGATGAAGAACTTATGACAAAAATACAAGTTATGTATCCCACTTTCAATCAAGAACTTTGCCCACTGATGTTCAGTACAATGAGTAGCATACAAATGGTGGTTCAAATATCAAAATAACTAGATATAAAGACTAATTATCCTCCAAACCCATTACCCTAGATTAATCATGAGAAAAACATCAAACAGACTGCAACAGAGTGGCATCCCACAAGATACTTGACCAGTACTCCTCAAAATTGCCAAGGTCATCAAAAACAAAAAAAGTCCAAGAAACTAAAATAGTCAAGAAAAGACTAAAAAGACATGATAACTAAATGTAATGTGGTATCTTGGATGAGATCCTAGAACAAAAAAGAGACCTCAGGTAAAAACTTTAAAAAGTGAATCAACTATGAACGTCAGTTAATAATTTTGTTAAATGTAACAAATGTACCATACTAATGTAAGCTGTTAAAAATATGTATGGGGCATTTACAGGAATTCTCTATACTATTTGTTCAATTTTTCTGTGAATCTATAACTCTACTAAAAATACAGCCTATTTTTGCATCTACAGACATGAGGCTATCTGAAGATTTTAAAAAACTGACCAAGCTCCTTCAGGAGTATGACATTCCTAATGAATTAAAGTCTGAAGCTGAAAACGTAAAATGGTTTCTGGTCTGAAATCATCCAGTCACCTGTCCAGAAGCCATTCTGTGAATAAGTTTCCTTAGAGACAAAAATATGAATATGGTAGTTCTCAAACTTGAATATGAATCAGAATCACCTGGAAGGCTTGTTCAAACCAAGATTGTTGGGCTCTACACCGAGAGTTTCTGATTCAGTAGACCTGGGTGGGGTCCATGAATTTGCATTTTCTAACAAATTCCCAAGAGATGTTGATGCTGTTAGTCTAAGGAGCACACTTTGAGAATATATTAATGGTAATTTACAACAAAATATCAAATGAATCCTTGAACTTCCACAGTACTTATTAGTGAATAAGTAGGAGAAATCATAAACTTTGTAATAAATCATCCAACTTTTTCAAGATGGGGAAAAGAAATTTCAGAATATAAAAGTTATAAAACATGTAAAATTATCATAGGAAAGAGTGAGATTATACAATCTGCTGAGAATGCAAGTAATATAATACCAAGATAGGTCAACATAAAAGACAAATATAAATCTCCAAAAATACTGTACTATGATCTACAGTTCAGGACATAAATTTGCACCTTAATGACAACATGAAAATGTGGGAGAAAAACCAAAGAAGCTTTGAAAATTGTAAAAGTTAATATTCATTGCTGGCTTTAAAAATAAAGCAAGAAATATAAAAGCTAAAATACAGTACTACTTAAGATGTTAAAATATATATCACAAATCAAACAAACTAATTAAAGGACGGGAATAGAAAAGCTTCCCTTACTGGGCGTAAAGCATTCTATCTTTTAAAAAGATAGAAATGATACATCAGAAGAAAAAGATATTACCATATATAGCTCAAAGAGATGACAGGCTACTGATCAAACTCTGTATGCCAAAGTTATATTCAAAGAGTCTGGGACTGTTTCTACTCAATCGTTCAATTAATAAATTTGTATTGTCTAAATTAGGCTCCTGAACTTATTAGACTGTAAATTACAGACTCCCTATTCCCACTATAATGGGAAGGGGATTATCCTATCCCAGCTTTCTTAGTGACAGCAGTTTCCATAGCTAAAGCAGAGATGCCAGTTTGGGCCAGATGGTGAGGTTAGTGGAGCTGTGGGTACTGGGCCTATATACTGCTTATGTCTCTTTTCAGACAACACTTACTTACCTTTTGTTAAAATAAAGGCTGTAAGTAAAATAATAATAAGGACAGTCTTTCTTTCCTTTTACCTACTGCTTCTGACTGGGGTTTCTCTGCTCTCCATCTCATTGCAGGACAGAAGCAAGAACATAGTTTTCCCCCTTTTAATTCTAAGGACCTCTTTCCCAGAAAAAAAAAATATTTTTTTTAATTAATAACATTAACTTTCATGAAAAAATTCATATTAAGTACCACTTCTTCCTCACAAAATTATTTCAGCCACTGAATGTACCAAATGTCAGGCTATCTCCCCACTAGTACTCATTTCAAAATAAAAAGCTACTTCATCTATTTTTCTACTTACTTTAAGCTTATGACTCTTGCCGAACTCAAGCTCTTTAAATTAAGATATTGTACAGACATCAGTTTCTACTATACTTTTGTAAAATTCAACTAGCCCCGAAAATTGCTTGTTTCAAGTATTAAGCCAAGACATAGTTAGATAAACTACCTGAAGGTGCTCCAACCCAAGCCAGACCAAGAACACCATCATCAAAATCTCGGTCTGTGAAGACATAGGCCAAACAGTAGTCATCATGATTCTGCTCAGAATTCAATTCCAGAAACTTCTCCACGCCAATATTTGGGAAACGGAAGGGATTTGTAGGGTCCTTTTCATCAGCAGTTGTGTTGATCTAAAATCCAAGACAACTATTTAAATAGGCAATTAACGTTAGCAGATCCTATGTGTAAAGTCTTTGCTCACCTTCTTCTGAATCTGTCTAGACAATATGCTTGGAACCCAAGGGAAATCAGGCCTGAGTTAAGGCTTCTACAACTGTTCTCACTAACCCCACCCCTGAGCTGATCACAGAAGTCAACAAGAAAAAAAGGAAAAAAGAAAGGCTGAGTAGGAGAATTAAAACTGAGTATGTTAAATTTCTGGGCAAGTATTGACCAAATTTCTGAACATTGAACACTTGGGATGGAAAAAAAGGTTCTGCTTTCAAAACTTCTAATAAAGAAGTACAGTTTCTCAAATTTAATCATGTGAGCAAGCCTCTTTTAGTACTAATCTCCTGCACATGGTGGAAAGCAAAAGGATATAAACCCCTCAATTATAGCTAATTACTAGAACATGAAATAGATATCAAACCCAAAACCTTCAACTCAACAGCCAAATCATTTCCTTGGTTCTCCTTGCCTAAAATCATTAAGAGTCAAGCCCAACAAACTGCAAGTTCAATTTTTTTCCCTGAACGTGGGCAAGAATTTTCTTTTTACTCCCCATTCTCTTCTCTTACTGTATCAAGCTGAGTTCCTCCAGAATGTTTCTTTTGATACTTAGCTACTGTACTCCTAGTGCAGGTTCCTCCCTCACAATCTGAAGAATAATCAGTTCTGATACTAAACTTCTACTAAACAAAAGCTTTCATTTATTAGCCCCTGCCTCCTTTCAGAGACCCTTGCCTGTCCTCTGAAGTCCTAGAACAATTTGGCTTTCCCCAAGTAAGTCAGAAAATTACATATACAACTGTTGAAACAGAATAAAAAGGGATATGCATGAAAGTAAACATTTTTTAGAAAGCAGTCATCAGTCTAGGTCATCAGATAGGGGTGCCTGGATGGCTCAGGCATTTTCAGTCTATTGAAAATGTTAATAGTAATGGAAGCTAGAACAGTTGATAAAATGAGAACTGCAGTCTTTTAGGGTTCCATACCTTTCAGTAAAACCAAGAGGCTCAGAAGCAGGATTGCAAAAACACTGCCTGAGGACAGATTTCTGGCTTATCTCCTAACAACTAAAAATAATCAGTAATGGTCATCTAACACAAAAAAAATCCAAAAGCAATCACACTATATATTATAAATAGCCCATGCTTAGAGACAGGCTATAGATGGCTTTTTCCCACTAAAGAGTGAAATGAAATTCCTTGATATTTCTGTAATATTGGCCTCAAATAAAAACTGCACCCAAACTGTAGTTACCAATATTAAAAATGAGATAATATTTAAATGTTTATTGATACAAATTTCAAATTAATGGGTCACAAGGAATCTTCAGATGAGATTTAAACTAAAATTTTAGTCTCAGTTAAAAGCTTTAAAACAACCAAATGCCACAATATCCATTCATATACATGCATTTCTTCATAATGCAAATCATTATACTAAAAAAAAACTGTGCTTCACTACAATTTGTTCTGGTATTCTTTACTTCCCACTAGTTTGCATTTTATTGCTTTGCCTACTAAACAATAATTATTATCACTTTTACTTGCTCATTTAAAGGCTTAAATTACTCTCAAAATACATGAAAGCAACTGATTATGAACAATTCTTACATTGTTTATCTATGAACCACATTTCACCTTGAACTCCAATTTAACATTTAATCACACTAACGACCACATTTAGCTATGCTATTAAATATATTACATGCATAAACAAAAATTATAATTTAGTCAATCATATTTTAAGAAAATTAGGAGCACAAATATAAAGAAACCCTATACTAATACCTTCATAAAATGATTCTTTTTTAACTCAAGCTGTTTATCTAGCTTATGAATTCAGATTCTTAAAAGCTATACACATAGAATTCACATTTGGAAAATTATTGAAACAACCCAATTTTGTTAGTAATTTAACATCTATTTATTTAAAATTATAACATTAAAATTAATCATCAGTGACCCTGTGGCTCTAGCTGAGCATTTCTCAAAATGTGTCCTACAGTTCTCTGGACTCTCTCAGTTGACGTTAATACAGAAGAGGTTCCATAGTCAAATTAGTTTTGAAAATTATGAGTTTCTCTCCTGAAGGACTTCTCAAAATTTAAGATATGTTAGTGTGTACTATGAATTTATAAGAAGAGAGCATAGTACTGTTTGTCCAACTTCCAATTTTACTTAACCATTCTATCTATCCTTCCCTCCCCTAGAGCATGAAATGGGACACACTCTGAAAAATACCACACAAGGCAAATCTTAAGAAACTGAGAAATGATAAGGGGGTTGGGGCAGAATATCAAGTATTGCATCTGTAGTTCTTGAGAGGCTAGGGCTTTCTAATTGGCATGTTAATCAGATAGAATATAGTACGACAATACCTCTTTTGCAGTCCAGATTAAAGCCCTATCGATTTCCTTTTTAAAGCATAAACCTAGGTATCCCGGTGTGTGTTTCTGTGCGTCTGCATGTGTGTGTCAAAGCCAAGAGTAAAGATAAACTGGATGAGTAATACGACTTAATTATTAATGCCTAAAGATGAAGTAAAAAGCAAGCATTTTTCTTTTAATAAACACCGTCCTTATTGTTTCTCTTTCTTAATGTTCTGAACTATTGAAATTCCTTACCCTTATTCGTTTCACCATGAAACTGATGTTACGGATTCCGGAGAAGTCTGTAGTCTGGTAAATTGTATCAATCGCTTTAACATGACTGGATATCTATAGATTTTTAAAAAGAAAGAACATTTTAGAGGCAATATTAAAATGTGAATAAGGTTGTGAATTTCCATTTTCCCAAATCAAGAATTACTCATGTTCCACCACACTCAAAATTTAAAATGTCTACATCATCTATTGGATGAAAAGATGAAACAGATTAGTGACCTGGAGCTAAGAGGGGAGATTCTGTACCTTTTCCAGAGTCTTCTCCAGCCAGAAACAAACATCACTCTTACTTCAATCATATAAAACTTTGTTTCTTCAATCAATCCTGCAGTGTCAGACCTCCGTGACTTTTTCATTTTCCTTATGCCTAGAGTATTTTTATGTCAGACTCAGTTCAAATATCTCCTATAAGAATTTCCCTGATAGGGGTGCCTGGATGGCTCAGTGGGTTAAGTGTCTGACTCTTGATTCCAGCTTGGGTCATGATCTCGGAGTTGTGGGACTGGCCCGCACATCAGGCTCTGCACGGGGTGTGGATCCTGTTTGGGATTCTTTCTCTCCTTCTGCCCACTCCCATGCCCTACTCTCACACTCTCTCTCCCACCACCCCCCCAAAAAAATACCCTGATAATGTCAGGATACTCATTCTCTGACTTTAGTCTTTCTATTGCTGCACTAGTACACATAATCCTTAAGTTTTGTTGACCATTTATTATATACTAGGCACTGTTTTAGGTGCTAGGGATACAATGGTGAAAACAGAAAAGGTCTCTATAAATTTACAAAGATTTATTCTATAGGGTGATGGTAGAGAGGAAGTAATGTAAATATAAGTAAGATACATTAAGATTTCCTAAATTCTAGGAGGAAATTAAACATGGTGATATAATATAAAGAGATTCTCTATTTACCTAGCTGACTCCCAACTAAACTCTCTGGCTTCTAAACCACTTCCCCATCTTCATTTATAAAAAGCAATCTTACTACAGTTTCTGTAAAAACATGTATATGCTCCTTTAAAATTATTTTCAAAGAAATTATATAAACTTAAGATAGTTAAGTAGAAGCATTAACAATAATTTCAAAAGTAGCCCAGGCTGCCAAACTGATAAAGTTCTACCAGTGCTGACAGGGTCCATTATAAATTCATGCTATCGAGCCTCAACTTGGCTTGGTAATCCCTTATCCAATTCTCTCTGTTTCTACTTCATTCCCAACGGTGATAGTTCAAACATTCCTCCACAGATGATTATACTTCATAATTTACTGAGACTTCATCTTGACTTCCCTCCCTCTTTACCTTCAAATTTTTCTAACTTCATCTATTTCTGTCTTCCTCAAAGGGTAATTCTTCCCTAAAGGGAAACTTTTCTTTATTCTCATCCCAATTCTTACTGGACCTTCAAGAACGCTGTTTTCTACCAATTTCTCTTTCTCTTATATCCCACATCGCTTTTCTACTGGATCATTTTCCTCTTCCAACCGACTTATTAATTCTCTGTCCTCCTTTCACCCCCAAATAGTCCATATTATTTCTAAGTCATCACATTTGTTTCTATTTTTCACACTTCTTAAAACCCTCACTGCTTTGGCCAACCCATTCATTACTGTTTGCAATGTTTTCACCCTCACAAGTCTAAGAGCTTAAAACTCATCAATAATCTTCTAGTAACTGGGCGCCTGGGTGGCTCAGTGGGTTAAAGCCGCTGCCTTCGGCTCAGGTCATGATCCCAGGGTCCTGGGATCGAGGCCCACATCGGACTCTCTGCTCAGTGGGGAGCCTGCTTCCTCCTCTCTCCTCTCTCTCTGCCTGCCTCTCTGCCTACTTGTAATCTCTCTCTCTGCGTCAAAATGAAAAAATAAAAAATCTTTAAAAAAAAAAAAAAATAATAATAATCTTCTAGTAACTAAAAACCAACTATCTTTTGTAGTCTTTTTCTTTCAGTATTATTGAGGTATAATTGACAAAACTGTAAGATGTTTGAAGTGTACCTCTTAATGATTTGATATATGTATACACTGTGAAAGGACTTCCCCCCATCTCGTAAATTAACACACTGTAGTCATTTTCTTTGATATCTCTGCAATATGACACTGTTAGCCATGCATTTGGTTTTAAATCTTTTTATTTTTAATCTAATTTCTTTTTTTTTTTAAGACTTTATTTATTCACTTAAGAGAGGGAGGGAGTGAGAGAGAAAGCACAAGCAGGAGCCAGGGGTTGGGGGGATGAGGGGAGAGGCAGAGGGAGAAGCAGACTCCTCGCTGAGTGGGAAGCCTGATGTGGGGCTCGATCCCAGGACTCTGGGATCATGACCTGAGCTGAAGGCAGACGCTTAACCGACTGAGCCACCCAGGCGCCCCCCATGCATTTGGTTTTGAAACTTGTTTCTTCCTTGGCTAATTCCATTTAATCTCCTACCTGTTTAACTATTATGTTTTACCCCATAGCTTCTCTTCCTCATCCTATTCACTATATACAGATACTATCCCCCAGTTTCTTCCCTTTTAATTTCATTCTCTCTCCTTATTTCAACTCTATCTTCCGTATTCTTAAATTCTATGCAGAAAGCTTAAGGTTAGGCTAACTTCTCCTGAGCTCCAGCTCTACATTTCCAATATCCTAAGGAATGACACTTGGCTCTTAAACACATCTCAAATTAAGTTCATGACCACCATCAAAATGAATTCACCATTTATACCAGTGGCACCTATATCCTCTTAGTTTCAATTCAAATTTGGAGTCAAAATGCATTATCAAACTTTAACTGGTAATCTTCAACAGGAAGGACATTTTGAAGAGTATCTCCAGAAACTTTTTATTTTAATAAGGGTTGAGAAGACAAAAATGCAAAAAAACACAACTCTGAAGGTGCTGAGTAAAAAAAAAAAAAAACCCCCACAAAAACAAAACAAACAAACAAAAAAACAAGTGCTAAGTACAATGGGAATACAGAACAGAAATCATATACTTCTCATTCGAAGGATTCTCTATTCTTCCCTCCTGTAGGACCACAACTGAAAATTTCACCCTCTTTTCAAAGCTAAGCTCCAGTGTCATCATCTTCACAAAATCATTTTCTTACACCAGTTTTGGAGGATTTTAAGATATCCTAACTGGTCTTTCAGTCATCTGTGTACTTATCCTACACATTTCATAATTATTGAAAATATGTATTTTTTTCAAAAAAAGGCATATGCCATAACTTTAATTCTTAGAGGAAAACATAGGTGTAATGAAACAGTATGAGAACATGAGAACTCCTAAAATAGTAGCAAAATTATAAATACCTGGGCAATCACAGCTTCTCGTGTTCCGTAATATTTGAAGAACAAGTGATCAGTCTGAATATAAAGCTGACAAGTATTTCTTTCAGCTGAAGTTGTACGTTTTTTCCTCAGGTGTTCTGGACCATTAACAGCATGTTCTTGAGGTGTCTATATGTCAAAAAAGAGTCATTTCTGATAATTAGTATGCTTCACTATTATTATAGATTTATATAGCTAAGAACACACATTATGTAGAATTTCATATTCTGCTTTATTATGGAGCACCACAGGTATTCCCCCACACCGTTAAAAATTTTTCATAAATCTCACTTTCAGCCTCATAATATTCCACTGTATAGATGATCTGTAATTTATTCAAGCAATTCTTTCACTTTAAAACATTTTCAAAACCTACCTTTTAATACGTAACCATTTAAATATAAAGCTAGTCTTACAGTTTGTAATACTTTGATATCTTCTTCTATCTCCCTCTAATACCCAATCTATTATCCACCCCTGTCAAATTGACCTCCTAATACCTAGGGAATATGCCCATTATCTCTGGCGCCCGCACATCAGCCCAAGCTACCATCACTTATTACCTAGACTACTGCAATAATAGCGATGTGATCCATCCATATCCATTATTGGTCTTCACTCTCTTCTCCATACTGCAATCTTTTCAAAATGTAAATTTGCAAATATTACCCACCTGTATAATAGATTTCAATGCTTCCTACTGCGCTAAGGATTAAGCCCTAAATCCTTTACATGTCCACCAAATCAGCACTGCAGTCTCTACTTACCTGCCCAGTTTCTTCTCATTCTATATTATTTCAAAGAGAGACTACCTACCACAGAAACCAACTCTTGCTCTCTGTGCTACAGCTACACAGGCCTTCTTTTCAGTCCTCCAGCATCATGTCTCCTGACACAGTCTCTGCACACACTACTACTGTCTCTCCTGACCTAGCTAACTTCTCCCTTCAGACTTAGCAAAGGTCAATTCATCCATCAAACCACATCAAGGAACCATGTATCCATGTCCCTTACATAGTGCAACTTTAGTTTATTGTGTGGTGATCGGTTTAATTTCCGTCCCCAGCCCACCATCATTACTTCAACCACTAGAATATGAGCTCCAGAAAGAAAAAACTATCTGTGTTTGCTTCTCACTATATTGCTATCACCTAACGCAGACTTGGCAGGCAAACACTAGATATTCAGTTTGTATTTGTTTAAAGAATTAGCACTGCTACTGAACCCAAGCACTTAAACATTTGCTGACATCTAAGAGCTCCATTTTAAGTGAATTTTGATGACACAGAAATGGAGAATTCAAATTAAATTAATTTTTAAGCCACAATTCCAAATTTACATTCACATTTTATACTTTCCTTCTCCCTTGACAACTCCATGTTTGACTGTTCTCAGTTACTGCCTTCATTTTACTTTTATTTATTTTCACTGAGTACAGCATTCTAGGATAGCATTTAATCAGTTCCAACACCCTGTACTGTCTTCTGTTTTCAACTGTCTCCAATGAAAAATGAGCTGTCATTTCAACTGTTGCTTCTTTGAAGGTGACCAGACTTTTATTATTGATTGCTTTTAAGAGTATGTATCTTTTGGTCTTTATATGTTTATAATAACATGCTAGAGTGTTATTTTCATTGGAAAGCATTTGTCTAATTACATGGCTTACCGAATTTGATATCTTCCATCATATTTGGAAAAGTCTCTGCTATATCTGTCCCTATTTCACTCTCACTTTTTTTCCTCCTAAGATATCAATTATACATATGCTAGATGTCTTTAATGAATCCCTTATCTCGTATATCTCTTTTTTGTATTTTTCTATCCTTTTCTTAGTGGTTTACTCTGTTTTCTTATGATACACCATCCAGATCTAAACCCATCAAACTCTTAATTTCTGTTGTTATACTTTTCAATTCTAGAATTTGTGTCAGGCTCTTTTGTTCGTTTTCAGTTTTTTTTGCTGTAATTTTGAATTCCATCTTTATGTATTTGAACATATTTAAGTCTGTATGTGTCTGATCATTTCATTATCTGGAAAACTTTAGGTTGTTTACATGTCTGACATATCAGCTAGAATGTAAGCTCTCTGAGGGTGTGCCATTTATTCTTGTATCACTGATGTTTGGTATACAATAGTTTTCTCCTCTTGTTCTTCCATCATGTTGTCTTGTATATTCATATGCTTATTATTTTTAACTGGGTGCCAGACAATGTACATGAAAAACCACAGATACAATTGTAGGCTTCAGGTGATGATATCTTTCTCAAGACAAGATTTATTTTTTCTTCTGGCAATCAGGCCTGATGCACTAGTAATCCTGGATCACCTTATTCTAATCAAAGATTAAGCAGCTGTGATATAGAATTTTAATCCCTGTGATAAAATGAGTTAGGACATTTTTTGAATAACTCTTATTCTCAGGGAGTAGCCCTTCAAGACTCCAACCTAAAGCCCTTCTGAGAAGGCCATAAGTACTATTTTTATCCTTAGCCTCAAGAATCTGGAGAGTTCTACTCAGCTTCTCAGTCTCTCAACTACCTTATCAGGAACTAGAAGATATACCTGGAGAGAGATGCCCACTTGTCTAGGCATTCTCATATTTTCCTAAGATCCAGCCCCATAGTTCTTCACAGCCTTGTTCTCTCTCCGATGCCCCCAAACAAATACACACACAAACATGCACACGCAGACACACATATAAACATACACAAACGTGGTTTTTTTTTCACAAAGGTACTTTTAAATATTTATATTTTTAAAAAATTTATATTTTAGGGTGCCTGTGTGGCTCAGTTGGTTGTATCTGCCTTCAGCTCAGGTCACGATCTCAGGGTCCTGTGTTTGAACCTCACATCTGGCTCCTTGCTCAGTGGGAAACCTGCTTCTCCCTCTCACACACACCACCCCCCACCACCACTTGTGTTCCCTTTCTCACTGTCTCTCTCTCTGTCAAATAAATAAAATCTTAAAAAAAAAAAAAAAGGAAAAAGATTACTCTATGTCTTGAAATCAATTTATTGTGAATACTGTCTCAAAGTTCATAACTGTCTTCTCTTTAAGGTGTCTTTTACTCTTAATTTTCATACAGTGAAATATAACAAATTTTTTATAATCAAAAGATTTTATGTCATATTCAAAGTGTTTCTCTACCCCAAAATCCAAAATATTTTTTAATATCTTTTCAAATGCTTTGCCCATATTTTAACTGGAGCTCATGCATTTTCTTTTTTAAGTGAGTTAAAATAAGATCTTTGTATATTCTGGAGAATCCTTTTGTCAGATGTACTGTTGACATTTTTGCACAGTCTCTGGTTTTTTTATTTTCTTAACTGTGTCTTTTGAGATTTGAATTTTGACAGAGTCCAACTGATAAATTTTGTAGGGTATTTTTGTATCCTAAAAAACTGCTGCCTAGGGCGCCTGGGTGGCTCAGTGGGTTAAAGCCTCTGCTTTCGGCTCAGGTCATGATCTCAGCGTCCTGGGATCGAGGCCCGCATCGGGCTCTCTGCTCAGCAGGGAGCCTGCTTCCTCCTCTCCCTGTCTCTCTGCCTGCCTCTCTGCCTACTTGTAATCTCTCTCTCTGTGTCAAATAAATAAATAAAATCTTTAAAAAAAAATAAANAAATTTCTCCTTTTCACCTAGAAGTTTTAAGTTTTAGACTTAAGTATATAGATTTAGTATCTATTTTCGCCTAATTTTTATATAAGGTATAGTGTACAGGCTGAACTTTGATTTTTTTTTTCCCCCACAGGGATATCCAACTAATTATGCCAGTACTTGCCAGACTGCTCTTTCCCAGGACTTTTGCAAAAATCAACTGACCCTATGGACTCTCTATCCTTAGGTCAAAAGGACACCATCTTGACTACTATGGCTTAAAATCAGGCAGTATAAATCCTCTAGCTTTGTTCTTTTTTGAAAATTCTTTTGGCTATCCTAGGTTCTTTACATTTCAGCCTATCAGAATCAGTTTATCAATTACTAGATAAATCCCCACTGAGATTTTGATAGGCATTGCACTGACTATACAGAACAACTTGGGGAAAACCGACATACTGAATCTACCAAACAATAAACACAGCATATTTCTGCATTTAGACATTTAATTTTTCCTGGCAATGTTTTATAGTTTTCATATAGGTCTTGTGCATATTTTATTAAATTTATTCTAGTATTTTATATTCTTAATGATATTTTTAGAGGGATTTTTTTAAATTTAATTTTCTAAATATTCACTGATAGTGTATAAAATATAATTCATTTTTTCATACTGACTTTGTATCTATCCTATATCCTCAGTAAATTTACTTATTAATTTTACAACTTTACTTAGACTCATTATGATTTTCTAAGCATACTCTCAATGTCAGCTACAAATAAATGCAGTTTATTTCCTTTACAATCTATATGCCTTTTATTTCTTTTTCTTGCCTGATTATGCTATGACCACAATGAGTTACATTCTTTTACATATTGCTGAGTTTGACTTGTTAATATTTTAAGAAATTCTGCATATTTATTTACAAGGTATATTGGCTTGTAGTTTAGTTTTCCTGTAATGTCTTTGTCTGGTGTGGGTATGAGGGTAATGCTGCTCTGACATTAAGAAGTTTTCCCTTCTCCTTTATTTTCTTAGGGGTTTTGTGTAAGATTGATATTTTTTCTTTCTTAAATGCTTAGACTTCTATGGTGAAATGATATCTGGGTTTGAACATTCCTTGATGGAAAATTATTAAGTATCAATCTAATATCATCAAATACACACTTAGTATTCTATTTCTGCTTGTTTTTCTTAATTTGTATCTGTAAAGGAATTTGCCAATTAAACTGGCTGTTAAATTTATTGGCTCACAGTGGTGGGCAGGCAGAGTATATTAGGAACTCCATACTTTCTCCTCAATTTTGCTATGAACCCAAAACTGCTCTCAGAAAAATAAAATCTATTTTAAAAAATGAAAAAAAATTTATTGGCTCAATGTGCTCAAAATTTAAACTACTAATGTGTGTAGTAATATCTCCTTTCATTCCTGATACTATTAACTTGTGTTTTCTCTTTATTTCTTGACGGGACTAGCTAAAAGTTCATCAATTAATCTTTTCTACTGATATCCTCTTGTTTTTATATCATTGATACCCCTCTTGTTACTTGATTCCTTCTATTAGAGTTTAATTTGTACTTCCGGGTCTAGCTTTTTAAGGTGGAAGCTTGTGTGACTGATTTCTAGATATTTCTTCTTCTCTAATATGATCATTTAAAACTTCACATTCTTTTTTGTTAGCAAATGTTTCCTGGGCACTCTTCACTTCTTGTATAGATATAAATTTCCATCCGGTATCCTTTTCCTACCCAAAAAACATCCTTTAATTTTTCTTGCATTAAATTTTCTTTCAGTGGTTATTCAGCTTAAGCTGAATCTAATAAATTTTACTATTTTGTGTTTTTGCTATTCACTTCAAAATAGTTCCCAATTGCATTATCTGATGTGGCTTAATTTCTAAAAATTATAGAATTTTACAGATTTTTTGTTAGTGATTTCTCATTTAATTTCCTTAAGACCGAAGAACTTATCCTATATAATTTCAATCTTTTTAAACGTATTGAGATTTCCTTTATAGGCTAGCATATGTTAGCAAATATTCATTTACACTTGAAAAGAATGTATATCTGCTGTAGAGAGTTCTATAAATGTCAATTAGGTCATGTTGTTTCAGAGTAGTATTCAAGTGTTCTATATCCTAACTGGTTTTCTATTTGCCCTATCAACATATCAATCGACTTCTCTGCTAAGAAGTGTACCTCCAACTATAATTTGTAGATTTTTCCAGTTCTCCTTTTAGTTTTGTCAGTTTTTGCCTGATGTATTTCATAGCTCTATTACTAACTGCATTATTAACTAACATTTAGGATTAGTTCTCCATGATAAAGTAAAATGTCTAAAGTAATATTCTGTGAACTGATACACATTTGATATTAACATGGTCACTCTAACATTCTTATGACTGGTGTTTGTATGATACATCCTTTACAATCCTTTTATTTATTTTTTAATTAACATATAATGTATTATTTGCTTCAGGGGTACAGGTCTATGAATCATCAGTCTTACACAATTCACAGCACTCACAATAGCACATACCCTCCCGAATGTACATCGCCCAGCCACCCCATCCCTCCTCCACAACCCCTGAGCAACCTTCAGTTTGTTTCCTGAGACTAAGAGTCTCTTATGGTTTGTCTCCTTCCCCAGTACCATCTTGTTTCATTTTTTTCCTTCTCTACCCCCTACAACCCCCCAACCTGCCTCTCAAATGCCTTGTATCAGAGAGATCATATGATAATTGTCTTTCTCTGATTGACTTATTTCGCTTAGCATAATACCCTCTATTGCCATCCACGTTGCAAATGGCAAGATTTCATTTTTTTAATGGCCCCATAGTATTCTATTGTGTATATATATACCACATCTTCTTTATCCATTCATCTGTTGATGGACATCTAGGTTCTTTCCATGGTTTGGCTATTGTAGACATTGCTGCTATAAACATTTGAGTGCACGTGCCCCTTCAAATCACTACATTTGTATTTTTAGGGTAAATACCCAGTGGCGATTGCTGGGTTGTAGGGCAGCCCTATTTTCAACCTTTTGATGAACCTCCATAATGTTTTCCACAGTGACTGCACCAGCTTGCATTCCCACCAACAGTGTAGGAGGGCTCCCCTTCTCCACATCCTCACCAACATCTGTCATTTCTTGACTGGTTAATTTTAGCCATTCTGACTGGTGTGAGGTGGTATCTCACTGTGGTTTTGATCTGTATTTCCCTGATGCCAAGTGATGTTGAACACTTTTTCATGTGTCTGTTGGCCATTTGGATGTCTTCTTTGCAGAAATGTCTGTTCATGCCTACTGCCCATTTCTTGATTGGATTATTTGTTCTTTGGTTGTTGAATTTGTTAAGTTCAAACTTTTAAACTATCTGTGTCTTTACATTTAAACTGCATTTCTTTCAGCAAGGAAATTGAAGCAGTAATCAAAAATCTCCCAACAATCAAGAGTCCAGGACCATTTGGTTTCCCAGAGGAATTCTAACAAACATTTAAAGAAGAATTAATACCTGTTCTTCTGAAGCTGTTTGAAAATAGAGAAATGGAAGTAAAACTTCCAAACTCTATGAGGTCAGCATTACCTTGATCCCAAAACCAGACAAAGACCCCACCAAAAAGGAGAATTATAGACCAATAACCCTGATGAACATGGATGCAAAAATTCTCACCAAGATACTAGCCAATAGGATCCAACAGTACATTAAAAGGATTATTCACCACAACAAAATGGGATTAATTCCTGGACTGCAAGGGTGGTTCAACATCCACAAATCAATGTGATACACTACGTAAGAAAGGACAAGAATTGTATGATCCTCTCAATAGCTGCAGGAAAAGCATATGACAAAGTACAGCATCCTTTCTTGATTAAAACTCTTCATAGTGTAGGGATAGAGGGAACATACTTCTATACCATAATAGCCATATACAAAAAGCCAATAGCGAATATCATTCTTAATGGGAAAAAACTAAGAGCTTTCCCCTTATGGTCAGGAACACAGCAGGGATGTCCACTCTCACCACTGCTGTTCAAGATAGTACTAAAAGTCCTAGCCTCAGCAATCAGACAACAAAATAAATAAAAAGCATTCAAATCAGCAAAGAAGCCAAACTCTCACTCTTTGCAATATGACATGATACTCCCTGTGGAAAACACAAAAGACTGCACCCCAAAACTGCTAAAACTCATACAGGAATTCAGCAAAGTGGCCAGAAATAAAATCAATGCACAGAAACCAGCTGCATTTCTATACACCAACAATGAGACAGAAGAAAGAGAAATTAAGGAGTCATTTCCATTTACAATTACACCCAAAACCATAAGACACCTAGGAATAAACCTAACCAAAGAGGCAAAGGATCTATACTCAGAAAACTATAGAACACTCATGAAAGAAACTGAGGAAGACACAAAGAAATGGAAAAACGTTCCATGCTCCTGGATTGGAAGAACAAATATTGTTAAAATATTTATGCTACCTAGGGTAATCTATACATTCAATGCAATCTCTATCAAAATACTATCAAGTTGGGGCACCTGGGTGGCTTAGTCAGTTAAGCATATGCCTCTGGCTCAGGTCATGATCCCAGGGTCCTGGGATAGAGCCCACCTTGGGGGCCCTGCTCAGTGGGGAGTGTGCTTCTCCCTCTTCCACCACTGCTCCCCCTGCTTGGGCTCTCTCACTTGCACTCTCTCTTTCAAATAAATAAATTAAATCTTAAAAACAAAAAATACAAAAAAAAAAAAAAAACCCATCAACTTTTTTCACAGAGCTAGAACAAATAATCCTAAAATTCGTATGGGACCAGAAAAGACCCCAAATAGTCAAAGGAATGTTGGAAAAGAAAACCAAGGCTGGTAGCATCACAATCTGAACTTCAAGCTCTACTATAAAGCTGTAATCATCAAGATAGTATGGTACTGGCACAAAAACAGGCACACAGATCAATGGAAAAGAAGAGAGAACTCAGAAATGGACCCTCAACTCATCATCAACTACTCTTTGCAGGAAAGAATATCCAATGGAAAAAGGTTCTTCAACAAATAGTGTTGGGCAAATTGGACAGCCACAAGCAGAAAAATGAAACTAGATCATTTCCTTACACCCATATACAAAAATAGACTCAAAATGGATGAAAGACCTAAATGTGAGAAAAGAATCCATCAAAATCCTAGAGGAGAACACAGGCAGCAACGTCTGTGACCTCAGCCACAGCAACTTCTTCCTAGACAGTCTCCAAAGGCAAGGGAAACAAAGCCAAAAATGAACTATTAGGACTTCATCAAGATAAAAAGCTTTGGCACAGCAAAAGAAATAGTGAACAAAACCAAAAGACAACCGACAGAATGGGACAGGGTATTTGCAAATGCCTTATCAGATAAAGGGCTAGTAGTATCTAAAATCTATAAAGAACTTATCAAACTCAACACCCAAAGAACAATTAACCCCAATCAAGAAATGGGCAGAAGACAAGAACAGACATTTCTCCAAGGAAGACATTCAAATGGCCAACAGACACACAAATAAATGCTCAACATCACTCGACATCAGGGAAATACAAATCAAAACCACAATGAGATGCCACCTCACACCAGTCAGAATGGCTAAAATTAACAAGTCAGGAAACGACAGATACTGATGAGAATACAGAAAAAGGAGAACCCTTTTACACTGTTGGTGGGAATGTAAGCTGGTACAGCCACTGTGGAAAACAGTATGAAGGTGCCTCAAAAAGTTGAAAAGAGAGCTACCCCACGACCCAGCAATTGCACTACTGGATATTTACCCCAAAGATACAAATGCAGTGATCCGAAGGGGCACATGCACCCCAATGTTTATAGCAGCGATGTCCACAATAGCCAAACTATAGAAAGAGTCCAGATGTCCACTGACAGAAGAATGGATAAAGATGATGTGGTGTGCACACACACACACACACACACACACACACACACACACACACACACACACACATGGAATACTACTCAGCCATCAAAAAATGAAATCTTGCCATTTGCAACAACATGAATGGAACTAAAGGGTATTATGTGAAATGAAATAAGTCAATCAGAGAAAGAAAATTATCATATGATCTCACTCATATGTGGAATTTAAGAACCAAATGGAGGATCATAGGGGAAGAGAGGAAAATATAAAACAAGATGAAATCAGAGAGGAAGACGAACCATAAAAGACTCTTAATCATAGGAAACAAACTGAGGGTTGCTGGAGGGTAGGAGTGGGGGGGATGGGATAACTGGGTGATGGACATTAAGGAGGGCACATGATGTAATGAACACTGGCATAAGACAGATGAATCACTGACCTCTACCTCTGAAACTAATAATACATTATATGTTAATTCACTGACTTTAAATTTAAAACAAATTTTTTTTAATCTACATTTCTTTTAGACACATTTGGTCTTTTTTAATCACTCTTACCATCTCAGCTTTTCAAATCAACATGGGTAGTCCGTTTACATATAATGTAATCATCAGCATGGTCAGATTTAAACTTACCATCTTGGTATTTATTTTCTATTTGTCCTGTATGTTCTTTGTTCCTTTTTTTTTTTTCCTACCTTCTTTTGGATTAACTGAGTATTTTAAACTTCAGTTGATCCTTGAACAACCCAGGGATTAGGGATGCCAAGCTCTCACACAGTTGAAAATCTGCATATAACTTTTGACTCCCCAAGAACTTAAATACTAATAGTCTGCTGTTGACTAGAAGCCTTACTGATAAACTAGTCAGTTAACATATATTTTGCATACCAAATATATTATATATTTTATTCATATATAAAGTAAGCTAGTAAGAGAAAATACATTGATAGTGTTGTAATTTATGTTGTACAATATTTACTGAAAAAAATCCAAATATAAGTGGACCTGTACAGTTCAAATCCATGTTTTCAACGATCAACTGTACATTTGATTTCCTTTATTGACCTATTAACTATATCTCCTTTATTTTCTTTCAGTGGTAACTCCAGGGCAGGGGACATTACTGTAAACATCTTAAAAGGACCACAGTAAATACTTAGACTTTTGGGCCACACTGCCTCCGTTACAACTACTCAACTCTACCAATGTAGTGCAAAGGCAGTCACAGACATATACCTATGAATGACCATGGTTGTGTTCCAATAAAACTTTATTTACAAAAACAAGCAGCTGGTCCATGGGCTGTAGGTTGCTGAGCTCTGCACTAAGGTTTCCAATATCCAACTTTTAAACATTAGAATCTACCTGCCAAAATCATACCACTTTCTTTATAGTGTAAGAAACAACAATATACTTCCACTTTCCCTCCTATCTTTTGTGCCACTATCATAAATTTTGATTCTTCATATATTATAGACACATTTTACATTACTATTCTAATTATATCTTAAAGAAAATATATAAATGATAAAAATGTCCTTTATATTCTACCTATATATTTACTATCTTTTTAAAGATTTATTTTTTTTTTAATTTTTTTTTTTTTTTATTCATTTGACACAGAGAGAGAGATTACAAGTAGGCAGAGAGGCAGGCAGAGAGAGAGGAGAGAGAGGAGGAAGCAGGCTCCCTGCCGAGCAGAGAGCCCGATGCGGGCCTCGATCCCAGGACCCTGGGATCATGACCTGAGCCGAAGGCAGCGGCTTTAACCCACTGAGCCACCCAGGCGCCCAAGATTTATTTATTTTTGAAAGAGAGGGCGCACATGGGCAGGGGGAAGGAGAAAGTCACAAGTAGACTCCACACAGAGCATGGAGGCTGACGCAGGGCTGGATCCCACAACCCTGAGATCCCCACCTGAGCCAAATCTAAGAGTCAAAGCCTTAACCGACTGCAACACCCAGGCGCCCCTATGTCTTGACTACTTTATGCTCTTCACTTCTTTGTATAAATCTGCATTTCCATCTGGTATCCTTTTTCTACCTGAAAAACATCCTTTAACATTTCTTGCAATGTAAACCTAGAGGCAAATTCTCCCAGCTTTGTCTTAAAAAGATCTTTAATTTGCTCTCATTTTTTAAATATTATTTTCACAGAATAAAGAATCCTAGTTTGACAGTTTTTCTTTCAACACTTTAAAGATGTCATTCCATGTGTGTCTTCAGTTTGCAATGTGTGATGGGCAGGCAGCAGTTACTCTTATATTTGTGTAAACATATCTTCTTTATAAGGCTGCTTTTTTTTTTAATGATTTTATTTTTAAGTAATCTCTACCCCCAATGTGGGGCTTGAACTCACAACCTCGAAATCAAGAGTCACATGCTCCACTGACTGAGCCAGCTAAGTACCCCTCTCATTTCTAGTGATTTCCAATAATTTGATTTTATTTTTTTTTTTTAAAGATTTTATTTATTTATTTGACACACAGAGAGAGATTACAAGTAGGCAGAGAGGCAGGCAGAGAGAGAGGAGGAAGCAGGCTCCCTGCTGAGCAGAGAGCCCGATGCGGGCCTCGATCCCAGGACGCTGAGATCACGACCTGAGCCGAAAGCAGAGGCTTTAACCCACTGAGCCACCCAGGCGCCCTCCAATAATTTGATTTTAATGGGTCCTGGTATGATTTTGTATTTATCCTGCCTAAGTTTCAGTGAGCTTCTTAGGCTTTTGTTTTCATATCTTAAAATTCTGGAAACTTTAATTTTTCAAATCTTTTTTCTACATTCCCTCCTCCTTGGACTCCCAATTATTTTTTCTCTGTGCTCAGATTTGGGCTATTTCTACTGTTTTATTGTCCTTTATTCACATTTCCTTATGTTAGCTTCTGCAATAACTACTTTGCTCTTAAGCCATCCATTAAATTTTTCAATTCAGAAAATGTACTTTTCACAGTTCTGTAAGTTACATTTGTTTCTTTATTATAATTTCTATTCTCTTTTTTCATGTTTTTCTGTAATTCTTTGAACATATAAATAATAGTTGCTTTAATGTCCTTGTGTGCTAATGCCTGTAGTTTCTAGTTTTGTTTCTACCTGGGTGTTTTTTTCTCCTGACTACAGATCACATTTTTCATCTTTTTGTCATCAAGTAATGTTTTTTTGAATGTTAGACGTTATGAATGTTTACATTGTTGAGTATCTGCATTCTGTGTCCTTGTTGAACAAATATTATTGAGGTTTATTCTGACAGGGAGCTAATTTACTTGAAAATCACTTTGATCTTTTTCAAGCTTGATTTCTCAGCTTAATAAAGGCAGGTTTGAAGTAGTCTGTACTCTAGCATGAGGTCAACCTACTCCTAGCATGACTTGGGATCTCTACCAAGTGTTTAATTTCTTACAGTTGTACAATTTATAGATTCTCCAATAGTCTCTCCTTCTCCTGTGCATGCACAGGTTAGTTTTCAACTAAGACTCGGGGCAACCCCTGTCCAGATATCTGGAGCTTTTTCCCAGTGTAGTCCTCTCTTCTCAGGCACTCTGTCCTAAGTCCAGATACCTCAGCCTTCCTAAACTTTGACCAGTCTCTCAACTCAGCAGAATTGCTATGTTCTTCTCACTCTTCTTGAGATCCCCTTCCCCTGTGTCATACCTAAAATTTTGCCTCCAGTCAAAAAAATCAGGGAAATCACAGAGAGACTTATTTCTCCCCTCTCAGGGATCTCAGTCCTTCACTGCCTACTGTCCAATGTCTGAAAATAATTGTTCCAGATATTTTGTTCAGTTCAGTCTTCATATATTGACAGGAGGTCTAGCTGGATATCAGTTACTCCATCATGGCTAGAGGGAAAATCTCCACTTATTTTTTCCACTAAGCATTTCACATTTTTCATTTTAGATGTTTAATACCTTAATATACCTGGAGTTTTGTTTTGTTTTAAATATGATGTAAGATGGAGACCTAACTTCATTTTTTTCCAAATGGACAAGCACATTTTTTTCTGGCTCTACGTATTCAATGATCTCTACTTTTCCTCACCGATTTGAGCTTCTACCCCTACTACATAACAAAGTTTCACGTAACGGTCTCTTTCTGAGCGCTAGATTAGATTTTATTCCTCTGGTCAATCTGTTCATCTTATGCAAATATCATACTCTCAATTATTATAATAAGTCTTAATATCTTCCAGGGTAAATCCCTCTTTTCCTGCTCACCACCTTTAGGGTGGCCCCTACTTCTTCTCAGCGTTCACTTTTCTCTGTAATATTTTCAACACAACATTGTGCTGGGAATAACCCTGTTGTATTTTTTACTGGAATTACAGTGAACCTACAAATCAATATGGGGAAAATTGATGTTTTTATGATACTAGGTACTATTTTCCACAACTATGGCATATCTCTCCATTTATTAAAATCAATCTTCTTTAACTTTTCTTCCAAAGTTTTAAAATTTTCCTTATATAGGCCTTAAAACTCCTTATTACACTGATTCTTCACTACATGATAGTCTTGATACTATTATTAAATAATGTCCTCTTTTTCTGGTACTCTGCTGATAGAAAGATATGCAGCTGACTTTTGTATATGAATTTTTATCTAGCCAGTGCTAAACTCTCTTATATTTAGTATTCTGTAGTCTTGTCCTCTTTATCCACATTACCGATGCCTTAGTACAAGCCACTATTCTCAACTGAGTAACTGAAACACTTCGAATTCATTTTCCAGTCTCTAGCTTTGGACCCCACCCTGGAGTTAAAAATTCTTTCCTGGTCTTGCTATCTCTCTGACCTTTGTATATACTGTTCCTCTTGTCTTCCTATCTCTTCATGGTCACCCTAACTTCTGCTTATTCTTTTAGTTTCTGATTATTGTCCTCAAATACTTCCTAGGCTAGATTAACTGCTCCTCTTATGTATACAGTATCCACGCTTAATACTCTTCTATCTCTTACCACTTTTGATTGTTTCTCTGTGTCACCAATTAAACTACAGCTGACCCATGAACAAACCTGTCATGCGTTTGAACTGTGTTGAGTCCACTAATACGCGATTTTTTTTCCATACATAAACTACCATACTCTAAATGTATTTTCTCTTCCTTATAATTTTAATAACATTTTCTTTTATCTAGCTTACTTTATTAAAAGAATACAGTATTTAATACATATAACATACAAAATGTGTTAATTAACTGTTCATGTTATCAGTAAGGTATCCAGTCAATAAAAAGGTATCGGTAGTTAAGTTTTTGGGGAGTAAAAGTTATATGCAGATTTTCAACTGCACAAGCATCAGCACCCCCAACCACCATGTTTGTTCACGGGTCATGTGTTACTAACTTTTTGGAAAACAAGCTTTCATGTTCATCTCCACATACTCCCAGAACCTACCAGTCGCTGACATATGGCAGAAAATCGATAATTATTCAACAAGTGCAAGAGTAAAATTTCACTTGTACTTGAAAGAGCCACCCGAAATAGAATTGTTTGTGCCATTTCGCAGATCAGGAAATACACATATCTGCATTTGTGACTCAAGAAACTCAAGCAACATTATTCCATCTTACTACTTCCCAAAAAGATGCCAAAATACATAATAAATGCTTTACCATAAAAATAATGTTTTCATTTTAAATCTGTGTTTTGAATTATTTTTAAAAAGGTCAAAAAAAGAGTTAAAAAACAGATAAATGGTGAAAAAACATAATATGTCAAAAGCAGAGTTGGAGCCCCACACGGTGTAGAAATTCCATTAAAAATCAATTAATTTCACAAATAAATATAGATTTCTTTCTCTATATATGTATCTATATACAAATTTCTATACATATCTATATAGATTTTTTATTTGACAAATAAATATATGTATCTATCTATATATAGATAGATACATATATCTATATATATGTCTCAAAAGTCTTGTGATTTTTATTATAGTGCCTAAACATCTCAGTTTGCTTAGGCCAGGTAAACCAGGAGAATTTGGTCGCTCTAATTTTCATACTAATACAAATACTTACATTTATACAAAACACATGTTCGGACTAAATTTTTTGTAACTTGACAACAAAACATGTAAGACAGTATATTCTGGACATGTAACTCAATGTTTCTTGAGTCACACAGATTTGTATTCCAATCTCAGCACCATGCCTTTATTATAGGCAAGTTACCTGACCTTTTGAACATTAAAAAATATAAGTATTTCCCCACAGTGGTATACATCTTTCAGAAATTCTAGAAAATATTTTTAATGCAGGAACACATGCCCAAGTTCATTTCCATTTCTTAAATGCAAGCTAGTATTAAAATCCTTACCTGTGTTACTTCCTCTACACCAGTCATCTGGTACTTCCTCATCCTTTCAAATACTGAATGATCTGCACAGCCCCCCTGTGGACCATATTTATGGGGATAGTCTAAAACACAAAGAAGTAATATCATTACTATCACATGTTTAGAGATTACTAATTATCCTATAAATGAAAAGCTAACTGTCAAAATCAATGAAATCCACAGATGCTTATTGAGCATTCTCATTTTAAAAGCTGGCAGGTTTGTAAGTTCTCCTCAATAAAATATCACTGGTCCCTAAATTTTTGTCTAGATGATTGTGAATTCTAAAAAAGGACAATAACCATTCTTCATTCTAGGTTTAACTTTCCCAACCTTTCCTGCTTCAGATATATAAAGTATGTTAATACTGCAATTTACTTCATTTCATAATTTATAACTTTCCCTCCACACACATTAAATTTCCTATGCTCCAAATGTACACCTCAAGCCGAACTACAGTTAGGACTAACATAATATTCTATATGGCTTGAATTCCTTCAATGAAAAGTGACCTATAGAAACATGCTCTATGGCACAGTAAAAGCAGAGTTAGCTTAAATTTCTTCGAAGCGTAATTCAAGTAAGTGCTTTATAAGCCAATAACTATTTTATCATTTGTTTTCCTTTTATAATTAAACAGTGATTAATTTATTCTTAACTGAATTAGTTCTATTTCCAGATAGCTGTTCCATTTTAGTTTAGTCATTTAAAAGCTTATTCTACTCTCTCAAATTTTACATACTTCTCCCTTGCTAGGGTTCTCTTATTCATGAACCTATTTATAATTTAATCAAGTTACCATAATTAAGAGAAACATCAAGATAAAATATCAAAACATGGGTGAAAGGAGAAGCACTGAAAAATCCTTAAGTAGCTTAAGATATAGTACAAAGAATTATAATTAGAAATAATGCAGGCAGTTTCTTAAGAAAATCTAGAACCTAAAGTGGATACTTGTGACCTATTTCTTTGGAAATGCTAGTTAGATAATACAACACAAATTTAATCTAGCAGTTAAGGCAGGAGTTATGGGACAACCTACATTTACTGATATTAACAGTTCTGATTTAAACTTTAGTTTTTTTATCAGAGGTCAAGACTGCAAAAACTGTAAAATTCCAATCAATAATATGAAATGATAGGCTTAAAATGTTACCAATTTGTAACTCTACATGTATAAAGTGATTTAAGTAAAGATCATTAATGGGTACTAAAACCATTAGGTGAAAGATACTACGTAACAGGATATTCAAGTCTCTGAAAGTATCACCCCATAGATTACTGATTGATTATAAAGGAAAACAGTACTTTACACTAAAGATATAATAATTCTCATTTCATTTACCAACTGACCAAGCTAAGCACAACCAGTAGTAGAAAGATATGTGCCCTTGATGTAATGTGGTAAGGAATACCCAGCTTTCCCTATATACAATATTCTTGACCAAATATGTTCATGAATAAACAAACAGACACAACAAAATGCAGAATATCCTATAAGTCACTGACTTAGACAAGTAAAAAATGGCAATGTCATTTAAAGAAAAAAAAACAGAAAAAGTTGGTAACTATGGGTAGGGGAGCCTGGTAATTAAGACACTAAAAGAGATGTAATAAACAAATGCAAAAAAGATATTCTAAGGACTACTGGAGAAATTTTATTATAGACTAGATAGTAAATGGTATTAGGAATTAATTTTTTTAGGGGTGAACACTACTATAGCTATTTATGAAAATGTACATATTCTTAGGGACTGTGTGTTTTAAGGAATGTGTTTTAGCAATGAAGTTTCATGATGTCTACAATCTATTTTCAAATAGTTCCCCAAAAAGTATAGGAGGGGTGCAAAAAGAATTTTTTTTTAATGGTAGATCTGGGAGGAAGATATATGTGTTTATTGCACAATTCTTTTAACATTTTTTAAGCTTAAAATTTTTCAAAATAAAATTAGGGCTAAAAGACGCAAAGTTGGTAGAACAAATGATTTCAAAGTGGCACTGAAGTACCAAATGAGAAAAAACCTAGTATGTGTATTATTTTAGCATTCCAAAAGTTGACTTTGGGAAAGTAAAAACATAACACCATCCAACATGTATCCAATAAGAATCTGCCACAAAGGCTGAAAAGTTTTCCAATATAATATCCCCAGATTTACAATTCTCACCTTTTAGAAGATTTGGGGTTATAATCACCACAATACCTTCCTCTGAAAATATAATTTTAACCTGAAAACATCCCAATGAGCCTTGTCCAGATTCTTAATGGAATCTAGCTTGCCTGAACCACCAGGTGAAGAAGTTCCTCCATGCCAAGAACACTCATTTTAATAAACAAAGAAAAAAATATAGAGTCATATTCATAGGCAATTTTATACAGATACTTAAGTACCTTTCAGTTAATAGAATTTAGATCCCTTGGAATTTTGCTACTTACTTTAATTGTTATTATAAAGCCATGTTCATAGTTTGATATCATTTATACATCCACAATTTTGTGCTATTTTATTTTACCCCCATACTAGGATAGTCCAGACTCTAGTAACTGCGAATGTGGACTGAGTCTTTGGGTTGTTTTCCCTTAACTCAAGGCTAAGAAACAGCTTATCTATTTAAGATAACAAGGTGTATGAGGAGGAATCCTTCTGCTGACCCTGGCAGCAACTAGGCAGATAAGTAAAAATGCACTCAGAGTTACTGATACACAAAATATTTTGCCATATAACAACAGATGAAACTAATATATATTTTTTCAAAAGTTTAGTTTCTGTTCCAATGTGATAAGTGACTAACTTACTATTCAATTAGTATGTTATAGTCTTATTTTTCCACTAATGGGTCAGTTTGTGGTAACTTAATTTAGATTTGTTTATTAAGTCTGTATTTAAGATAGTAGGAATCTATTTTACCACTTACCTTAGGCTAATTTAAGATCAATGAAATAAATGCATATTTACCATTTGATGAAATTCTTATAGTTGAAATAGACATCTCCCAATACACACACAAAAGAGCTATTTTGACACCTAAGACTAATATAACACTGTATGTTAACTATATGGGAATTAGAATTAAAACTTTTTAAAAAGAACTATTTTAAACTACAGTTCTGATTTTATCATGACATTTCTTAAAACCATCTTAATAACCTCAAACCCAAATTGCTATCTCTCACACAGAGACATTAGCATAGACAGACACATAAGCATGGACACCCAATGACACCACTCCCAAATAAAAAACTATTTAACTTATTAGTCTTTCAAAAGACAAGCTCTGTGATTAAATCATTACAATCAATTTTCAGATGAACTTTCCCCAAAGGTCTACCATACCTGGTCTCCTCACCGCACACGCCTCACTACTACCAAAAAGAAAAGAAGAAAGGAAAGGAAGAAAAGAAAGAACGAAAGAAAGAATATGGGGGCAGAGGGAAAAATTTGTTTACCAAAATATATAAATGTCCCCCAAAACCCTTCATATCAATATGTCATTTAGCCAATAAAGAAAGATTTTTAATTATTCAAAAATTTTATTTGAAAAAAAAATCTTTACTCTTGGCATAGTTTGGTAGCCATTGACCAGTAGGTCCTCATTATCCTGCATACGAAGCTACACTGAATTTCGAAGCTCCCTTCCAAATTAGGTGTGACATATAATCAAGTTCAAGTTGAAGGAACACGAGCAGTAGGGAAGTGCATAAGACAGGATTCTCCATGCTCTTTCCTCCTTCTGAATGGCTGATGGGAGACAACCTGGGAACACCATGAAACAAAGTACCCTGGATTCCTGAATTACTTAATGAAGAAAAGCTGCCTGATGAGGAATACTCACCTTAAACTGTTACTTAGTGAGAAATGAGCTTTTAGTGCATTTTGTCACTGAATTTGGTACTGCACTGTTTGGTACTGCAGTTAGCACTGCCTTAATTGATGGTGAAAATGTTTGTCAAAGAGAGAAAAACTCATTTTATACCTGCTCTCCAATGGCATTTGGCAAATTATTCCAATCACAGTACCAAAATAATCTTAGACTAGCATATCAGAAATTCTTTAGCAGTATTTATTGTCATTTTCTGAATGTTTTCATTTATAACTCATCCCCAGATAGAACTTTTGCCAAAAATTCAGACATAGAGTTAAGTTGAAGACTCATACACATGGTCATAATTCCACTTTTAGCTAAAGATAGAAGCTTATAAACTCTATAACACTCAGATAAAGTATTTCTCATGCTTAGAGAAATGTGCTATTTTCACTGTTCAAACAGTTTAAGAAGATTTACTCAAAGCAAGATTTCAGTTTTAAAAAGTAAAAAGAGCTGTGAAGCTTGTTAGCAATGCGGTTTTAAGTCTACCACATAACAAGTATGTCGAAATAACATTTTTGCTTCAATAGATAATTTAGTTCAATTATAATACTTCAATATATAAATCAATTAATATCCTTGATATCATTCAAGTTTGAAAAATAACAAATATCATAATCTGACCATGAGAGGAATTAGAATATACCTCCATTCAAAACAAACTAAGAGGGGCACCTGGGTGGCTCAGTTGGTTGGGCATCTGACTTCAGCTCAGGTCATGATCTTGGGGGTCCTGGGATCAAGCCCTGCATCAAGTTCCCTGCTCAGCAGAGTCTGCTACTCCCTCTCCCTCTGCCCCTCCCCCCAGCTCATGCTCATTCTCTCTCTCTCTCTCTCTCTCTCAAATAAATAAATAAAATATTTTCCAAAAAAATACTAAGAAATATATTTTGAATCTATTTCTACACAGGCACAAAACAGCTACTACAAAGTATTTCTGGAAGAGCGAATTTTATACTTCCAAACACTTGAACCAGTAAATGTGCACAGCATTTAAATGAGTATCTTACTGAATTCAGAAACAAAACAAAAATATCCCTGTCTTAAACAACTGTAACATCATTCTCTTTAGTATGATGATAAGGGAAGCCAAAGAAGAATATACATGTCTGATTTATACATATTCAGCAGTCCCTATTATATAGTAACTCAATAAAATATAAATACTTTCCAGATATCAGTAATACTAGACACAGTGACTCTCTGTTGTCATCAATATATTGGCACTGACGCTGAGCATCTGAACATTAAGATTAGGAAACTCAAATAAGTACTGCTTAATGGGTATCTCACCTACATGATAAAATACATAAAGCTAGCATATTCATAGACACAAACATACATATATATTTGTTGACATTGTATATGTAGCCGATATTAGAATGGATTCTTCCCACCACTCCTCCACAGTCAGAAGTCAAACAAATACTAGTATAACAGCACACCACCTACAGGCTAACATCAGCAGCACGTGATAGGCATTTGCTGCCCCCAGGTCACTACTTCCCTTTATTTCCTTATTTTTAGCTCCTATCTCTCTGACATCACCCCAACATAATTCTTAGTGATTGCAATGATATTGACGATTCTTCCAGTACACTTACACCACCTTTTCTCCAATGATCTTCTCCTACATCAAGTTCTCACTTACATTCTTTTGAACCTATCATTACTAATAACTGAAACCCATTAAAAATCTCAACTTGCACATCCTACTTTCTTTCCACCAATTATCTTTTCCAAAAATTCCCTCCAACAATCCTGCAACACCACTAAGACTTTCAATCTACCAATGTTACCACCTTATTCACTATCACTGGATATTCTCTTTCTTCTGTTTATTCAGCTTAAATCCAACAGTTGATTATTACCACCATCATTACTTCACTGTATTGCCTTATAACTTCGTTGCCCTCCATCCCACCTCTCACCCAAATCCTGTTTAAAATGAACCTTCTACCTGCACCCCTGCAACTGAATAGGCCCGGGGAAACCGGTAACTATGACTATTCTCACTCAAAAATAATCATCTGTAACCTCTAGCAAGTTAGTTCCTTTTTGCTCGCTGGCAATGACACTCTATTTCCAGAGTCCGTTCTCAATCCTATTTACCCAGTTAACTATAGGCACTCCTTGCTTTGCGACATTAGCGGCAGCAGTAAAATTGACCAAGCCAGCTGAAATTATGCAGAGTGATCTTAATTATCAATGGGAAAAATTACAGTTGTTCCCAACCTTTAAAAATTTTAAATACAAAAATACAAAAAATACAAAAAACAAAACAAAAATATCCCTGTCTTAAACAACTGTAACATCATTCTCTTTAGTATGATGATAAGGGAAGCCAAATATCCTCTTACTAAACATACTAAAACTCTCAATACTAAAACTCTAATTATTACTTATAAATGTACAGAGGAATGAAAAATAATAAAACTATTATTTAGTACATCTACTTTAAAAGAGTAGAATTAGAATATCTAAAAAGAAAAATGTAGTGCTTTCTCTCTTTATAAATTGTATTTTATATATCACAAACTACAGATAGACATTCTTTAGGAAAGTGTGATATTTAAGATAAAAAAGACATTTCCAAAGCAACAAAACAGTGTTTATATATGCTTCAAATTCTGTTAGCACAAAACTGTCCCAACAGAAAAAAGGAATCAAGTGTAAAATTTTTCCTATATACTTTCAAAACTTCTAAAAGACCTATTTACAAGTGCCTGGGTGGCTCAGTGGGTTAAAGCCTCTGCCTTCGGTTCAGGTCATGATCCCAGGGTCCTGGGATCGAGGCCTGCATTGGGCTCTCTGCTCAGCAGGGAGCCTGCTTCCTCCTCTCTCTCTGCCTGCCTCTCTGCCTACTTGTAATCTCTCTCTCTCTGTCATATAAATAAATAAAATCTTTAAAAAAAAAAAAGACCTATTTACCCTGGTCACCACATTAACTATGAATATGGACAATGACATTTTCCCTCTAAAATTACTGACAATATAATCCCCATTTCTAGAAAAAGCCTTTGTTCGACTAATGAATAAGCCCTCATTGTGATGCTAAATCATAGGATGCACTGTAGTTCCCCTGAAAAGGCCAAACAGCATATTCTTTCACAAAGAATGAATCATTGGTGTAGAATATTCAGCCTATTTAAAACAAAGATTGGCTTTAAATCTATTGCCTTTCTTCCAGTTCTTTTGCATGCCAACCTCTTGCTTTTGTTTTGCTGTAGCAGGGGCAAATATAAATAATACATATATTGTGATACCACCTCAAGCAGGAAATAGTTCTAGTTAACTCTGAATCATCCACTCCAGGAAGGAGGAAATATTTACCATTTAGATTCTCTGCCCAACAGAAGTGGTGCACAAAACACCCACTTCTCAATACATACTAACTAGTGTAGACCTTGCATCCCCTTGGCATCCTCACTATTTCCAGTAAGGCTTCCCCCACCTCTGGGCGACTAACAGGTTAAAAATCTGACTGCATAGTCCAATGCCTTGATTATGAGAGGTCAAATTTGGTGTGATGTCTCCAATAACATGCTATGAGTCACCAAACCCAATGAAATAATCTAACTTTTATTATCTTAATTGAATTTAAAACAGACTGACTTCACAGACAATGAACAAAAAGTTAATATCTGGAGGGTGGGTGGGTAGGGTCCTTGCCCACGAAAATGCTGTTTATTCCCAAAGTTGTCAAAAATTAACAAGGATTCACTGAAGAAGAATAAAAGGAAGAAATGAGCTATCTTTTTTTTTTTTTTTTTTTAGGACAGAGGATGAGTGTGGAGGAATAAAAGAATGGCTAGGGCAAACCTCAGGAGATAGGAGTTCCTTTCTCCTGAACACCCTGTCCCCATTCCCCACATCCAGTCTCTGGGGAGGATGGGGAGAGCATGGGAAGAGAAGCACAGTATGATTGTACCTGGAAAGGAGAAGAAACTGAAGGTGGTCTCCCTTTTCACCTGCACTCACAACACTGATCTCCCAGGAAAGAGAGATTGGAAGCTGGGCCAGGCATGTCCTTTCCCACCCCTGGTTTTTAAAAAAAAAGGGTTAGTGTTGGGGGCCAAGTAGATCATGGGCATCAGGTCAACAGGAGCAATGCTGTTCTATTATTCTGATCAATTATAAACAGAATCACTAGACTCTAAGACGCATCAGGATAAGAACCTCTGTGTCCACTGCATCTGAAAGTGTCTTATACAAATTGGGCACTCTAAATTAATCACATGTCAACTACACTCAAATTCCAAAAATAATTAATCATTAAACCTATAAAACTTACAACTGACACTTACAATGAAAACTTGTAACATACTGATTTAATATGACCATTATTTCCATTTATTCAATCTGAGACTATACCCCTATACACAGAAAATGGGTGAGTCCAGGGCAAAGAAGATGCCAGTTTCCCTTCCTTTCTGAGGAGTTAAAGCAGCTAAAAACAACTCCTACTGCACCCAGAGTTACAGCTACCTTTCTTCTGTCTTCAGAGATTCTTTCTTCTAACAGCCAAAAGTCTACCCTATGTTCAAGTTCAAATCAAATGCCATCTCTCCTAAGAAGTCTTCCTAAGTATCCCTAAGGCTCCTTCAGTTTGTACTACCCTCGATGCTTTGATGACATTTTGGTTAAGCATTTGACACATTCTGACTAGATTACCGACTGAAAATTCCCCTGATGGATTTCTTTTTTAAGTCTTAATCCTTCCGGTACATGCACAAATCAATAAACACTTGTTGAATTTAATTTCTCAGTCAGGAGCTGGTTTCCATTCCTCTTCAAATGTCATCCATTAACCCAAGACCTGTAAACTGCTAACTCCAATAACTTCCTTTTAGCCTTCATTCCACCTGCGGTAAGTAGGAACTGTCTGCAACCAAAAAATTCTTTCTACGTGAAAGTCTGTTCTAAATCTCTAACTACTTTACTTTACCTTTTTACCTTGTTCAAAATTAAGGCATGTATGCACATAAATCTCCTAGTTGTATACCAATGCTATTCTTAATTGCATTAATTTATTTACAAAACAAGTAAATGAGAGGAAAAAAACTATTAGTTACCAAACATCAGCAACACAATAATAAACAGACAAAGAGTACAAACCCTCAAAAAGCTTACAGTCTAGCTGGGGTGTTAGACATATAAACAAGTATCCATTCAAATATTAACTCCCTAAGTGTTAAGTATTGCTGCAGTCATCCACAGTTAACAAACTGTTAAATACTGGTTGAATTTAATGTACTCATCCCGTCGACAGCTGTTTTCCTTGCACGCCTCTTCCCAGAGATCAATCACATGGACCACTGACCTGTAAACTGCTGGATTCAAAACACAGCGAGGACTCACCAACACATCAACAGCAGTAAAGAGACATACGGCCAGAAGTGAGGGGCCAGAAAGGCTTCTAGATTATTTCTGGACTACATTCTGAAGGATGAGTATTGGTTTGGGGGAGAGAGAATCTATACACAACTCGCCTCAGATAAACGTTCCTTCTGCTCTCTTGCTTCCACAAAGCTCATTTTAAATTTCCAAAATGTCCCCTCTCTAGAGCTTAGGTATTAGACCAAGACAGTAAAAGTCCTTAGTATTTGTTACATCCTCTTGTCTTTTCTCAAAATTTATCACACGTAAAATGATCTTTAATCAATCCATAGTTGATGAGTTTATCAAAAGCTTTAGAGTTGTTTTATTTTTAATAACGCAAAACAGAAACAACCCAAATGTCCATCAATAGGCAAATGCATAAAGATGTTATCCACACAATGAAATACTACATCAATAAAAAGGAATGCACTATTAATATACACAAACAATATGGATGAATCTCAAAAATACGGTGCTAAAGAAGACAGATATTTTAAGACTACATAATACCTAAGTGCATTTACATAAAATTCTACAAAATGCAAACTAGCCCGCAGTTTAGTACCTGAGGAAAGAAGGGTTGAGAAGAAGAGAAGGATTATACTGTGTAGGAGGAAGCTTTTTGGGGGCAATGGATACATACACTATATTGATTACGGTAATAGTTTCACAGATGTACACAAATGTCAAAAAATTACCAAATGGGGCGCCTGGGTGGCTCAGTGGGTTGAACCTCTGCCTTTGGCTCGGGTCATGATCTCAGGGTCCTGGGATCAAGCCCCACATCAGGCTCTCTGTTCAGCAGGGAGCCTGCTTCCTCCTCTCTGCCTGCCTCTCTGTCTACTTGTGATCTCTCTGTCAACTAAATAAATAAAATCCTTTTAAAAAAAAAATTACCAAATAGTATACTCTACATGAGCAGTTTTGAAGATCATGTATACCATAGCAACGTTTAAGAGTAAAAAAGGGGAAACAATCTAAATGTCCATTTAGTTGATGGGTTGGTGAATAATATATTCACCAATGAAACAACAGAATATTATACAACTATTTAAAACAAAAATTTAATGGTGGTGGACACACTTCTACTTCATTAACAGGCAAAAATATTTTATACGGTCACTTGATAATCAGCAAAATCAAAAATATTTCCAGCTCCAGAGGAAAAGTAGTTAGATATCATCCAATTATAGAAGAGATAAGGGATATTAAAAATCTGGTCTAACACCTTCATTTTTTACACAGAAAATGAGACCTACTTACCTGCACAAAAAAAGTCAGACCTTCCCATAAGGTCATGAAGCTATTCTAGTGCATCATCCTGATTTCCCTTCTAACTCCTTTCTAATATATATGGCATGCTTCAGTTCTCTGACATATTACCTCTGGTGCTTTTTTTCCCTACCATGTCTGCCACTAACTTGCTGTTATGATCTTGAGCAAATGAATTAAACCCTGAAACTCTTTTAACTAGTTGATCTACAAGGTCACTTTTAAATTCATGATTATAAGACTCCCTAAGGTGTTGAAACCAGTTATATCCTCATCGATGAATTCCTAGTATAACATCTGAATATAAATATATAAGATAGCAAGATCGCTTATGTAGATTATCTATCTAATCTCCAAATCAACCATGAACAACGGACTAAGTGGTATTCTTACTTTGTCATAACTATTCACACTTCTATGTCCTAGGAGAAAGTGCTTTTTACTACCTAAGTACAGAATTGAACAAGTGTGAATTTTAAGCTGATAAATACATGTGGTTATCAAAGCACCTAGAGAAGTTATTGAATATTTTCACTGCAAACTGTCTTTGTGTTCTGGTACTAACTCAGAAGCCATATTCCTTAAGATTCTCCAGAACAGCAATATCATTTTCCATGGTGGCTTCACACATTTATGCCTACAGTTGCAAAAACAATATTAAAAGAAAGGTAGCCAGGGCGCCTGGGTGGCTCAGTGGGTTAAAGCCTCTGCCTTCGGCTCAGGTCATGATCTCAGGGTCCTGGGACTGAGGCCCTCATCTGGCTGTCTGCTCAGCAGGGAGCCTGCTTCCCCCTCCTCTCTGCCTGCCTCTTTGCCTACTTGTGATCTCTCTGTCAAATAAATAAATAAAATTAAAAATCTTAAAAAAAAAAAAAAAAAGAAAGGTAGCCAAATTCTCATCAGAACGCCTACCCTAAGTTGGTATACTTCACCTGTCACTTGACAGTATCCTGGGATACTAAATTCACTCAAGTATATACACAGTGATCTAAACAATCACACAGTAATTTAGTTGTGAAAGTAAATTATTGGCACTTAAACAAAATATATGAAAATACTAATATACATTAAAGGAATGTCCTTTCCCTCCTAATTAGCTGTAAAGTAGAACACCCACTGCTAAATATAGTAAGGAGAGAATTTGGCTTAAAACAACAATAGATGCAAATGTGTCATTTTAGAAATGCTTACAGATTTCAGGAAAGCCTCAGAAATCCTTGGAGTAATGTTAGAATTTACAGCTTTCTTCCGTAAGTGAAGCAGATGAGCACATGGTTAAGAACACAAGATCCATTATCAAGTGACATAAGTTTTCTAAGCCTTATTTCCCTCATCTATAAAGCTGGGGAGAAGGGGATATGATATGTGTGCCTATTACACTTTATACTATTATAAAGATTAAAGGAAGTAATGTAAGCAAAAAATTTTATATAGTGCCAGGACACATTAAACAGTAACAACTGTTCTTACTACTATGATTACTAGTACCATAACCTTAGGTATTCTACACAGAGAGGTTAAAAAGCCAGTTAAAAGTAAGTTATCTACCCACCCTCTAGGAGAGGGAGGGGTAAGCAAACTATAGCCTGCTGAACAACCCAGTTGTTTGGTCTGCCATTCAAGCAAAGGAAGGTTTTTACATTTTTTAATAGTCGAAAAAAAAATTACAAACAAAATCACTCTAAACATTACTATTTTTAAGCTCTAATACCACTATTGGTATATAATAATAACATGAAAAGACCTCCTTAGAATAAACATTCATTTCTTTTTAATGAACACACATTTTAATTGGACAAGTAAAAAATAAGAGCTGAAATCAATGGTAAAGTTAAATCCCAAAAGGAATAGAAAACTCAGTCACATCCAACGTCACTGATCCTCCAAGCTAACTCATCACCTTTGGGGGAAAAGAAAGGTTGACATAAAGGAAGGTATGTGGAAGTTACTGTAAGATAGAAAATGGAAAAATGCAATTATAGGACAGGAAGAAATAAAAGTGCAAAAAAAAGAGCAGAATATGCTTAACCTACTTATAAATAGACAGGAGAAAGAAGGAAATGAGAGAGAAGATGTAATAACAGAAATCATAAAAGGCAAAACAAACACAGTATACGGTGCTTATGGGAAGTGTAAATCAGCAAAGGATAAAGTTTGATTATAATACAAATAAAAACAGGAGTTCAAAATCTGTCCATTACTCTCCTCCCCTCCCTTTCCCATACAGCCTTGTTTGATTTTGAGAAAACATTATAAGGAAAATGTTTCAAGATTTCATTGTTTATAAACAATCTGCTCCAGAGATTAAAAAAATTGGAATTTAATAAAGGAGCAAAAGAAACAGAAACCACATTTGGAGAACTTAAATACCCTGATAGGAAAGGTAAACTTGCAAGAAGAATAAATTACTAAAACAAAAAAATTACAAAGTAACATACAAATCAAGTAGATTGAAATCCTGTTGACAGAAAGAAAGGAAGGCAAAGGAATTCATATTCCAGCGTGTGAGGAAGGACCGTAGCATGGAGCTTGAGAAAAATCTGAAACACCAGGAGGGTAAACTGGAAAAGGAATCAAACAGGGATGAATAAAAATATAGGTGAATAGCATTAAAAATATGTACATATACATACAGACATAGATATAGGCAAGTAGCATTAATGAATTTGAGTTAGCAAGTAGCTAAAATCATAAATGCACCCTATCTAGAATAATTATGCTATTTTCTATAGCAATCCAGCATCAGAGATAACAAGCAGTTGGACAGACTGAAGAAGTATGGAAACTGTCAGAGCTGATAGAGCAAAAAGCCAAGATGGTTAGGCTTTTCAGTACATTATTAGGAGAATGAAATTACTGACAATAAATTTCTGACTGTAGAATGGAAAACGAAGCCAGAAGGAAGATGCCAAGTTAGGAAAATAGGGAAAAAATGAGAGACTAGTCTAATTATAGTCAATAAAATATGAGTATTCAAGAGGGATTATAAATTAGAGGAATGTATTTCTGTGGTATTTCATTAAAGCATTCTCGTGATTGGATGACCACGAATATATGGACAATAGTAAAATTAAACAGTGAAGTCTAAGTACATTTTCTACTCCTACAACACAGAAAAAGAACTCTCCCAACAAATTATAGTCATATAAAAATCAGGATAGAGGACCAAAATCTATCATGATAAACCTGGAGTCTCACCAAGCTGAAATAAAATCATTATTTCAAGATTCCAAAAAGAAATACTCAAAGGATTTAGAGATTACAAAAATATCCAAAATATTCCTTAAATACTACACAATACTATACAAATAACCACCCTGAAATTTACATGAGAAGCCACACACACAAAGGCATTATAGCATTAAAAGACTGATATCAGAACATAGAATTTGCAATTCAATCAAGAGTTCATTGGCTCATAGTTCAAATAGAATTGGTTGTATCATATTAACAAAGTAGGACTGGCATGGATTGACAAGGAAATTTCCCCTTTATATAGGTCTACTATTCATTAAATTGAGACTTTGGCTGTGAAACTCTTTTGTAGCCTGATTAACAGCTTAGGAAAGAAAACAGTTCAGGCTTCATATGTCTCCACATACTTTTAACTATTTATATGTCTTTTTGCAGAAGGCTACTTGATAAAATTTAAGTACTTACTAATATCATCTTCATGATAAATGACAGAATGAAAGGGCAGAGTTCGGTCTTTAATATATCTCTCTGCTGGCTCAACATAAAATGTGCCACCACGAGTCTGGATGAATCCTTCAAATCTTCCATCAATAACAGACCCATGGCTAAAACTTCCTTCTTCACCTATTAGTGAAAGCAACAAACACTTGAAAAATTAATTTGCATGTAAATGTTAAATTCATTCTCCTTTAAAAAGCCATTATTATATATTTTAAAAACTTGAATACAAATTTATTGGGGAAATTAATTTTCACATAGAATATATCAAGTGGAATTTGAGACATGAACAGCAACTAGTACTTAAGTTAAAATCTATACAATTACTTGATAACAACAGTGAGAAATAGAACGTCTTTCTCAATGACAATCACATTCCCAGCCATCTAAGTATAGTACCTGGCAAGAATTCAATAGTCATTCAATAAATAATTATTAAATTAACTTAAATTCAGAAAGAGGCAAGCAGATCCACAGATAAAATACGCACTTCCAAAACATAGATTTATTAAAGTATCTTTTGAGGAGCGCCTGGATGGCTCAATTAGGCGTCTGACTCTTGATCTTGGCTCAGGTCTTGATCTCACAGGTCATGAGTTCAAGTCCCGTATTAAAAAAAGAAGAAGAAAAGAAAAGAAAGTATCTTTTGAGTTTTTGTTCTAATTACCATAAATAAAAAAGTTCTTTTCCCACCTGATATAATCTACATGGAACTTTGGTCTCCCTTTTTTACAAATACATTTTTAAATAAGCATCAAATATTTCAGAAGTAGTTTGAACAAAAGCATACTAACAATTCTTTTTAAGACACTGGATTTATAGTACTGTCCCATCAATTATACTTCTCTAATGAAAGAAAATACAGGATAAAAAGGGTATTTTTGAGATATTCATAAAGAAAAACTGAGCACCAACCATCAAATGATATGAAGAAGTGGAGGATGGTGTATTAAAAGTTAAACTTACCTGTTAAAATTTTCTCATTAAAATAAGTATCAGGCTTTCCACAATTTCTAAACTGTAGATTAACATTAATTAATTGACTGTGAATTAACTAAGGACTGAAGTTAAGAACCCAACTGTGAATTAACTAAGGACTGAAGTTAAGAACCCAAGACTGGTATTTTAAACAACATGATTTCTTCTTTTTTTTTTTTTAAGATTTTATTTATTTATTTATTTGACACAGAGAGAGAGAGAGAGAGAGAGAGAGAGAGAGAGATCACAAGGAGGCAGAGAGGCAGGCAGAGAGAGAGGAGGAAGCAGTCTCCCTGCTGAGCAGAGAGCCCTATGCAGGGCTCAATCCCCGGACCCTGAGATCATGACCCAAGCTGAAAGCAGAGGCTTAACCCACTGAGCCACCCAGGCGCCCCAACAACATAATCTCTATCTGCAAATAGTCTTGTACTTTTCTTGACCATCACCTAGCAAAGAAGGGCAGACAAGACAAAGTTATCTGCCAAGAAAGATAAATGATCAAAGGAATAATGGTTCAACACTGAAAGTCTAGACTGACAGAAAAACACTTTACAAAAAACTTTTAATTTACTAACAAAGTTTCGTCTACAAGTAAGAAATTCTAACTATAGAAATGCCTCATTTACCTGGCATAATAAGAAATGAGAAACATTTTTAAACACTTAATTTTCCATGTTATGAGTTTGAGTGGAGATCTCTCTAATATATAGAAATGAAATTTAACTTTCAGTTAACTTTGTCTTAATAACTGAGAATCATCTTGAGTATTTATTAATATACAGTTATAACAATATTTTGACCCTCTCTAAGACCTCTAGAAGATTTGACTGTTCTTTCCATACTACTAAACTGTCAAATGTAACTTTCTCTTGGGTTAAGTGTGCTCCCCGTCCCCCCAGTATATTCTTAATCAATTGTAGTAAGGGGAAATTTGTTAGAATTGTGACCACAGTAGTTTGGAGCACATTCTAAAATCTTTTTGGAAATCTTCATGAAGTCATTATACACATTTGATCAAATCTGAAAAAGTCAGCTCAAGAACTGGAGCAGCAGGGAACTCTAAAGATTAGGAGTACCTCTGTGGCCCCTTGTTCTTCACGGCCCTAAGGCTTAGGCTGGGGTCCATCTTGTTCTGGGACTGAACACCAGCAATACTTTTCGGGCTCCTTTCAAAAACCAGGTAACTCCACGCCATGGCAAACTGTACAATAATGAAGCTTTAGAATTCTTTGTGCAGTGATGGAATAACCAAGAAATAACAATACAAAGGCAAAACCTGATCTCTCCCAATTCTTTTAAGTACCAAAATATTTTTTCTCATGACAAAATTCTCAAAGGTGTTTTGTTATAAATCGCATTTTCATTTTTTAATGAATGAAATTTGGTGGTATTTAAAATCTACACTAGACATACCAAGTTGCCATTTCACTTTTCATTGCTTTAGTTGTTTAATATTTAAGCTTTGCTTCATATGCTACCTTTGTCTGTACTTTAAATTTTCACAAGCCCATTTCGTTTTGTAGATCTGAATGACAAAAGTTGTTTCTCATCTAAAGTATGCTAAGACTTAAATGTTAAAGAATGTTGTGTAACATTTATCCAATAAAGTCTTGATTTAAAAAAGGAAAAAGGGGCGCCTGGCTGGCTCAGTTGGTTAAGCCACTGCCTTCGGCTCAGGTCATGATCCCAGAGTCCTGGGATGGAGTCCCAAATCAGGCTTCCCCTGCGATGCATGGAGCCTGCTTCTCCCTCTCCCTCTGCCTCTCCCCCTGCTTGTGCTCTCTCTTTCTTTCTCTCTGTCAAATAAATAAATAAAATCTTTAAAAAAATTTTTTAATAAAATAAAAAAGGAAAAAAAAAGAATTGTGAACACAGCAAAGAGATTCTGAGGCAAGAAGGCCCTAAAAGAATTTTTCTATGAATGACTGTCTCCCCCCCTTTTTTTTTTTGGCTGTTAAGATGATCTCTACAGTTTCCCCTTTGGGTTTCTTCTCTTTTCTTATAAAATACAGCTAATGTTTTGCTTGAAAGATCAAAAAATTAAAGAAGTCATTAAAAACTTTTTTAGGGCGCCTGGGTGGCTCAGTGGGTTAAAGCCTCTGCTTTCGGCTCAGGTCATGATCTCAGGGTCCTGGGATCGAGGCCCGCATCAGGCTCCCTGCTCGGCGGGGAGCCTGCTTCCCCCTCTCTCTCTGTCTGCCTCTCTGCCTCCTTGTGATCTCTCTCCCTCTGTGAAATAAATAAATAAAATCTTTAAAAAAAAAAAAAAAAACTTTTTTAAAAATCTAACAGTCAGGCACCTGGGTGGCTCAGTGGGTTAAAGCCTCTGCCTTCAGCTCAGGTCATGATCTCAGGGTCCTGGGATGGAGGCCTGCATCAGGCTCCCTGCTCAGCAGGGAGCCTGCTTCCTCCTCTCTCTGCCTGCCTCTCTGCCTACTTGTAATCTCTCTCTGTCAAATAAATAAAAAAAATCTTAAAAAAAAAATCTAACAGTCAGTCGTAGGCACTGAGAGAATCAAAACTCCGTATCTTTCAGAGCCAGGCATTGTATAATTCAATATTAAATACATATGTAGAGATAGGTTCAAGGGTTACTTTATTCTTCAAAGACTATTATCCTTCATGATACATTTAAATCTCCTCAGGATTTTTCCCACCTCTCTGAAATATATGCCTATACCTCAAAATACATGTTTCTTTATGTAGAAAAAACTAAAGAAAGGAATTCTCCTATGATTCAACTTACCATAAATATGTCCAGTGTAAATATGAGAGGTATCATAATCAAGTACTTTATTTGATGTTTCTACTTTAAATTCATCACTGAAAAGAGATGTATCCCGCTTCATTCGTAGGTTGAAATGTCTGCAAAACAGGATGGAAAAGGGAAAAAATGAAATTAAAAGGATCCAAATTTTAAACATTTTTTTATTAAAAAGTCAACAAAATATAAACTGTTTCACACCATTTGTCTACTTGGAAATACACTTTACAAGATTTTTCTTAAAAAGAAACTTGCTCTAAAATTGAACTTAGTAGCTGTGATGCAAATCAAAATTATATATAAATTAAACAATAACTGGGGCGCCTGGGTGGCTCAGTGGGTTAAGCCTCTGCCTTCAGCTCAGGTCATAATCTCGGGGTCCTGGAATCAAGTCCCGAATCGGGCTCTCTGCTCAGCAAGGAGCCTACTTCCCCCTCTCTCTCTGCCTGCCTCTCTACCCTTGTAATCTCTCTCTCTCTCTGTCAAATAAATAAATAATCTTTTTAAAAAATATAAATAAATAAATAAAAAGTAACTAAGATATACTAAAAATTAAATGCCAATAGGCNGTCAAATAAATAAATAATCTTTTTTAAAAATATAAATAAATAAATAAAAAGTAACTAAGATATACTAAAAATTAAATGCCAATAGGCTGATTCCCACATGGTAAAACAAGTTAATTCCAACAGCAACTAAGTTGCTTGGACATAAAAACAAGCTTCTTTACTCAATTACTATTATTTGCCACTACCTGTCTTTCCTCTTTAATAATTTTGCAGCTTTGCCATTTTCCCCTACTTTTCACAACTTAAACAATACATTAAAAAGTAGCATCTATATTAATGACTCTCCTCAGAAAAGCAAGTATGCATGCTCTTTCTTTTACATACACATACACACACATCTCCTTTCAACTCCTATATGTTTTCCCTAAGGCTTCTAATTCTTCTAATTATCATTAGACCTTCCTTGATTTAATTTGAAAAGCCCCTGATGACCAATATCAAAAGACCATATTAGCCAAAATCTTACTCATTCTCAATGGTTCTCTATAAAAGAGAAAGACCAAAATATTGAGGAGAAATAAAATAAAGAATCTAGGGTCTGAATCAAACTATGAATCAAATATTATGCCTAAAATCTAGTAGCCCAGGATTCCGATCTGTTAAATAAAGATAATACATTTTTCTTGCAAAACCCTTTTAAAGATGATAGCTTATAATGCAGGTAAAGTCATTAACACAGCACCTGGCACAGAGGAGCTACAAAATAAATGGCAACTAATTAGCTATCATTACTAAACTCTTAAAAGTATATCAAATCTTTTGTAACTGTCATAAAAGTCTGCACATAACACAATTTCTCCTCAATGAATCTGAACCAAAGTGTTCAATTAGCAACCCCCAAAACGTTAGTAGGATGGAGTAACTGTAACTGTCACACATTGCTGGTAGAAGTATAAAATGGTATAATCACAATTCGGAAAACTGGCAGTTTTTTTTAAAGTTAAACATATGAAAACCCTATGACCCACAATTCTACCCCAAGAGAATGAAAATATAAAACATAAGTCCACAAAAACAAACTGGACACAAATGTGTCCATAGTAATTTCATTCAAAATATACAAAAACTGGAAATCCATTTTTCAGTTAGTATTAGCAAGTAAAGATAAAAAGACTGTGGCTTATTCATACAATGACAAACTACTCAGCAAAAAAAAAAAAATGTCAAAACTACTAAAAATAAAAATGTACTTTTGTGAAGACATAAAAGAATATATATAGTATAATTCCATAGATATGTAATTCTAGAATAGGCAAAAACCTATCTATAGTGACAGAAAGCAGATCGGTGGTTGCCTGGGGTGAAGAGAGACTAAGAGCAAAGGGGGATGAAGAACTTTTTGCTACAAGGGATTTGTTCTGTATCTTGATTTGAATGGTGGTTACACAAATATATATATATACATTTGTCAAAACCTAACTAACACAACACACTTGAAATGAGTACAAGTTGACCTTTCAACAACACAGATCTGAAGTGCATAGGTCCACTTATCCACAGATCTTTTTCCCCATAAAAATAATACTATTTCTCAATAACATTTTTTCTCTAGCTTACTTTAAGAATACAGTATATAATACATAAGACATACAAAGTGTGTGTTCATCAACTGTTTATATAATCAATAAAGCTTCCAGTCAACAGCTGTAGTTGAGTTTTGGGTGAGTCAAAAGTTGTACAAGGATTTTTGACTATGTCAAGGGGTTGGTGGCCCTAACTCCCACATTGTTCAAGGGCCAACTGTATATTTTATTTTATGTAAATTATACTTTGTGCTCACTTCAACAACACATACGTTAAAATATACATATATATATATATTATACTTCAATAAAGTTTGTCTTGAAGGGAAACAAACTCATTTTTCAAGTCAGTAAGTGTGAACAGGGTATACTGATTAGCTTCAGAAAGTTGTGTCCCTCTTTCACCTTTTTCTATTATCCCTAATTTCATGTCAATCTTGGTACTCCTTTATTTGAAGTTACATTCATTTTCTACTTGCCTAAAACTCTCACCAACAAACTCCAAAAGCTTCCCAGGACTGTGACAAGGACTTTAGCCTAGGAAAAGGATCCTTAGAGCCCCAAGTTTTCCATCTCCTGGAGCAAGTAATCAAAAAGTCAAACCATACCTTCTAAATGGGAACTCCGGAGACAAAGTTAAAAATAGACTACCCTGAACAAACAGGAATCCTGCCTGAATTCTTACTGCACATCCTGTCTTTTCATAAAATTTCTTTTGCTAACAGGAAATTCCTGATCATATATGCAGGTAAAAATAAATAATTTTTTGAAGGACCACAATATTTTGAAAAATCATCAACTTATCATTATATATACTTTTAACACACTGTACAAATACTATCTGAAAAAGAGCATCTTTGCTAAACAGACTAAAACACTAAATGTCCAAGGTTTTAGTATATTTATCATTCAAGATTTATTATTCAGCAAAATTATTATACCCTATAACGATTATAAGCAAGAGTATATTCTATATGCGAAAAGGGGGGGTATAAGCTTCAGACAGACATTTAAGCTCAGTATAAGAACAATCTATGCTACAGTCTTACATCACTTAAAATGTTTAAGCACATAGGAACCCTAGAGGGAAGTTAACAGAGAGAATTTAAGAACACCTGAAGTAGGTCCCTTCCAACCCTGATACTGGCGGCATAAGAAAATCATCTCACGTGTACAAAACATTATTCTCCATACCAATTTAAATTGGACTACACCATATATAAAATCAGTTCTCAATTATCCATTCACAATCAAGTAGCAGTACAGATAATAAAACAAAAAATCAAACTTAGATCACACCCCCCCCAAATGCACTTTTTTTTTTTTTTAAAGATTTTATTTATTTATTTATTTGACACACAGAGAGAGATTACAAGTAGGCAGAGAGGCAGGCAGAGAGACAGGGAGAGGAGGAAGCTGAGCCCGATGCGGGCCTCGACCCCAGGACGCTGAGATCAAGACCTGAGCCTAAAGCAGAGGCTTTAACCCACTGAGCCACCCAGGTGCCCCACTACTTTTATTAACATGAATTTGCATCTAAAACATGTTATGAACAGAAGAGGGAATGGAACAATAGTGAGACTGAAAGGCAGGTAAATGGTAGAAAGAAGCCAGACTGAAATCAAGTCTGTCACAATCTATGAAATAGACAAACTACGAATGAATAATTAGATGCTGGACATAATTAATTAAGTCACTAAATTCCAATTCCTTCATTTTAATTCCACTACCATCTGTTTAATACACATCTTTCTGCTATTTTAATATGTCTATGAATTATAAATTCTTTACAACATTCCTGTTGGATAATATATTATAAAATAATAATTAGCCAATCACATTCTACCTTCCCAGTTTCTCAACAAGCTCGGAATACAAAACAATCTAAAAACATAATCTGGTATTTTAATTTTTTAAACTTTTGGTTCAAAGGTCAGAAAAACTACAGTGAACACTGCCTTATAAAAATCATTGTATTCTGGAAAAATAGTTCGATGGTTCATCAAATGTTAAACAGAGAATTATCATATGACCCAGTAATTCTACTTCTAAGTATATATACCCAAAGGAATTAAAATCAGGGACTCAAACAGATTCTTGTACACCAATGTTAATAACAGCATTATTCACAATAGCAAAATATGGAAACAACCCAAATGTCCATCAATAGATGGATTTTAAAAATGTACTATGAGTGAAATACATAACAATGGATTATTCAGCCTTAAAAAGGAATGAAACTCTGGGCGCCTGGGTGGCTCAGTGGGTTAAAGCCTCTGCTTTCGGCTCAGGTCATGATCTCAGGGTCCTGGGATCGAGGCCCGCATCGGGCTCCCTGCTNCCCTCTCTCTCTCTCTGCCTGCCTCTCTGCCTCCTTGTGATCTCTCTCCCTCTGTGAAATAAATAAATAAAAATCTTTAAAAAAAAAAAAAAAAAAAGGAATGAAACTCTGATATGTGCTACAACATGGATGAACCTTGAAAACATTTTGCTAAGGGCACCTGGGTGGCTCAGTGGGTTAAGCCTCTGCCTTCGGCTCAGGTCATGATCTCAGGGTCCTAGGATGGAGGCCCGCATTGGGCTCTCTGCTCAGCAGGGAGCCTGCCTCCTCCTCTCTCTGCCTGCCTCTCTGCCTCCTTGTGATCTCTCTCTTTCTGTGTCAAATAAATAAATAAATAAATAAATAAAATCTTTAAAAAAAAAAAACATTTTGCTAAGTATGTCAGACACAAAGCAAACTATGGCATGATTCTACTCATATGAGAGACCTAGAAGAGGTAAAAAAAACATTTTGCTAAGTAAGTCAGACACAAAGCAAACTATGGCATGATTCTACTCATATGAGAGACCTAGAAGAGGTAAATTCATAGAGATAGAAGGTAGAATAGAGGTTATCAGGGTCTACTGAGAGGGCAGAAATGGGGAAATATAGTTTAATGGGTAGAGAATTTCTGTTTGAAGACCTCTTCCTGGGTCTTGTCTTGTATCTCTAATTGGAAGCAAGACCCAGATACAAATGCAATGACATGGCCGGAGACCATATGGTGTTGGTTTGGATCTTGTGGGCCCTCACATTTTCCAAAGCTGTCCATCTGCCAACTATTTTGACTGTAGAGCCATGTCCATTGGAGCCCGTTCTCAATCAGCTTGCTTGTACTTACTTGGAGAGACATATGTCTGGGTTTATGGAGTGCAACCTGAATGAACTGGTTAAACATGGTCTGTGTGCCTTACGAGAGACACTTCTTATAGAACAGGACCAAACTACAAAGAATGTTTCCATTGGAATTGTTGGTAAAGACTTGGAGTTTATGATTTATGATGATGATGATCTCCATTCCTGGAAGGTCCCGGAGAAAGGCACAGCCTGTTCAACCTGCTGATGAACTGCAGTCTATACGTATATTACCAAATATATAAGAATGTGGAGCATATACTAATGACAGTAATCTATACTTTGAACCAAAAGATGCAGGGTGGTCTTATGGTATGTTTTAGGAATCAGTCCAGGTGTGTTTTTCCCAAGCAACTTGTCTCAAATCATATAATGGTGTGCATTTTTCTTTGAGGGTCTATATAATCATTTTCTAGAAAGTATAGTTATCTGTATGTACTAATGTTTTTGTATGAAGAACATAGTATCTTTTTGGTTTTATAGAAACCTATGAAGTAAAATTGTTTCACCTGCCTGTGGGGGGGGGGGAGAATTTCTGTTTGAGAAGATGAAAAAACTCTGAAAATGGATAGTGGTGGTAGCTGCACAACGCTATGAATGTACAAACTGACTTGTTCACTTAAAAATGGTTAAAACAGTAAGTGATATGCTATTTTGCCATAATAAAAAATAAATAAGTAAATTTTCTAAATCACTGTATTCAAAAGACCTGGAGAATAAGATAAAATCATGTGGCCAGAGACATCCTTGTTAGTGATAAAAGCTCCAAGAGAACCAAATGAGATAGTGATATTGTGAAGATAATGAGATTATAACAATCTTCCCAAATGTATATAGGTTTATGATTTTCACAGCATTTTTACCCATGTTACTACATCTTATCCTCAGAGAAACACTGCAAAGGAGTTATGATGAATTTTTTTATGATGGATATTTTTATCAAAGGGTATGACTCAAGGTCACAAGACTAGAATTAGGACTAGAACTTCAGTATTTGGTTGCTGCATCTTGCTCTTTCTACCATACCACAAATGCATCTCAAGCATGTGATTCAAAAAGTCAAGCTAATACACAGAGTGCTGTAGCAGTATTAATGTAATATTATAGTCTCTGAAAATAATTTATCTTTTAAAATCTGAACAAATGCAAATAAGACAATAATGAAATAAAAATATAATCCTATTTAATTTTCACCGAAAATTCTATAATACCGCCACAAGAAATTTTCTTTTTTAATGGTTAAGCCACTTTCAAGAATAAGGCTAACCTCTGTCTCCTTTTACTAGGTTTCTTTCAGTAAGTTTAGTTTTATTATTATTATTATACAGCACACTGTCATCAAAGATAAACTTTAGATTTTCTTTGGCAAGTAAGATGTTCTGTATAAAGAACATTAGTTGCACTTGGGAGTGTTTTTCTAACCCTTAGATTTAACCATTATATTGATTCTACTGATCAACAGTATTTTGTCTCTCATCTTGATTATACTATTTCTACTGTAATTCTTTCTTATTTTCCCCAGTGGCATTATAGCAAAGCTGTAAAAAATGCAGTGAAATTATAGGAGGGCAAAATCAGTTAATAAATGACAGTAATTTGAAAAAACATACCAAACAGATTCCAATTCTCTAGCTTCACTGCTTTGAGGATCTAGTTGTACCATATGATAATAACAGCTGGTTTTCCTTTCTAGGCTTTAGAAAAGCACTCTACATCTAAACCAAACAGTAGAGGTACTAGAACCACCTTTGGTGCAGAACAACAAAATAAATTTTGTTTAGGATATGACTCTATAAAAATTTCTGGAAGGTCATGTACCCTCTACATCTTTATATGAAGAAGTACCTTTTCTGTATATTACAATAGAACAGTAAGAATACAGAGTAAAAAGAAGTTGCCTTTGTCCATACAGTTGCTATTTTGGCTAATAAGAGTATGGCTCTGATTCTCAGAAGAAAACAACAATAGATAAAGGGTACATCCCTTGAACCAAAGTCATATTACGACAAAAAGTCTCAACTAATGAAGTATCTTGGTAACACAGGGAAGAACCCTAAGAGCAAAAGCCTTGCTTAAAAGTACATCAGTATAATCCAGCAGTCCCAAAGACCAGAACTGTCATCATAAACAGAGGTCTATCACAGCTAAATGGAACAGGTCTATGGTAAACCTGGCTCAATGACTCCAATTAAAACTGTACTACTTAACGGGACATCCCTGATGTCTCTAGATGTTATCTCTTAACATTCACTTTATTCTTAATAAAGATCTCTGAGTCTCCGTCCAAATTATTTTTTAAGACAAGTTGCTAACATTTAATATATTACTATGAGTCAAATATCTAGTTTACTTCCATTAGTACACTTTTTGAAACAGGAAAGTCCTTTCTTCAAATGATCTTTTAAAAGCCTACATATATATCTATATATATAGATACAGATATAAAGGATAAAATGAATGGGTTGGTAGAAGGGGAAAGGGCACAGTCAGCCCACGAGTAGCCCTTGAGTTACCTGAGGCAACCACCCCAGAAATTCTAGAGCTATACAGTTTGAAAGACCTAGTTCCAGGCTTAACTGTTGTCCTTGACGTAAATTACCCTAAACAAACAAAAACACATATATGAGAATCCTCAATGAAGATAAAAGTAAAACTGAAACCTGAGTTAAAATGAGTAACTTCATCCTGTGTAAGAAGACAAACAGATCATTAGTTTAAGTCTTTCCCATACAAAGGAGAGCCAAGGGGAAGAATCTGCCATAATGGCATCATTACAGAACACAAGATTACATGTATTTTACATTATGTGAGAATGAGTGGATTTATCTATTGGAGAGGGGGGGGAAAGTTTCTGTAAACACCTTCTGACTTTATGCAACTATGTTATCTAAACAACTGGCAAGCAAAACTAGTGAATATAGGCATACCTCTTGTTTTTTTAAGATTTTATTTTTAAGCAATCTCTACACTCAACATGGGGCCTGAACTTAAAACCCTGAGATGGAGTCACATACTCCAACTGACTGAGCCAGCCAGGAGTCCCCAGACATACCTCATTTTTTTTTAAAGATTTATTTATTTATTTGACAGACAGAGAGAGAGAGATCACAAGTAGGCAGAGAGAGAGGAGGAAGCAGGCTCCCCGCCGAGCAGGGAGCCCGATGCGGGCCTCGATCCCAGGACCCTGAGATCATGACCTGAGCCGAAGGCAGAGGCTTTAACCCACTGAGCCACCCAGGCACCCCAGGCATACCTCATTTTATTGTGCTTCATTTTATTATGCTTTGCAAATAGTGGGGTTTTTTTAGAAAATGAAGGTCTGTAGCAGCCCTGCATCCAACAAGTCTATTGGTGCTATTTTCCCAACAGCTTTTGTTCATATCTCAGTGTCACATTTTGGCAATTCTTACAATAGTTCTAACTTATTCATTATTATTATATTTGTTATGGTGATCTGTGATCAGTGATGACAACTTGCTAAAAGCTCAGATGATGCATTTAGCATTTTTAACAAAGTATTTTTTAATTAAGGTATATATATATTTTTTACATATAATCCTATTGCACATTGAATGGACTATGGTACAGTATAAACATTAACTTTCATATGTGCTGGGAAATCAAAAAATTCATTTGACTTGCTTTATTGCAATATTCACTTTACTGCAGTGGTCTGGAACCAAACCTGCAGTACTCCAAGCCATGCCTCTATAAAACACTAAAAAACAATGACAGGATTTAAGAGTTATCCAGATATTTAACATAAATCAAACATACAATATCATAAAGATCACCTAAATTTATTAATTTCACAGATCAGATAAGGCTGATTTGACCTAGATCACACAAATAAAATCAGAGTCTGAATCTGAACCAAACTCTCAAATATTAATTCAAAAAGATGTATGCACCCCATATTCACTTAAGCATGTATAATAGCCAAGATATGGAAACAACCTAAGTATCCACTGATGGATGAACAGATAAAGATGATGTGATATAGCTATGCAATGGAATACTACTTGGCCATAAAAAGAAGGAAGTCTTGCCATCTGCAATAACATGGATGGAACTTGATGGTATTTTGCTAAGTGAAATAAGTCAAACAGAGAAAGACAAATACCATATGATTTCACTTACATGTGGAATCTAAAAAATAAAACAAAAACAAACTCATAGATATAGAGAACAGACTGGTGGTTACCAGAGGAGAGGAGGTTGGGAGGTGTGCAAAATGGTAAAAAGGATCAAGTGTATGGTGATGGAGGATAGCTAGACTTAGGGTGGTGATTACTTCTAGTATATACAAATACCAAATCATAATGTTGTACACCTAAAACTTACATAATGTCATACACCAATTTTACGTCAAAATCAACAAATAAATAACAAATTAAAAAATGGGGGGGAGAACAGAAGATAAGAGAACAGAATCTAGCATAGAGAAGGGATTCCAAAATTTTTGCTGAATTAATGAAGACTTGTCTGAGCAGCTAGCAGGTGATCCTTCATGTGGAAAACACTCTAAAACATCTCTAGATCACATCCCTTCAAACTACAATATCCCCTATTCCTTTTTCGAGGGAAACAGGAAGAAAATTTGCCCCTCTGCATTCAACCTCAATATTTCAGTTCTCTCTTCTTAAGATTTATTTATGAGAGAGAGAGAGAGAGAGAGAGAGAGAGAGAGAGAGAGAAAGCACAAGTAGAAGGGGCAGAGGGAAAGGGAAAAAGAATGCCAAGCAGACTCCTTCCTTAGCTGAGAGCCCAATGCAGGGCTCAATCTCATAACCCCAAGATAACAACCTGGGCTAAAACCAAGAGTTGGAGGCTTAACCAACTGTCCCACCCACGCACCCCTCAGAGCTCTCTTTTTTAAAGATAAAACTTATCATTATCTCTTCCCTATGCTCTTCAATTTTTCCACGCCTATCCACATTTTCCTGCCCCCTTTAACTATCCAGATCCAGACAGGCCTGAGGATCCAAACCCCTCCTCCAAGCTCTACTCCCAAGCTCCATCCATCCAACCCGTGGCTATGCAGGTAGCTCACATTTCCTTCCCTATGGGTGAGTACTATACTCACTTCTTATCCTAAATCTCCCCCCACTTAAGATAAACTTTCTGATGAAGGAGAGGTACTGCTGCTCTGCTATTGCAAAACATTTGATAGCTTTCTGATTTGCCTCGCAAGTTGCCGATTATCTCAACTTCCAGAAGAAAAAGAACAAAATGGTAAGAACTTCTACTCTACACTTAACACTAATAAACTATGACTAACTGGTTGATGATGAAATGACAAGAACTTAGGAAGAAGATACCACCATTGGGGCACCTCAGCAGCTTAGTCAGTTGAGCCTCCAACTCTTGATTTTGGCTCAGGTCATGATCTCAGGGTAGTGGGACTGGGCTCCATGCTCAGCAGGGAGTCTGGCTGAGAGTCTTTCCATCTCCTGCCTCTCCCTGCTGAACTCGTGTGTGCTCTAATAAATAAATAAATCTTTAAAAAAAAAAAAGATACCACCTTCATCTCTTCACATTATAGTTAGTAGGGGAAAAAAAGCATATGATAGCAAAGGTTTCAATATATCAGATTCTTAAATGTTCACAGAAAGCACAGGTAAAATTTCGTATATGGGGACTTGAAACACAGAAGTAAAGCTGAATGACCATGTCTCAAAAACATCATTCAATATTACATTGGACAAAGTGACCTCTAAAGCCTCTCAAGAGTTAGAATGTGAAAGGCTCTCTCAGTTTGACAAGTGGGAGTAAGCTATTTGTAAAACTGAAATGTAAGAAGATTTCGGGAGTCACGTATATGGTCTGAACAGTTTTACTATGAACCAAAAACAAAAAACAAAGAATACTGTTCATAACACAACTATTTGTCCCATACTACCATTTCTAAGATTCTTGATATGCTAGACTTTATGTTCATACATGATTTGTTCATTCAGCATTGTTCTCCCAGAAATAACAGTTTGGGAACCTAACTAATACAAAGTGATTATAATTTAAGATTTCATGGATGCATACAAATTAACAATTAAGTTAATTAATGTGTTTGTGCTTCATACACTTAAGTAAAAATTAGCCATGCTATACTCAAAAGATAACTGGAGTCCTTGTAATCGATCACCACAGAATTAGTAGAAATGGCTGTCAAAGATATTGGTCAATATGCTCTTATAACCAAAATGCCTTAAAATATATTGGCTATTTTCATGAATCATTAGAAATTCACACCCCAAAAAAAGGTTATTTTATTACCCCATTTATATGTGACTACGGTGTGTTCAAACCTGGACTACCCTGTGCAATTAGATCCAGCAAGATCATGAAAACTAGAGAAATTTTAAAAAGGGTAAATGATATAGATTAGGAATATTGCAAATGTTCTGCATAACAAAATCTTTATTTTTAATAAAATAATAAATCCATAATAAAAAAAGCACCAAAAGACAACTCCTCTCCTTGAAACATTGCTTCCCTTGGATTCTGGGATACCACACTCCCAGGTTTTCTACTTTTCTTACCACTCATCAGGCTTTGCTCCCCCCCACCAACCCCCACACCACTTAAACTTAAATTGTTGGCATTTAACAGAGTTCTCTTCTAGGCCCTCCTCATGAATTTCACAAAATATGTCCAAAACTGAACTTAAAATTTCTCCTCAAATTTATACCTGTTCCAATATTCCTTATCTAAGTAAGTGGACCCCGTAGCCTCTCAGTTGCTCAAACTAGAAAACAGTCCTCTTATGACTCCTTCTTTTATACCTAACTATGTATCAACCAAGTCCAATAAATTCTACCTTTAAAATATCTTAAATCTATTCACTCTCCTTCATCACCTCTAATATCAACTTAATCCAGGCTATTGCTTCCCATGAGGACTAGTGTGACAGCCTCCTAAACAGCCTCAATGCATTTAGTTTAACTCCCTTCCAAATTATTCTTTATTTGCAGCCAGACTGAACTTTTTAAACCGTATACAGTTACTTATCATTAAGAACCTTCCAAAGCTAAACAAAAAATTATTACCATGACTCACATAAACTCTCAGAGATGTAGCTCTTATTTACATCTACAGTCTCATTTGGAACCATTCTCCCTCACATTTTATGACCCCTCATATAACGAAATTCCTTCAATTCCTTAAATATGCTACTTCTCATCTCAATATCTTTGCACATGCTGTTTCCTCTGTCTAGAACACATTTCATTCCCTTCTTTGGCTAATCTACTCGTCTTCTGTCATCCTTCTTGGATCAGTTTAAATGCCATCTCCTAAGAGTGGCATTCCCTGACCTCCAGACAAGATGGCATCCCCCAATGCTCCCACAGCAATCTTCTGAACATTCCTTTCTTAATATTTATCACAGCTGTAATTCCTAATCCAACACCTGCCTTTCTCATGCACCCATAAACTCTTCACCAGCATGGACGTGTCTGTTCAGCTACTTTATTACTAGTGACTACTAAAGTGCCTGGAATACATTAGGTGCTTAAAACATGAAAGTGGACTTAGTAAATTATAGCATATTAAAACTACAGAAACATCTCTTGTAGCTCAAATAAACTTAAAAAGAAATGTACAATGTATTTGTTCATTCAAACCAGAGATCAAAACTCCATTCAAATGAATCCGTGGTTTAGGGTTAAAAAAAAAATACTACTATATTACACAACTATATGCCCCACACCAACATATCTAAGATTCTAGATGCGAGACTTTGGGTTTATATTTGATTTATGGATTCAGCATTATTCTCCCTACACAGACTGTTTCAGAACTAGTTCAAAGTGGTTACAAAATTTCAGAGATCCATACACAAATGAACAGCTTGATTTTATCCCTATGTAGAAGTACTAAAAATATTTGTCAATCCTCCCCCCCAAAAAATTGTCAACCCAAAGAAGCAAAGACTTTTTTTTTTTTTTTTTTTAAAGATTTTATTTATTTATTTCACAGCGGGAGAGAGATCACAAGGAGGCAGAGAGGCAGGCAGAGAGAGAGAGGGGGAAGCAGGCTCCCCGCCAAGCAGAGAGCCCGATGCGGGCCTCGATCCCAGGACCCTGAGATCATGACCTGGGCCGAAAGCAGAGGCTTTAACCCACTGAGCCACCCAGGCGCCCTAGAAGCAAAGACTTTTAAGAAGTTAGAAAAGAGGTTATGATACAACCAATTGAGGAATCTCAGTATTCAGAAGCTTTTCAAAAAGAAACTATATATGTCATTACCAAAAAATTTTTAAACAGTTACCAGTTTTATTTTTTTTTAAAGATTTTATTTATTTATTTGACACACAGAGAGAGAGATTACAAGTAGGCAGAGAGGCAGGCAGAGAGAGAGGAGAGAGGAGGAAGCAGGCTCCCCGCTGAGCAGGGAGCCCGATGTGGGCCTCGATCCCAGGACCCTGAGATCATGACCTCAGCCGAAATCAGAGGCTTTAACCCACTGAGCCACCCAGGAGCCCCAGTTACCAGTTTTAAAATAGCATACAACTATAGGAGACTTCACTGATGCTTAATAAAAACAATCCTAACAAGCATAAAACCAGTAAACTAACATATCCATTCAACAGTTATATAAAGGATTTTCAAGTATAATGAAACGGGATAAACATTTAAATAACTTTTAGTTATATAAAATCCTTGCTACACTTAACAGCACAACTTACACGGGGCTTAACCAGTTGAAGAACAGAAAAAAAACAAGGACGGCTATGAATCCAAAGTAAATCAAATCTAAGCAGGAGAACTTACCTCATAAAAGACCCAACTGCACATGCAGTATTTTAGTATGAAATGTAATTTACAAGGAAAACTTGAAGGAAAATGTAATTTACAAGGAATACTGAGGAAAATGATTGATGGGCTTTTCTACTAAAATATATGTAATTTCTGACATTTACTGTCTAAATCATCAACTCTAGAAACTCTGACATCGAGCCTGTTTTTGATGAACTTTAGAGGTGATGGGGTATCAAAAAAGTCAGAAATAGTCAGAAAAACACTTTTTTGGCAGATTTTTTTTTTATTTCATTTTTATTTTACTTTAAGTAGGCTCCATGCCGAATCTGAGCTTGAACTTACAACCCTAAGATTAAGAGTCGCATGCCTGGCACCTCAGAAAAGTACTATTATACTCTTACTTCCATTCCCTTTTCAAAATGGGAAGAAGGAACTTCAGCTTTTTGGGTTTCTTTTTTTTTTTTTTTTAAACACTCATTCCATCTCTTCCACATTAAGCCTAGTTCAGCGCTTAACAACATGTAAAATAAAAATGGTGTTTCAGATTGAAATCATATCAAAAAAGTTAAACTCAGAGCAATCAAAAGCTCTCAACTTAGCTTTTTTTTTTTTTTTTTTTTTAAGATTTTACTTTTTTTTTTGACAGAGAGATAGCAAGAGGGGAAGCACAAGCAGAGGGAGTGGGAGAGGGAGAAGCAGGCTTCCAGCTGAGCAGGGAGCCCAATGCAGGGCTTGATCCCAGGACCTTGAGATCATGACCTGAGGCAAAGGCAGACGCTTAACAACTGAGCCACCCAGGCACCCCTCAACTTTAAACTTAAAGAGCAGTGGTTTTTCATGGAATTCTTAAGAATGGACTTTGAGCTTAAAGAATCTTAACATTTCTTCATTTAACATTAATATCTGTAAACTTGGGATATGACATACCCTTTCTTATTTAGGAAACTTAGAAGCCAGTTGAAAAGAAATCTGCTCATATACTTAAGCATATAACAAACAGCACAAAGAATGACTTTAATACACACACACACACACACACACACATACACCCAGAGACTGCTAGTACTCAGAAATTCAAGTCATAAATGTCTAACTAAACAGAACCCCTTTCAACCATTTTCCTCTTTTCTCAGCTAACTGCACAGTATTTACTGTGTTCTGTAATTTATTAAAATATAGTGATCTGATTCTAGGGGATTAAGCCTTACCATGTAATCAGGAGAAATAAACTCCACTTGATTATTTTTTAAAAGATGAAAAACAGAAAACAAGTCTAGCCACAATGCACAAGGACAACACACATTTTACAGCTCACTATAGCCCAAAGTCATCCCAAAACCATATTCACCATAAAGCTTGGTCTTCTAATGAACATACTGCTATCTTACCATAATCACTTCTCTTCTCACTTGTATTACAAATTGCTATTAACTAAAAAACCCATAATTTGCCTATCAATACAAATCCTGTTTATGAGGGATTGTAAAGTACCAAAACTAACATTTTGTATATGATGGAGTAGGAGAGACTAAGCAGGAGGTCTGTAACTAGGTCATTTTGTAGACCTTTGCAAGGAAACAAAAATAAAACTATTAGATCATCACTTTTTTTTTTTTTTAGATTTTATTTATTTATTTGACACAGAGATAGAGATCACAACTGGGCAGAGAGGCAGGCAGAGAGAAGGGGAAGCAGGATCCCTGCTGAGCAAGGAGCCTGATGTGGGGCTCGATCCCAGGACTCTGAGATCATGACCTGAGCCGAAGGCAGAGGCTTAACCCACTGAGCCACCCAGGGGCCCCAGATCATCACATTTTTAACTAACATATGTTACAACATAATTACAATGACCACATTTTGGGGTACAAGTTCTTTTTTTTTTTAAGATTTTATTTATTTATCTATTTGACAGAGAGAGCGAGCACAAGCAGAGGGAGAGGCAGGGAGAGGGAGAAGGAGGCTCCCCTTGGAGCAGGGAGCCCGATGAGGGGCTTGATCCCAGGATCACATGAGCTGAAGGCAGACGCTTAATCACCTGAGCCACCCAGGTGCCCGGGGTACAAATTCTGAGAAAACATGAATATACAAGTATAACCACTCAGACAATGAAATACAATACCTCAATTTCGATCTATTCTAGAGAATGTAGCATGTATATCAAGTTGATTAAACAGATTACTGTTAAAAGTACCTAAGATGACCACTTAGACACAGCATGAGATCTCTTGGCTCCAGGTCCTTTGTTGAAAGAATTAAGTAAGAAGTAAGTTTTCCCTCATCTGAATATCTATAGTATTTTACCTATAAAGCACCATATCAAATTTTCCTCTTATAAAATGACTAACGCACATCTTGCTGCCCCTATTAGATCTATGTTTGACTTATGTTTCTACTACCCACATCCTAAACTAGGTAATCTTTAACTAGTGGTCAATAAATAAGTTTTTGGATTAATAAAGAACAGCAATGCGCTCATATGCTCACTTTCATGCACACACATAAACACACCAAAGGAAGGTGCGGGGGGGAGGATCTGGGAATTTAGTTTTGCCACAAACTCAATATGAATTACATGATAGATAAAAATAAAAATCTAATGATATAATAGAAATGTGGTATGCAAACCAAAGGCAGCCAGAATCTCAACTTTTCCTGTTGGGAGTTATACTGTATTTGTAATATAGTATTAAATTTATTTTGAGGTGGTCACTAAAAACTTAGGAAGGCTTAATGATTGCTTATTACTTCATGGTACTAATAAAGAATAGGTAATTTAAAAATATCTGAAGGTAATGGTCATAAAAATTTACATGAATTGCTGCCACTAAAATTTTTATCTAGAAAAACAGACCCTAAAATGAATCTTCCTACATCCTTTGAGTCAAAGTAGAGATTTTATAACTTAAAAGTGTTTTTTCTACAATGATCATTACTTTTTAATATGGAAAATAAGTGAATCTAAGTAATACATTTATTTCCATGCATAAAATACTTTTCAGTTTCATAGCATTTATTATCTGATTTTTCATCTATTAATATCTTTCTTAAGCATCTGTACATCTGTACTTAAGCATAAGTACAAATAATAAACATTACTAAATAATAGCCAGGATGCCTTCCTGTGAGTAACAAAAAACACAGTTATAGAAAAATAAATATGAAATACACACATGAAAAGGAAGACAGAATGAATCAAATGTCAATGGTACATTTCACCTATTTAAAGGTTCCAAGGAAGGTGTAAGTTTTAAAGAAGCAGAACTTGAACTGTACCTTAAAAGATGATCAAAATTTAAGATAAATGACACAGAAAACAAACTGTTCATGGTATATTCAGCAATTAGATCATTCTGGGTGAAAAAGACACTTAATGTTGGGAAACAGAATAAAGTTAGAAAAATAGACTAGAACTAATTTAGAGAGAATCCTGAAAGCCAAATTAAGAAATCTGGTTTATAATCATTAATTGAAGACTTTAGAGTAATAAGCTGACATGAAAAAGGAAGCATTTAAGGAAGAATCATCTTGTAGAAGTCCATATGATAACTTTAATGATAAATGGAATGGAAGCTGGGAAACCTATTAGGAGCTATACCATAAATCAGGGTTACAGCAGTAGGAAAAACACAAAAGGAATAGATTTACTAATTTCAGCAAGGCAGAGAGTCTAACAAAGAATACTCCAAGATTATGTATCTGAGTACCCCTAACCCACAGAAAGAAAAAAATACGGGGTTTAAGTGAGCCAGGTCTGGCTCAAATCTATGCTGTGTAACTTTAAAGAAATTATTTAAGGGCACCTGGGTGGCTCAGTGGGTTAAAGCCGCTGCCTTCGGCTCAGGTCATGATCCCAGGGTCCTGGGATCGAGGCCCACATCGGGCTCTGCTCAGCGGGGAGCCTGCTTCCTCCTCTCTCCTCTCTCTCTGCCTGCCTCTCTGCCTACTTGTCATCTCTCTCTCTGTGTCAAATGAATAAATAAAATCTTTAAAAAAAAAAAAAAAAGAAATTATTTAAGTTCTCTGAGCCTTAGTTTTCTCGAATATAAAAAGATATTTACAAAAAAAAAAAAAAAGATCAATCAACTTGGCACTTTTGAAAATTTAAAAAAAAATAAAAAAATAAAAAATAAAAAAAAATAAAAAGATATTTACCCTGTCTGGGTTTTGAGAAGTTACATAAGAAAATGCATATAAAGCATCTATGCACCTGGAACACCCCAGGCACCAAATAAATGTGATTTTTACCGTTCTCTGTTGGCTCCCTGTTCTTTATCCCTTAACAATTCTGTCTGAGAAATGAGCAGTACAATAGGTAATCTGTCTACAAACTCATTTTAGAATTGATAAAATGGGAGTTGGAGGGCTTGGGTGGCTCAGTCACTTAAGCATCTGACTCTTGATTTCAGCTCAGGTCATGATCCATGTTGGGCTCCACACTGGACATGTAGACTACTTAAGATTCAGTCTCTCCCTCTTCCTCTACCCACCCCACTCCTGTGTGCTCTCTCTCTCAAATAAATAAATAAAATAAAAAAGTTTTAAAAACAAAAACTGAGTTAATGAGAAATTAAATGACTTAATAACATAAAACCAGCTACTTCACTATTGGCCCCCTAAGACAGATATATCCACCCATAAAACATAAAAAGTAGTAGGAAATTATGAAAAAGAATCTTTTTTAGGAGCGCCTATGTGGTGCCGTTGGTTGAGCATCCAACTCTTGGTTTCAGCTCAGGTCATGATCTCAGGGTCATAAGATTAAGCGCTTCATCCCACTCTGTGCTCAGTGCAGAGTCTGCTTGAGATTCTAAATCCCTCCTCCTGCTTGTATTCTCTCAATCTCTCTCTCTCTCTCTAAAATAAGTAAATCCTTTTTAAAAACTCTTCTAATAATACAATAGAGGACTTGATTCATAAATTTAAAAACATTTAAGTTTGACTGTTTCTTTAATATAAAAAGGGTAATCCATTTTAAAAGAAAACATTTTTTTGCATATATACCATATTCTAGCATAGGGTGAATTTCCAAATAGGGACCTTTCCATTAGAAAAGGATAATTTATGGTATAAAATTTCTTCTTTTAACTTAGATTAAATATAGGAAAACTTCAGACATAGCAATAAATTTACTCACCTTCCATGGGCATGGAAATTTAGACGTAAAAATTGGTCCTCATGTGAAACTGCTCTTTTGGCACGCTGGTGTTTTTGGTGTAGTGAATCCACATCGTAAGATAATCCTTCATAATGTCTAATGTATTTATTTAAAGGATTTCCATACTGACCTATAAAAAATAAACAGTTTGAATTAGTATCATCCTGATGATCCATTATAGTTCTAATATGATTCCATGATTACTCAAATATCTACAAATACAAATGAAACAACTGTCTCGCTAATGTTAATGTTTCACATACATTTTTTTTAAACTTATTGTAATGGGAATTTCAACCACACACAGAAGTGTGAATGTTAGCCATAGGTTTGTCTTTGATGTCTTTTATCACGTTAAGTTTTCTATTAATACTTTGTTGATAAAAACTATCAGGATCAGATGTTGACTTTTGTCACCTGCTCTTTCTGCACCTAGTAAGTTGATTATATGGATTTTTTTTCTTTTTAGTTTATTAATTATGATGAATTAAACTGACTGATTATCTAATATTAAACCAATTCTGCATTACTGAAATAAATCCCACTTGGTCATGGTGTATTATCTTTTACAGTCATGAGAGACACTGGTCTATAGTTTTCTTTTTTCATACTATCTTTGCCAAGGTTTGATATTAGAGTAAAAGAAGAGTTGGAAAAGTATACCTCTTTTTCAATTTTCTGGACACTTTTATATAGAATTGGTATTAGTTCCTCCTTAAATGTTTGGTAGAATTCACCAGTAAAGCCATCTTGGCCTAAAGTTCTCTTTCTGAAAAGATAATTAACTATAATTTCAACTTCATATATAGATATAGAGCTATTCAGGTATACCTACTTCTTAAGTGAGCAGTAAGAATTTGTCCATTTCGCCTACATTGTTAAAGTTAGAGAAATAAATTTGTTCATAATATGCCCTTAGGTTTTTTTGTATCTTTTGAATCTGGAGTGATGTTACCTCTCTCATTCCTGATATTGGTAATCTAAATCTTGTCTTTTTTGTTCCTGATCAGGATGGCTAGAGACTTATTTTTATTGATCTTCTTTAAAAAAAAACACACACACAAACTTTTATTTCCTTTGGTTTTCCCTCATTATTTTTGTTTTCTGTTTGTTGGTTTTCACTTTGATCTTCATTTTTTCTGCTTACTTTGAGTCTAATTGTTCTTTCTTGTTTGTTTCATAAGGTAATGCCACTGATTTAAAACTTAGCTTTTTCTCTAATCCAGATGTTTAGTGCTATAAATGTCCCCTTAATACAGCATTAGCAGCACCCCATAGATTTTGTTATGTTGTGTTACCACTTTCATTCTATTCAACATACTTTTTAATTTCCTTTTTGGAAGGAAAGAAGTCTGTTACTTACTTTCCAAATATTGAAGATTTTTCAATTACCTTTCTGTTACTGACTTCTAATTTAATCCCACTATAGCCAGAAAAATTGCTTTGTGGTATACATCAATCCCTTTAAAATCGGACACTTATTTTATAATCCAGAATATGATCTATCTTTGCAAATATTTCATGGGCACTTGAAAAGAATATGTATTCTGCTGTTAACAGTGAATGTTCTAGAAATGTCAATCTCTGTTCTTATTGAGTTAGAGTATTCTATAAATGTCAACCAGGTCAAGTTGGTTGCTGAGGTTGCTCAAGTCTTCTACATCCTTAATGATTTTTTATCTACCTGTTCTATTATCAAGAAAGGGGTATTGAAATTTCTGTCTATGATTCATTTTTTCTATTTCTCCTTGCAGTTTTTTGCTTCATTGATTTTTTTTTTTTTTGACAGAGAGAAAGAGATCACAAGCAGGCAGAGAGGCAGGCAGAGAGAGAGGAGGAAGCAGGCTCCCTGCTGAGCAGAGAGCCCGATGTGGGGCTCCATTCCAGGACCCTGAGATCATGACCTGAGCCGAAGGCAGAGGCTTAACCCACTGAGCCACCCAGGCACCCCGCTTCATTGATTTTTGAAGCTGTTATTACAGGCATAGATGTTAATGATTATCATGCCTTTCAGATTAACTCATCCTTTATCATTATCAGATGATCTTCTTTATTCTTTGTAATATTCTGTGTCCTAAAATCTACTTTGATATTAATATGGCCACTACCCTCTTTGGGGGGGGGGCTAAAATAGTGTATCCTTTCCCATGCTTTTACTTTTAACCCATTTGTTTTTGGGGTTCTTTTTGGATTTTTATTTTATTATTTATTTGAAAGAGAAAGAGAGCATGAGTGAGGGGAGGGGCAGAGAGGGAAGCAGACTCCCCACTGAATGGGGAGCCCAATGCTAAGTGGGGAGCCCAACACGGAGCAGGGAACCCGATGCAGGACTCAATCCCAGGAAACTAAGATCTAAGCCGAAGGCAGCTGCTTAACCAACTGAGCCACCCAGGCATCCCTGGACTAATTATTTTTATGATTCCATTATTATCTCTTCATTGGATTATCAGCAAAATCCTGTGTGGTTATTTCACTAGTTCCTTTAAGGCTTTTAGTATATATCATTAACTTATCCTAGCCTACCATTAAGTGATATATGTACACTTGATCTTAGCCAAAAGGCCGAGAAGCAATTAAGTGATATATGTAACAGTTCAGGTATAAGAACCTGACATTAATATACTTCCTCTTCTCCCCTGCTGGCCTTTAGAAGTTACTGCCATTGTATATTTTACTTATATATATCTTATAAGCCTCACAATGTATTGTGTTTTGGTTGAGACAATTATCTTTTAATGAAGTTTAAATAACAAAAATAGGGGCACCTGGGTGGCTCAGCGGGTTAAAGCCTCTGCCTTTGGCTCAGGTCATGATCTCAGGGTCCTGGGATAGAGCCCTGAATCGGGCTCCCTGCTCAGTGGGGAGCCTGCTTCCTCCTCTCTCTCTGCCTGCCCCTCTGCCTACTCGTAATCTCTCTCTGTATCAAATAAATTTTTAAAAAATCTTTAAAAATAAAAAAATAAAAATAAAAATAAATAGATAGATAACAAGAAATAAATCTTCTCTAAGATTTCCAGGGTTATTTCTTTACATGAATCCATATTTCCATCTGGTATCATTTTCCTTCTGGATCATTTCCTCTAACATTTCTTCTGCTGGTGAAAAATTCTTCCAGCTTTTATATGTCTGAAAGTCTTTATTTTGTCTTCATTTTTGAAAGATATTTTCACTGGGCATTCCAGGCTGTCAGGTTTGTATTTGTTCTTTAAATACTTAAAAAATGTTGCTCCACCATCTTTTCACTTGTATTCCTTCTGAGAAGAAATCTGTTATCCTCATCTTTGCTCCTCTGAATATAATGTATCTTTTCCCTCCCTAGTTTGCTTTTAAGATTTTCTTCTTTATCACTGGCTTTGAGCAATTTGATTACGATGTGCTTCTTCATATTTCTTGAGCTTTATTTCAGTGAAATTGTTCGATCTGTGGGTGGACAGTTTTTCAACCTTATTTCTTCAATTTTTCATTTTTTTTTTTTTAACTCTCTCCACCCTTCCCCAGAAGGACTTGAATTACAAGTGTATCAGGTCACTCAAACTTTTTCCACAGTCAACCGGTGGTTTTTCTTATTCATTAAAAATTCTTTCTTCTCTTTTCATTTTGAATTGTTTCTACTGCTATATCTTCTAGTTCACTAATATTCTGCAATATCTAATCTGTTGTTAATGCCACCCACTGCATTTTCCACTGAAAACAGTACAGTTTTTATCTACAGAAGATTTGTGTTTTATATTTTCTTTGTCTATACTTAGCTTTTTAAATATATGAAATACAGCTGTAATACTGTTTTAAAATTCTTGTCTGTTAATTCTAAAACATGTGTCACTTCCAGGTTGATTCCAATTAATTGCTTATTCCTCTCGTTATGGATTGCTGTTTTTCTACTTCAGTGCATGCCTTATAATATAATCTTTCACCGAATGGATGCCAGACATTGCAAACTTCACTCTGTTCTGTGCTAATAAGCTTTTTTGTATTTTTATAAATAGTTTCACGCTTTGTTATAGGAGAAAGCACAGTTACATGGAAACAGTTCGATCCTTTTGGGTCTTGCATTTATGATTTGTTGCGGGGGTCTGGAAAAGTGCTCAGTGTAGGGTTAATTATTCCCCACTATTGAAGCAAGACCTATTTGAGTAGTCTACCACATTCCTCCACAAATTATGAGTTTTTTCAGTCTAGCCAGTGAGAACAGGCACATTTCCTGCTCTATGTGAACACAGGGCACTGTTTCTTTCCCTGGCCTCAGGTAGTTTCTTCACATATATGCACTGATCGATACTCTGTCAAACACTAGGGGAACCCTTTGCAGATCTCAGGGATCCTCTCTGTATGCAGCACTTTTCACTCTGATGTTCTGTCTCTGAACTCTAGTTGCTTTGGTCCCCCCTGACCCTCAGTTTCATCTCCTGAACTCAAAGAGTTAATTGGCCTCATGTAGGTTCCCTCCCATATCACTGCAGATGGAAATTTTCTCAAGACAGAAAGCTGAAGCAATCACAGGTCTTGCCTCATTTGTTTCCCTTCTCTAAGGGATCACTGTCCTTTACCATTTGGTGACTAGTGTCTTTCAAAGCTGTAGTTTCTGTTTTTAGTTTGTTTGTTTTTTCCTTAGTTTCCTTAGTTTTTTTCAGGCAGAGGGATGATCTGTCCCTGGTTTCTCCATCTTCACCATGAGTAGAAGTCAAAAGGAGTGATTCCTTAAAGAAATCAGAATTTCTTCCTAGAGAAAACTGCCTTCTTTTATAAAACAGAACATCAAAGTTAAGAAAAAAAAACTATAATGGTTTATCTAACATATTCCATAAAGCCTAAGTGTCCATCACTAAATTTTCTATATATATGCAAGTCAGTGGCTAGTCATTATACAGTTAAGGACACAAATTCTTATATCAAATCATCTGGGGTTAAGTTCTGAAGACTGTGCACAGGTAAATCTATTTAACACTACTGAGCTGTACACATAGAAATGGTTAAGGTAATAAATTTTATGGTAAGCATTTTTTTATTAGAATAAAAAAATTATCTGGTTTAAATACCATTACCTTCATTTATTAACTTGTTTCCCTCATCAAGTGGAAAACTCAGCTTCAGTGCCCCATCCTTAAAACTGGAGAAAAGTAGAATACCTCTCTCTTAAGGCTGTTTGGATTATGATTTAAGCCATGTGTGGTAATTAGCAAAGTGCCTACTATACCGCAGAGGCTCAGTAAATTATTCATCATCATCATCTCCTCCATTTCTTCCTCTACTTCCTCCTCCCACACTTGCCTTTCAGACCTACATACACAAATTGAAGCCATAAATTGAGGAAAAAACACAGAACTGGGTTTTCATTCTGATACTTCCTAGCCATGACTAGATGAGCTGGGTAATTATTTAATGTTTTTAAAATCTCAGGGTTCTTATCTGTAAAATAGAGACAAAGACTACCTTAAATACATGTAAACTGCTTAGCACAAAGGCTGGCATTAAAGGATCACTTAATGTAAACTATTATTGAGTCACTTCAGTGTCCTCTTAAACACACTGCTTTCAAGAGAGATGACAAGAATGGAGTCCAAAACTAGAATCCAGAATTACCTTTGCAACTAACAAAGACAATACAGTGAAGCCAGGATATAAGAGATGATAAAGCCTGCTAGTATGAAACTTTTAAAAATCAAGACTAAATAATGGAATCAGATATTATACTATACATTTTCCATATTCTTTAAAAATATTTTTATACTTGCGTTTATACTTTAGGTTTATACTTGGGTTTTAAAAAATATCCCACACAAGAGAAAATATCAAGAAGAAATCAAGAATGAGGAAGTTGTAGTATGAGAACTTCTAGGTAGTTTCTTTCATTTTGAAAATCAATGTAGGATTTCCACTGGATTACTGAGTTGTACTTAAGTGGACTGAGTAGTCACAGCACAAACTTGGCTTTGCAAAGTTACTGCTTCCACTCCTTTTTCAGCACCAAAAAAGTCAACTTTTTAAGTCACAGTTCAGATAAAGTGTTCTGTCACTTTTGATAACTTAAAACAGTAACTACGGTGTTCTGGTGACATGTGATAAAAGCTCAATTATTTGCATGGATAGAACACTACTGGGAGAGTTATTAAACAGTCATCTTTTCTCTGTCCCACACACAAAGGAATATTCTAAGGGAAGATAATGTTTACTTTCACAGATAAAGGATCTGAGCAATGATTTTCTGAATCTTTATAATTGAGGTAAAACATGATTCACAGATTTCAATTGGTAAAATTAAAAATGCTACTCAGGAACATACAGTTTTCAAGTCCATGTCATTATCATCTTCTACATAAGACCTATGTTTCCATGTTAACTATGCCTAAATATCAGTATTTATGACACGATCTCAGTAATATGAAAAAAATCACTGAAGTTAGGATAATGTACTGAAACTATGTTATCTAATTTTTATACCCTAATAGTTAATAAAACAAAGGGGGATCCATGGAAAAAAGAATCCAGTTAAGAAGAAGACAAAATACATTTGGAGATAATCCTGGACAAAGTGGAATCAATCTTAGATAATATCAAGGAAATCTTGTTAATATTCTTCAGTACAGGGGCACCTGGGTGGCTCAGTTGATTAGGCGACTCCCTTCAGCTCAGGTCATGATACTGGAGTAATAGGATCAAGTGCCGCATTGGGCTCTCTGTTCGGTGGGAAGCCTACTTCTCCATACTGCTCACTCACTCTCTTCCTTTCTCTCAAATAAATAAAATCTTAAAAAAAAAAAAAAAATATATATATATATATATATATATATTCTTCAGTACAACAGCATTGTAGGTACATAAAAACAATACTCTGAATTTTTGAAGATATATTTTAAAGTATTTAGGGGTAAAGTGAAATGCATAATTTTTGAAGTGATTCCAAGCAGGACAAAAAGAGAATGGATGCGAATTGTTAAATCAGTTTCCACTTCTGGCTATAATGGAGAAAAGGGACTGAATTTAACCTACCACCACCATAAACAATTAGAGAACTGAACATAAGAAGATAAGCAAATGAGATGAGATTTACAATTGGCTCAACTCACTAACTACAAGCAGTTTCCAGGCCAATATGCAGGGTGGAAGAACCCAAGCAGCCTAAGGGTCTCAATGAATTGAGGGGCCAGATACCTGTGTTCAGGGAGGTCGGGCAGTCAGAATTTGTGGGTCGAGTGCCAGGAAAAGCTAAACAGAGAGGGAGCTATAAGACCTAAAATGGAGTCCCCTTAAGTGTTTGGCTGAGTACTAATCTGAATAGTGAGAGAATAAACTATCACAGGCCAGCAAAATTAACACACACAAAAAAAGTCAGCAGAACAATCTTCAAAAGCCAATAAAGGTGATCATCAGACCAGCCCTACAAGAAATATTGAAAGGGGTCCTCTAAGCAAAGAGAGAGACCAAAAGTAACACAGACCAGAAAGGAATAGAGAAAATATACAGTAACAGTCATCTTTCAGGCAATACAACGACACTAAATTCTTACCTTTCAATAGTTACCCTTAATGTAAATGGGCTAAATGTCCCAATCAAAAGTCACAGGATATCAGATTGGATTAAAAAAGCAAGACCCATCAATATGCTGTCTGCAAGAGACTCATGTTAGACCAGAGAAACCTCCAGATTGAAAATGAGGCAGTGGAAAACCACTTATTATGCTAATGGACATCAAAAGATGGGGTGGCAATCCTTATATCAGACAAAAAACTAAAGACTGTAATAAGAGATGAGGAGGGACACTATAATTAAAAGTTCTATCCAACAATTAGATCTAACAATTGTAAATATTTATGCCCCTAATGTGGGAGCAGGCAATTATATAAGCCAATTAATAACAAAATCAAAGAAACACATCAACAATAATAATTGTAGGAGACTTTAACACCCCCCCCTCACTGCAATGGACAGATCATCTAAGCAAAAGATCAACAAGGAAATAAGGGCTTTGAATGACATACTGGACCAGATGAACTTTACAGATATATTCAGAACATTCCATCCTAAAGCAAAAAAATACACATTCTTCTCTAGTGCACACGGAACATTCTCCAGAATAGATCACATCCTACATCACAAATCAAGTCTCAACTGGTACCAAAAGATTGGGATCATTGCCTGCTTATTTTCGGACCACAATGCTTTGAAATTCAAACTCAATCACAATAGGAAAGTTGGAAAGAAATCAAATACATGGAGGCTAAAGAGTATCCTATTAAAGAATGAATGGGTCACAACCAGGAAATTAAAGAAGAATTTAAAAAATTCATGGAAACAAATGGAAATGAAAATACAACTGTTCAAAATCTGTGGGATACAGCAAAGCTGGCCCTAAGAGTGAAGTATATAGCACTACAAGCATTTCTCAAGAAACAAGAAAGGTCTCAAATATACATTGTAACCCTACACCTAAAGGAGCTGGACGAAGAACAGCAAAGAAAGCCTAAACCCAGCAGGAGAAGAGAAATAATAAAGATTAGAGCAGAAATCAATGAAATAGAAACCAAAAGAACAGGAGGACAGATCAACGAAACTAGGAGCTGGTTCTCTGAAAGAATTAAAAGATTAATAAACCCCTGACCAGAATTATCAAAGAGAAAAGAGAAAGAACCCAAATAAATAAAATCATGAATGAAACAGGAGAGATCACAACCAACACTGAAGAAATACAAACAACTATAAGAACACATTATGAACAACTATATGCCAACAAATTAGACAATCTGGAAGAAACGGATGCATTCCTAGAAACATATAAACTACCAAAAGTGAACCAGGAAGAAACAGAAAACTTGAACAGACCCATAACCAGCAAGGAAATTGAAGCAGTATCAAAAATCTCCCAACAAACAAGAGCCCAGGGCCAGATGGCTTCCCAGGAGAATTCTACAAATCTCCCAACAAACAAGAGCCCAGGGCCAGATGGATTCCCAGGAGAATTCTAACACACATTTAAAGAATTAATAGCTATTGTTCTGAAACTGTTTCAAAAAATAGAAATGGAAGAAAAACTCCCAAACTCTTTTTATGAGGCCTGCACTACCTTGATACCAAAATGAAACAAAGACCCCACCAAAAAGGAAAATTACAGACCAATATCCCTAATGAACATGGATGCAAAAACTCTCACCAAGATACTAGCCAACAGGATCCCAACAGTACAGATAGAAGGTACGTACCTCAATATCATAAAAGTCATCTATGAAAACCCAGAGTGAATATCATTCTCAATGAGGAAAAAGAGAGTTTCTCCCCTAAGGTCAGGAACACGGCAGGGATGTCCACTATCACTGCTGCTGTCCAACACAGTACTAGAAATCCCACTCTCAGCAATCAAATGACAAAATGAAATAAAAGTCATTTGAATTGGCAAAGAAAAAGTCAAATTCTCTTTGCAGATGATAGAATACTTTATGTGGAAAAACCAAAAGACTGCACCCCAAAATTGCTAGAACTCATACAGGAATTCAGTAAATTGGCAGGATATAAAATCAATGCACAGAAATCAGTTGCATTTCTATACACCAACAAGACAGATGGAAAGAGAAATTAAGGAGATGATCCCATTTACAATTGCACCTAAACTATAATATAACCAGGAATAAATCTAACCAAAGAGGCAAGGGCAAAGGATCTTACTCAGAAAGCTATAGAACGCTCATGAAAGAAACTGAGGAAGAGGGTGCCTGGGTGGCTCAGTGGGTTAAAGCCTCTGCCTTCGGCTCAGGTCATGATCTCAGGGTCCTGGGATCGAGGCCCGCATCGGGCTCTCTGCTCCGCGGGGAGCCTGCTTCCTCCTCTCTCTCTCTGCCTGCATCTCTGCCTACTTGCAATCTCTCTCTCTCTCTGTCAAATAAATAAACAAAATCTTTAAAAAAAAAAAAAAGAAAGAAAGAAAAGAAACTGAGGAAGACACCAAAAAAATGGAAAAACATTCCACGCTCATGGATTGGAAGAACATGTATTGTGAAAATGTCTATGCTACCCAGAGTAATCTATATATTCAATGCAATCCCTATCAAAATACCATCAACTTTTTTCACAGAACTGGAACAAATAATCCCAAAATTTGTATGGAACTAGAAAAGACCCCAAATAGCCAAAGAAATATTGAAAAAGAAAACCAAAGCTGGTGGAATCACAATCCTGGACTTCAAGCTCTATTACAAAGCTGTAATCATTAAGATAGCTGGCAAAAAACAGATACAAAGATCACTGGAACAGAAGAGAGAACTCAGAAATGGACCCTCAACTCTATCATCAACTAATATTTGACAAAGCAGGAGAGAATATCCAATGGAAAAAAGACAGTCTCTTCAACAAATGGTGTGGGGAAAATTGGACAGCCACATGCAGAAGAATGAAACTGAAACCGGACCATTTTCTTACACCATACACAAAAATAGACTCAAAATGGATGAAAGACCTAACTGTGTGACAGGAATCCATCAAAATCCTTGAGGAGAACACAGGCAGCAACCTCTTCAACCTCAGCTGCAGCAACTTCCTCCTAGACACATCTCAAAGGCAAGGGAAACAAAGGCAAAAATGAAGTATTGGGGCTTCCTCAAGATAAAAAGCTTTGGCACAGCAAAAGAAACAGTCAACAAAACCAAAAGACAACCAACGGAATGGGACAGGGTATTTGCAAATGTCTTATCAGATAAAGGGCTAATATGCAAAAACTATAAAGAACTTATCAAACTCAACACCCAAGGGACAAATAATCCAATCAAGAAATGGACAGACGAGGGCGCCTGGGTGGCTCAGTGGGTTAAAGCCTCTGCTTTCGGCCCAGGTCATGATCTCAGGGTCCTGGGATCGAGGCCCGCATCGGGCTCTCTGCTCAGCAGGGAGCCTGCTTCCTCCTCTCTCTCTGCCTGCCTCTGCCTCCTCGTGATCTCTCTCCCTCTGTGAAATAAATAAATAAAATCTTTAAAAAAAAAAAAAAAAGAAAAAAGAAATGGACAGACGACATGAACAGACACTTCTGCAAAGAAGACGTAAATGGCAAACAGACACATGAAAAAGTACTCAACATCACTCGGCAGCAGGGAAATACAAATCAAAACCACAGTGAGATACCACCTCACACTAATCAGAATGGCTAAAATTAACATGTCAGGAAATGACAGATGTTGATGAGGATGCAGAGAATGGGGAACCCTCCTACACTATTGGTGGCAATGCAAGTTGGTGCAGCCACTCTGGAAAACAGTATGGAGGTTCCTCAAAAAGTTGAAAAGAGAGCTACCCTATGACCCAGCAAATGACCTGCTGGGTATTTACCCCAAAGATACAAATGTAGTGATCCAAAGGGGAACCTGTACCCCAATGTTTATAGCAGCAATGTCCACAATAGCCAAACTATGGAAAGAGCCCAGATGTCCAATGGCAAATGAATGGATAAAGAAGATGTGGTACACACACACACACACACACACACACACACAGGAATATTATGCAGCCATCAAAAAATGAAATCTTGCCACTTGCAATGATGTGCATGGAACTAGAGGGTATTATGCTATGTGAAATCAGTCAGTCAGAGAAAGACAATTACCACATGATCTCACTGATACATGGAATTTAAGAAACAAGGCCGAGGATCATAGGGGAAGAGAGGAAAAAAAGAAACAAGACAAACCAGGGAGGGAGACAAACCACAAGTCTCTTAATCTCAGGAAACAAACTGAGGGTTGCTAGAAGGAAAGGAATTGGGGGACTGGGATGGCTGGGTGATGGACACTGGGGACGGTATGTGTTTTGACAAGCGCTGTGTGTGATGTAAGACTTACGAATCACACACCTGTACCCCTGAAACAAGTAATACATTATATGTTAATAATAAAAATAAGTAAGTGCCAATAAAGGCTGAGAAGTGTTCATTTTCCAACCAAGCAGAGAAGAAAGACCTGTAAAATATGGAACATTGAGTAGAGACCTCAGATAAGATCACCTTATTCATGGAGTAAAATTCTCCATACACTAAAGCTGTTGTGGACCTTACACTTTGCTAGATAAAGGCAATATTCCAAAGGATTAAAGTGATTCCAAGTAGTTTAACTATACACCAAAAAAAGTCAAACAGTATCTAAAGGAGAGACAAAATCCAACATGCAAAAAGTAATAATCAGAATGATCTATATCCAATCAAAAATTACCATGCATGTAAAAAAAAAATCAGAAAATATAAATTTATTTTTCTGCATAACTGGGGAAAAATCAGACATTAGAAATTAGAAATCACAGAGATGATAGAACTAGCATACAAAGAGGTTAAAACAGCTATTGTAAATATGTTCCATATGTTAAGGAACATACAAAATAAACATGAGGAGGGGGAAAAAGTAAAAGAGTTAACTATAAATTTATGGAATCAAGAAACTCAAATCTTGGGCGCCTGGGTGGCTCAGTGGGTTAAAGCCTCTGCTTTCGACTCAGGTCATGATCTCAGCGTCCTGGGACCGAGGCCCGCATCGGGCTCTCTGCTCAGCAGGGAGCCTGCTTCCTCCTCTCCCTGTCTCTCTGCCTGCCTCTCTGCCTACTTGTAATCTCTCTGTGTGTGTCAAATAAATGAATAAAATCTTAAAAAGGGCGCCTGGGTGGCTCAGTGGGTTAAAGCCTCTGCTTTCAGCTCAGGTCATGATCTCAGGGTCCTGGGATCGAGGCCCGCATCGGGCTCCCTGCTCGGCAGGGAGCCTGCTTCCCCCTCTCTCTCTGCCTGCCTCTCTGCCTCCTTGTGATCTCTCTCCCACTGTGAAATAAATAAATAAAATCTTTAAAAAATAAATAAAAAAAAAATAAAAAAATAAAATAAAATCTTAAAAAAAAAAAAAAGAAACTCAAATCTTAATCAGAATTAAATATAAAAGAAAACCACACAGAGGCAAACCATAGGCTAATGGCTGAAAACTGGGGCAAAAAACAAACAAACAAACAAAAACAAAAACAAAAACAAAAAAAAACAGAAAAAAATCCAAAGAGCTAGAGAAAAAGACACATTACATACAGATGAACAAAGTTATAAATGACAGCGTAATTGTACATAAGTCAGAAGATAATGCAGCGACATGTTTAAAGTACTTTAAGAAAAAAAATATTCTCAACCTAAGATTCTATACCCAGGGAAAGTATCTTTCACAAATGAAGGTGAAGTGGGGAAAAAGGTGAAATGATCCCTTTTTCAGACATCGAAGCTGACAAAGTCATCACTAGTAGACCTGCATTACAAGAAATGTTGAAGGAAGCTTTTCAGGCAGAAGGAATGATACCAGATGGAAATCTGTATTGACACAAAGAATAGTGCCAGAAATAATGAATATATGAGAAAAAAGAACTTTTCTTTTTTAATACTTTTAAAAGTTAAATGACTGTTTTAAAAAACACAATGTACTGCAGCATTTATGACACATATAGAATTAAAATACAGAACAACAGCACTGGGGAGGAGAATAGAAATGGAATTGTGCATTATTTGAAGGTATATGATAAGTTATTGATATAAACTGTACATCCCTGGAACGCCTCTAAAAATAGAGCAAACAAATGTAACACATAAGCTATTGAGCAGAGATAAATAGAATCTTCTCAAAATAAATTTATCCCAAATAATGCAGGAAGAGGGGGAGGAGGGAATAACAGAAAACAAATAGTATGACGGTTTTTTTAAGCTCAACCATATCAATAAATATATTAAAAGTAAATGACCTAGGGTACCTGGATGGCTCAGTTGGTTAAGCAACTGCCTTCTGCTCAGGTCATGATCCTGTAGTCCTGGGACAGATCCCTGCATCAGGCTCCCTGCTGACCAGGGAGTCTGTTTCTCCCTCTCCCTCTTCTCCTCCCCCCCCCACATATGCTCTCTCTCTCTCTCTCTCTCATTCACTCCCTCTCTCTCAAATAAAATCTTTTAAAAACGTAAATGATCTAAACATAAATAAATGGGAGACAGTCATTTTCTCATTTTTTTTAAAAAAGGAACAGATAAATACAGGCTGTACAAAAGATGTTTTAAATACAAAAATAAAGATGAGTTAAAGTAAAAAGGATGGGAAAAGTCATTCCATACCAACAATACAAAAAAAGCTGGAGTAGCTAAGGTATTATCAGACAAAGTAAACTTCAAACAAAAAAATCACGAGGGGTAAAGAAGGACATTTCCCAATTCATCAAAAGGACAAAATGTGTATCACATAACAGAGCTTCAAAGCACATAAAGAAAAAGTTGACAGAACTGAAAGAAGTTATAATTATAATTATAGTTGGAAATCATAACAGTCTTCACTGTACAAGGAGATAAAAAATAAAAATACAGGACACTTGAACACTATCAAACAACTTGATCCAATTAACATTCACAAAACATTCCACCCAACAATGGAATATTCTTTTCAAGGACACATGGAATATTCACCAAGACAGACCTTAATTCTAGGCCATAAAGCGTGTTTCTATAAATTCAAAAAGGCTAAAATCATACAGTATGTTTTCTGACTATAGTGCAATTAAATCATTAACAGCTGTGTGGTAAAATCCCCAAATATTACGAACTTAACACACTTCTAATTAGCACACAGGTCAAAGCAGAAATCAAAAGGGATATCACAAAGTATTTTCAATTGACTGCAAAGAGCACAAGAGAACTTTACAAGTTGATGTAAATGTTCTATGTTATGATAGTAGTTACATGGTTATATACATTTCTCAAAATTAATTGAAGGTTACTGTATGGAAATTATACCTCAATAAAGCAAATCAAATTTTTTTTTAAAAATGCTGAATCAAACTGGTAGGTATATGGCTATCTGGCCTTTCTTTTACCTTTCCCTAAGTTACAATATTTTCAAAAACAAAAGTCCACAATCAAAAACAAAGAAAACTCAAATATTACAACTTGTCCTCTTTAAGGAAAATTGATGAAATCAACATTCTACTCAATTCCAAGAAACACTAAGCAACCTATAATGACTCATTATTCGAAAATAACTATATTTTTAAGACATAAGTAGTAAGAAATGGAGGAAAGAAAAGGATTAAATGACAACTAGTGATCACAGATACCAAAAAAACATTGGAGGAAACCAAACATCAAGGGAAAATCATCAGTTAAGAAAGTAGAAACTACACCATTTTCAAGAACTTCTTAGCAGCTGAAGTTCCAACTCAAAATTTAAGCTAAAAAGCTAAAAGAAAATCTGGGAGCCTGCTACTCACCACGTGTTCAAATAATGAGTTCATTCATTAACTATTACCACAGAGACTGGAAATTTGTCTTTGTGCATGTTTCAGTCTCGACACACAGAACCTTGCTATTCAAATTGTGTTGTGGGGACTGGCTGCATGGGTATCTCCTAGGGAATTGTTAGCAATGAAAAATCTTGCACTTCCCCTTGGAGTCCCCCAAGCAACTCAGGCTCTACCCAGACCTACATGATTCCCAGTGATCTGTAATACACATCCAACTTTCAGAAGCCCTGCAACTTTTTTGTATGCAGAAATTCCCTGACTTCTACCAGCAGCTGTATCTTTCTTTTTCTACATGCTGGCTTCAACCTAAGCATTTAATAGTGTATTAACAGGTCTAGTTACCACAGGTGCTACCACTTAAGTAAGAAACGCCTTACCTGATATCACAGGTAATGTACTGATTAGAAAAAGTTCCCAAATAATGTAAAACAGAGGTAAGCAAATTAACCCAAAATTGCAGCAGACCACCTGTTTTTGCAACACAGTTATATGCTCACTCATTTACGTCTTTTCTGTCACTGCTTTCATACTACAACAGCAGAGTTGAAGAGGCAGAACATTATAAAACAGGCATCAAATCTGTAGGAAGTCACTTTAGCACTTACTGACTAGTTATAAACCATTTTTTTTTCCTCTACAACACGGGTTCTAACATGAGATCCATGTGCTTCTGCAGGAGATTCATGAGCTCCTTGATTTTGCATGCAAAATTCTAAGAATATTATTTTCTCTCTCTCTCTCTCTCTCTTTAGCTGGTACTTTATTGATTCTGTTTTTCTTATTTAAATCTTTTATTCATCTACTTGTAATTCTATCTTTTTTTAAAACTTACTACACTAACCAGGACTAACAAACCATGTTAAATAACTGTAGAGCATTTTTACTTTGCTCCTGATTTTTACAAGAATATCTTTAGTTTTCATCATATAATATATTCATAATATGATGCTAAGGTTGTTTCTGCCCATTCCTATTTTAGAAATATAGTATTTTAAAATTCACATGAAAATCTGGCTAAAAGACATTTAAAAGAAAAAAAAACTTCACATGTCACATCTTTAAACTGAAAAGTTAAGAATCCAAAACTATATAAGCCTATTCTATTTTTTTTTTTTTATTCATTTGACACAGAGAGAGAGATTACAAGTAGGCAGAGAGGCAGGCAGAGAGAGAGGAGAGAGGAGGAAGCAGGCTCCCTGCCGAGCAGAGAGCCCGATGCGGGCCTCGATCCCAGGACCCTGGGATCATGACCTGAGCTGAAGGCAGCGGCTTTAACCCACTGAGCCACCCAGGCGCCCGTCTATTTTTAAAATGTATTCTAAATGTACACTGATAGCTCATTATGTACAAAAAATATCTTGGTTAGATCAACTTTTTAAGTATTTAATTAAATAATGTTAAAAATTGGATCCAATAATAAGTGAAATTTATTGAGCACTTGCGATCTATCAGGTTCTGTAGTATTCTACATTTTTTTTTTTTAAAGATTTTATTTATTCATTTGACACAGAGAGAGAGATCACAAGTAGGCAGAGAGGCAGGCAGAGAGAGAGGAGAGAGGAGGAAGCAGGCGCCCCGCTGAGCAGAGAGCCCGATGTGGGCCTCGATCCCAGGACCCTGGGATCATGACCTGAGCCGAAGGCAGCGGCTTTAACCCACTGAGCCACCCAGGCGCCCAGTATTCTACATTTTTTTTTCATTTAATCCACCCAAAAGACATATAGAGTAAGAACTATTAGCCCATTTTAACAAAAACTGAGGTTTGAGAAATATGTAACAAGCCCAGAGTCACATAACAAAATAGAAGGCAGTGCTAAGAAGATAATTTTGGTGTCAATTACTTCATGATTTTCTACAATAATTCTATCACCCTCATCAGAAACAAGGCAAGCCACCATTCACATTCACATTTCTGATGTAATCATAAAAAACTGAAGAGCGGGGCACCTGGCGGGCTCAATTGTAGAGCATGTGACTCTTGATCTCAGAGTGGTGGTTCAAGCCCCATTTGGGTGCACAGATCACCTAGAAATAAAATCATCCAAAAAAAAAAAAAACTGAAGAGAAAAAAATATATATATATCAAAATACAGCACATGGCAGGGACCTTTCAAAACCTAAACTGACATCTACCTCTAAGATACGGAAAATCATGTAAAAAAATACCAAGTAAGAACATACCTTTTAAAGACCCAGAAAATACATATGTATACCCTTGATTTCCACAGCTAGTGAATGAAATTGGCACAGTTTACTCCACAGGAGCCCATGACAATCTCCAAACCTCTGCACTACTTAGCTCAGTCAGATATCACAAAATTGCCTGTTCCCACATACAGAGTCTAGACCTACTCAACTGAGATTTGTCCCTATACTTTAGCAACTAGTCAAAAGCTCAAAGAGTAGGGGCAGAATACAGGCCTATCACCAAATCTCACTGATGCAGTTAAATATTCACCCATCTCCTCAACTCTATCTGAACAGAGCTCAGTCTCTTACCTACTCACCTTTGTATCTGATCTCCCTTTGCTGCAGATCTTCCTGATTCACTTCTAAGCTTTCTTTCTAAACTGCCTTGCACAATGTGGGAATTAGGGCCACCAACACATACACACACCCCTGCACGTAAATGTTGAGAATACACAACATTTTTTAATGTTTTGAATCCCCAAAAACTTAACTACTAATAACGCCCTACTGTTGACCAGAAGCTTTACCAATAACACAGTCGATTAACATGTATTTTATATGTTATATATTTTATATACTGTATTCTTATAATAAAGTAAACTAGAGAAAAGGAAATGTTACTAAGAAAATCATAAGGAAAAGGGGCACCTGGGTGGCTCAGTCGTTAACCATCTGCCTTCAGCTCAGGTCATGATCCCAGGGTGCTGGGATCAAGCCCCGCATCGAGCACCACATTGGGCTCCCTGCTTGGTGGGAAGCCTGCTTCTCCCTCTCCCAATCCCCCTGCTTGTGTTCCCTCTCTCACTGTCTCTCTCTCTGTCAAATAAATAAATAAAATCTTTTAAAAAAATCGTAAGTTAGAAAAACTACATCTACAGTACTGTATTTATCAAATAAAATCTGCACATAAGTAAATCTGTGCCATTCTAACTCAGGCTGTTCAAGAGTCACCTGTACTCTACTCCTGATCCTTTTCACTTGCTAAACTCTCCCAGGTTACATCAGTACATAAATATATATGCCCTAGTACTAACAATATCACTGCATCTGTAATATCAAGCTTGAACCAAGAGAAATCAGGAATCAGGCAAAATAACACAGACATAAAGAGGAACCCAGGATATTGTGTTCTTTGCAAATCAACATGTAAATCCTACATAAGAAACTTGACCTAGAACCTACGAATTTTTCCATAAATACTAAAGCACTCTCCAATATGATCTCATTCAATTCCCATACTTCCCATATGATATCCTCTTACTTGAAGTAATATTCTACAACTTGACAATAATGTGGGAATCCTCCCCACTTTTATCCTCTTCAAGACTGTTCAGGTATCCCTAGAAGCCAGCAATATAACCCATAGTTAACCCAAAAATATCACATGAAAAACACCAACATTGCCCCACCTCTCCAATGCCACTTTTCTACCAGAGACACAACCATAAAACTAGGTGAAAATCTGTTAAAACCATCAGGGAGCCTGGCTGGCTCAGTCGGTACAGCCTGCAATTCTTGATCTTGGGGTATGAAGTTCAAGCCCCACACTAGGTATAGAGATTAGTTTAAAAAATAAAATCTTAAAAAAAAAAACCTGTCTGAAAATGCACACTATTAGCAAAACTTCAGCAAGCAAACATATCTGCTCAGTTCAGAATCCAGGTTGGCAGTGAGGGGAGCCTAGTTCAGAAGACTAGTTTACATGCCTGTGTCCTAGCTACAGATGAAAAAGGGTGGGAATCTGAATTAGGAAGAAGGAATTCATAAGACTGAAAACTAGTGCCAAACACAGCATGGTTCAAAAGGTTCTAGACAATCAGAAACCATGACAAGTAACTGGCCTCTTTGCTTCCACATTTGCCCTCACTGTAACAGTCTATTTTTCACAAAGCAGACTGAGTGATGCTGTTCAAGTCAAGTCATGCCATGTCTGTTCTCTGCTCAAAAATGTCCAAATGTTTCCCAACTGCTCAGAGAGCTGAACATGAGCTTTATAAAGGACTGCATTCCCCTACTCTACTCCCATTATTCTATGTGTGAAATTAGTCTCCTCATTGTCCCTCTGCTTAGAACACCTTCTCCCAAAGCAGGGCTGGACACAACACTTTATTCAGGTATCTACTCAATTTCTTCAGAAGCTGTCTTGGGTCACCCTATCTAAAAGTATAGGTCCCATTCTCATTCTAATATCCTGCTTTAGGGGTGCCTGGCTAGCTCAGTCAGAAGAGCATGTGACTCTTGATCTTAGGGTTGTAGATTCAAGCCCCATCCTGGGCATAGAGATTATTTAAACAAATAAAACTTAAAAAAATAATAATATCCTGCCTTATTTTTCTTCATATTATTTCTTATTGACATATATCCCTCTACCACCAGAATATAAATTCCATGAAAATAAGGACTTATTTGGGGTGCCTGGGTGGCTCAGTCAGTTGGGCATCTGCCTTTAGCTCAGGTCATGATCCTGGGGTCCTGGGATTGAGCACCGTGTCTGGCTCCCTGCTCAGTGGGGAGCCTGCTTCTCCTTCTCCTCCCCACTTGTGCTCTCTCTCACTATCTCTGTCTCTCTCTCTCTCAAATAAATAAAATCTTTAAAAAAAAAAAAGGAATCTCTTTTGTTCAGTGATGTACCCTCAGTGCCTAGAACAGAGTGACTCACAAAATGGGTGTTCAATAAATATCTGCTTTAAGAATGAATGAATCCTGAAGGGTTACATCACCCCAAAATTTACAGCAACATTATTAATAGTCAAACTATGGGGAGAACCCAAGTGTCCATTGATTGATGAATGGATAAAGATGTGGTATGTATATATGTACAATGGAATATTATTCAGTCATCAAAAAGAAGAAATCTTGCCATTTGCAACATGGATGGAGATAAGAGTATATTATGCTAAGTGAAGTAAGTCAGTTAGAGAAAGACAAATACCATGTGATCTCACTCATACGGAATTTAAGAAAGAAAACAGATAAACATATGGGGGATGGGAAGAGAGGGAAACAAGCCATAAGTGACTATAGAGAACAAACTGAGGGATCATGGAGGGAAGACCGTGGGGGATGGGCTAGATAGGCGATGGGTGTATTAAGGAGCGCACATGTTCTGATAAGCAATGGATCTTAAATGTAACTGATGAATCACTGAAGTCTATTCCAGAAACCAGTATTATACTATAGTTAACTAACAAAGTTTAAATTAAAAAAAAAAGAATTAATGAATCCACTCAATGTTTCATGGAAATTTCCATTTTCATTCATATTTATAAAGAAAGCAGCCTATACCTTGCTGATAAGAGAAGCACAAAGCAATCATCAGAAAATAAGTGGTCTAATGACACTTACCCAAGAAGTACCAGAATTTCTACCAGGCCTACCACTTACAAAATGCAATTGGCTAAAAATAAAATTATTATAGGTTTATTCATCAGGTAATTTGTTAAAAATCTACTGATCCTACAACTGCATTTCTGATGCCTGTCTCTATAATTACCTATGCAGTTTTTATCACCATTCTGCATGACATTCTGGACAATTATAACTCTCATATTCCCGTTGCAACTAAGTTTTTCGATAACCATGGCAGGTCAACATACCTTACTTCAGATTCTAACAGTTTAGGCAAGCATTATCTTTATTCATAAGTAGAACTAAACTTCATGAGTTAAAATCCCAGCTTTGCCACTTACTTAATTTAGGGATCTTGGAAAAGTTACTTAATCTCTCTGTGCCTCGGTTTCCCCCTTTGTAAAACAGGTGAAAGAACAGTATCTGTACCTAAAGTGCTATTACATGGATTAAAACAATTAATTTAGGTAAAGGGCTTAGAATAGTATACAGTACATACATAATAGGTAAAAATTCAAATTATGGCTAAATATTATCTTTAACTCATAACAACTATAAAGAGCAAGTATAATTAACCTTAAAATGAGGCACAAAGAGGTTAAGTGACCCACCTAAGACTAAGACTATAAAACCTCCCTCTAGCTCTAACATTCTGTGATTCTAAATTTAGTCCAAAATGAAAATGGGTATTTAAGGGGTGCCTGGGTGGCTCAGCCGTTAAGCGTCTTCCTTTAGCTCAGGTCATGATCCCAGGGTCCTGGGATTGAGCCTCGAATCAGGCTTCCTGCTCAGCGGGGTGCCTACCTCTCCCTCTCCCTCTCCCCCTGCTTGTGTTCGTTCTCTCTCTCTCTCTCTCTCTCGCTGTCTCTTTCTGTCAAATAAATAAATAAAATTTAAAAAAAAAAAAAAAGAAAATGGGTTTTTAAAAGTTTCATCTTCAGGCGCCTGGGTAGCTCAGTTGGTTCTGGCTCAGGTCATGATCTCACGGGTCATGGGATCAGGCCCCTGTGTGGGACGCCATAATTAGCAGGGAATATGCTTGAAGATTTTCTTCCTCTGCCCCTCCACCTACTTGTGTACATAAGCTATCTCTCTCTCAAATAAAATAAATAAATCTTTTTTTAAAAGTTTCATCTTAACATGAAGTTAACAAGTTAACAATAAAGTTTGTAAGTTTTATTGAGTATAATCAGATAAGCATGAAGACACTCTACATTTCCCCTTGGAGCCTAACTTTGCAATGAATGACAACTGCTCAATGCTTTAAAAATAACATTTTTTTAGGGGCACCTAGCTGGCTCAGTTGAAAGAGCATGCAACTCTTGACCCTGAGCTCTTGCATCCAAGCCCCGAGTTGCGTGTAGAGATTACTTAAATAAGTAAACTTTCAAAAAATAACACTTTGGAGGGGGCCTTGGCTGGCTCAGTCAGTGGAGCATGTGACTCTTGATCTTAGGGTTGTGGGTTTGAGTCCCACACTGAGTGCAGAGATTACTTGAAGTAATAATAAGTAAGTAATAAAAAAACCCTTTTAAAAAATAACATTTTTAAAAATAGGAACACATACTAGTTGAGAAAAAGCAACTTGGTTTTTACATAAAGAGAAAATTCTAACTCATTCAACCTACCTAGTTTTTTAATTAAAAGAACATATTAAAAAACTCAATGAGCAAAATCAATACAAAAATGGTAGTTTCATTCCACATTAAAGTCAATTTAAGAGGCACCTGGGTGGCTCAGCCATTAAGCGTCTGCCTTTAGCTCAGGTCATGATCCCAGGGTCCTGGGATCAAGCCCCACATCGGGCTCCCTGCTCAGTGGGGAGTCTGCTTCTCCCTCTCCCACCCCCACTGCTTGTGTTCCCTCTCTCACTGTGTCTCTCTCTGTCAAATAAATAAATATTTTTTTTAAAAAAAGGTCAATTTGGGCGCCTGGGTGGCTCAGTGGGTTAAAGCCTCTGCTTTCGGCTCAGGTCATGATCTCAGGGTCCTGGGATCGAGGCCCGCATCGGGCTCCCTGCTCGGCGGGGAGCCTGCTTCCTCCTCTCTCTCTCTGCCTGCCTCTCTGCCTACTTGTGATCTGATCTCTCTGTGTGTCAAATAAATAAATAAAATCTTTTAAAAAAATAAATAAATAAATAAATAAATAAAAATAAAAAAAATAAAAAAAGGTCAATTTAAGTAAAAAGACTAATTAGAAGCTTTCAAGGCTTTTTTCCAGACATACTGAGAAACTTAACGATTCCTACATAATTTACAAAAAATAAAATTTAGTTCAATATTCATTCACCTATTCACTTAACATATATATATATAATGGGTACTTCCTAATATCCTAGCCATTGTTTCAGGTGCTGGGAATACAGCAGTGGACAAAACAGTTACTGACCTCATAAAGCTTTACTCTAGAGAAGGAAGATGGCACAATAAAATAAGTACATAACTTTAGATGGCTATAAGAGTGTATTCACCGGGTAAGCAAATAGAATGCCAAGGAACGGGTTGGTCTTTTTATATGAAGTAATCAGAGATCTCACTAACATCTGAGCAAAGACTTAAAAGAGAGCCAAGTGCAACAATGTAAATGTACAGCAGTCCTTCCCTTCCCCATATCTGCAAGGGATACATTCCAAGACCCCCAGCAGATGTCTGAAACTGATAGCACCAACCCTGGACATATGTTTTTTCCTATATATACATACCTGTGATAAAGTTCAACTAATAAATTAGGCACCACAAGAGATTAACAACAGTAACTAATAGTAAAACAGAACAATTAGAACACTGTAAAAAAAGTTATGTGAATGTGGTCTCTCTCTCAAAATATCTTACTGTACGGTAATCACACTTCCTTCTTGTGATGTTACGAGATGATAAAATGCCTAAGTGATGAGATAATGACACAGGCATTGTGACACAGAGTTAGGCTAATACTGACCTTCTAACACTAAGTCAGGAGGATCATCTACTTCTCAACTGGGGCTATCTTAGGTAACTGAAACTGTGGAAAGTGAAACCATGGCTAAGGCGGGACTACTATACTTACCACTACTAAACTGCACAAAATGGTGCTGCACAAATGGTAAATTTTATGTTATATGTATTTCACCACTATCTAAAAAAAATAGTTTTAATTTAAAAATGAAAAACAAAGAGGATAGATAATACAGCAATCTAGAAGCTAAGTGTTGCATATAAAAGGACCAGCAAGGACAAAGTCCCTGAGACAGGAACAAGCTTGGTATTTTTTACAGAGCTCTGTGTAGCTGGAGCAGAAACGAACAATGGGGAGAACTGTAGAGGTACTGTGGGGGACATAGGAGGACATAAGCATATAATGTATATCACATATGGCCTCACAAGCCCCTTAGGACTCTGGCTTTTACTTAAAATAGTAAGCCACTGAATGGGTTTATTTATTTATTTATTTATTTTGCTATTGCTTTTTTTGAGGTGCAATTCATATAACATAAAACTCACCATTTGAAACATCTTAAAGTATACAACTTGCCAGTGGATGGTTTTGACAAAAGGAGTTCCTTTTGAACAGGATCACATTGATTGCTATGTTGAAAAAAGACGGGGAGAACAAGAGAACAGTTAGCAGGGCTGACAATAATTAAAGTGAGATGGACGTTGGCTTGTGTCAATCAGGGCAGTAGTGGTGGAACTAGTGAGAAGTATTCAAAGTCTGCACATACTTTGCAGAAGGAGCTAAAAGGATTTGCTGATGAACTGCACGCAGACGGTAAGAGAAAGAAGAATAAAGGATAAAGTTTTTGGCCCAAGCAACTAAAGACCAGAGCTCCCATTCGTGAGATGGGAAAGACTACAAAAGGCAGGGGGTGAGGAGAATCAGAGGTTTGGTTTTGGACATGTTAAGTTTGAGATGCCCACTAGACATTTAACTCAATATATAGCTGGGATACAGGACGCTGGAAATCAAGGGAGAGGTCTGGGCTAGAGATACAAATAAATACAGGGGGCTCATCACTATATTAGGGGTTATTTAAGCAACTAATAAGTAAATCCAGGAACAGAAACTACTTCTTCCAAAGGTCTGTTGCAATTTAAATTTACATGTGATTTGTGGCCCATAATAGACTGTTTTCTTCCTCTAAGTCAAATCTTCTATATACATGAAATAGATTTGTACAAAAGGAAACACAGCTAACAAATCTGTGAATAAAAAACAAAACAGTAATGAAAAAGAACTAATGTTCTGTTGTCTCTGAATACAGACCTGGAGTTTATTTTATCACTCTGATATTAATACACATGAGGGACAAAACGAAAAGACAGGAAGGTTAACAAGAAGGACTCAAAGGATAGCAATCTGTTATACCTTTTTATTCCTCCTAATAAGAACAGAATACTCACTAACAATGTTCTCATGTCTTAGCAATGGAGAAACAAATCTTTTATCTCACAATGATGAAAATAAAATACATTTAACCTAAAGTACAAGTAAGATGCTAGTAATCTGACATCAGTGGAAAATGACAGCTTCCGCTGAGGAAAATTTCTAGAGAACTGAATTTTATCTATGTCCAAATATCTTTCCATTTGAAGCATTATTAATTTTTTCCTCTACTTTAACATTTTCTTGAGCCAGGCTCATCCTTATTAACACCTTTATCCTAAGACATCCTCATAACAACGTGATAACCTATAGGCCATTATATGCTATTGTGCCATTGTTCCTACATAAAATAGTTCCATCCTGCAGTATTCTGTCAATGTCTCCTCCTTTCTCTACTGTTACTTTATTTTACCCATACATAAAAGCATCCCAACAACATTTTACTTTTTGGTCCTTAGTTGTAGTTGACAGAAATCTAGCCCTCAGAAAGCATGTAATAAATTCACACAGTGCTGGGCGCCTGGGTGGCTCAGTGGGTTAAAGCCTCTGCCTTCGGCTCAGGTCATGATCTCAGGGTCCTGGGATCGAGGCTCACATCAGGCTCTCTGCTCAGCAGGGAGCCTGCTTCCTCCTCTCTCTCTGCCTGCCTCTGGGTCTACTTGTGATCTTGTGATCTCTCTCTCTGTCAAATAAATAAATAAATCTTTTTTAAAAAAAGAAAGAAAAAATTTCATCAACATCAAGATGAAAAAATAACCAGAATATATCTTGCTGATGGTGGGTGAGTATCATCTTTGTGTGGGATAGCAATAGTACATAACAAACTTTTTTTTCTATATGGAAGAAATTTTATCTACAATTTTAAGAATGGAGGAAGAAGAATTGGCAAACATGTTTTGACATTACGAATCTTCCTATTTACAGAAAAACTCAATTACAATAAATGAGAGGATGTGTAAGAAACTAAGGCTGGCACATTTCCATTCCTCAGAAAAATTACTTGTAATCAAGTTGTTTTCAACAGACTTTTCACTTGTATAATTCTAAAATTAAATACTAAGAGCATTTTCCCCAACATAAAAGTGTATTTCCTTCCTGAGAAACTTGAGCCATCAACTATGTCTTAGACATCACACTGTGTTGACCAATGCTTCTTATATTTGATATATATTCACTCTGATCTTGAAGCACTAAATACCACTAACAAAATTGTTCTCCTGTATGACAAAGGCAGACTTCCAGGAACTATCATGTCCTATATTTCAGCAATATATGTAAGTATCTTTACTGTACTCTTAGAAAAGTTACTTCTGGGGGAGCCTAGGTGGCTCATTCAGTTAAGTGTCTGCCTTCGGCTCGGGTCACAATCCCAGGGTCCTGGGATCCAGCTCTGCACTGGGCTCCCTGCTCATCCCTCTCCCTGAAGCTCTCCCTGCTTGTGCTCTCTGTCAAGTGAAAGAACGGAAAAAGGAAAAAGGAAAGGAAAGGAAAGGGGAAAGGAAAGAGGAAAGGGGAGAGGAAAGGGGAAAGGAAAGAGGAAAGGAAAAAGGAAAGGGAAAAGGGAAGGGAAGGAAAGGGAAAGAAAGGAAGAAAGGAAGGAAGGAAGGAAGGAAGGAGGGAGGGAAGGAGGGAAGGAAGAAAGATCTACAATGTGACTTCAAACTTAAGCCACAGTATCAATTTCTTCACTAGAAATGAGTCAGATCATTTTCTATAAGCAAATACCTACACCTGTTTCAATGAAAGTTCAAGACAATAGGGTATGTCCTACAATTATAAGCATATTTCAACATACCCACCTTTTGAGATGAGCTGGTTTCTAAAAATTAAAAATAAAGCTAGCTGGCTCAGAAGTTAAAATAAGTAGCTCTTTTTTCAATTATAAACCAAATCACAAAGGGCATGAAACATCAATGATTAAAACATACTGACTGGGCGCCTGGGTGGCTCAGTGGGTTAAAGCCTCTGCCTTCAGCTCAGGTCATGATCTCAGGGTCCTGGGATCGAGGCCCGCATCGGGCTCTCTGCTCAGCAGGGAGCCTGCTTCCTCCTCTCTCTCTCTCTGCCTTCCTCTCTGCCTACTTGCGATCTCTCTCTCTCTATGTTAAATAAATAAATAAAATATTTTTTAAAAAAAGACTTTAAAAAAAATAAAACATACTGTATAAAATTTCTACCACTAATGTATGAAATACAACTTACAAATTCAAAAATGGAATATGTACATATTTAGATTACTAGGCTCATCTGAAATGCCTTTATAGCATTTCAATAAGTGCAGACACGAATATAACAGTAACCCATGTAAAGGACTGTGACTTTCAACCTAAATAAAACACACACACACACACACATTGGGTTCAGCCACAACTCCCCTGTTGGTTTATATCTACCCCATACCCACATTTCATCCTAAGCCTACTCTCATTACTTCACCCTTCTCCCATATGAAGCCCCAAAGCATCTATCTCTACACCTCCTTCCACGAAATTTGGTTGTGCAAATAAAACAATTCTGCCAAAGGTGTTAATAATGATGATAATAAGAGGAAGGGGGAATAGTTATAAAAAAAAATATGAAAGTTATGCAAAATATTTTGAAGAAAGTATTTTGTGAAAAGTTGAAACTGAGTAGANAGTTATAAAAAAAGATATGAAAGTTATGCAAAATATTTTGAAGAAAGTATTTTGTGAAAAGTTGAAACTGAGTAGAACTAATTCTGAAGATAGAGTTGCAGAAGCTGCTGAGTCCCTCAAAACCACCCCACAGAAACTAAAATCCTATTAATCTATGGCTCTTCTGGGTTAACGGTAACTGGTTTGGTTTGGTTTTTAAATAATCCTCATGAGTTATCAGTCATTCAATTGCTATTATAAATTAACAGAATCAGATTTACTTCCCAGACACCAACTGGAAGATGAACAATGGGAACTGCTGGAAGGTAAATGATAGAGTATTTTTCAGAGCTGCAGCACATAGAACACTAGGAGAAAAAGGTTTGTACAGGATAGAAATACAGAAGCTTATGAAACTTGAGTAATCAATTAAGACAACAAGCTATCAGAAATTTAAAAAAAAAATTAAAAAGACTCACATTTCCTCTGGAGCTGGGTTTCTCACTCTCAGCAGTATTAACATTTTGGCCAGACAAATCTTTGTTGTGGGGGCCTGTCCTGTGCCTTGTAAGATGTTTAGCAGCATCTCTGGCCTCTACCCACTAGATGCCAGTAGCATCCCTCCAGGTATGACAACCAAAACTGTCTCTAGACTATAAATATTTCAGTGTCTGCTCTACATACATACTTTTACTACACATTAATTTTTTGAAGGATACAAAACTGCATAAATACTACTATGCAAATTGTTAATAATAAGTATAAATGGAGTAATTAATATTAAAAAGTGATAAAATTGTGGAGAAGGAATTATGGATTTTCTTAAATTCTATTTTCTAATGCTTGGCATCAACTTTCTAGCATTTCTTCTAGAAATACATTTTATCCACCTACATTTTGAAACTAACAGATTCCAAATGAAATTAGGCCTGGAAACAACGTAATTTTTATAATATTTGTATAACATTTTACAGTCTCCAGGATTTTTACAAACTTATCCCAATTAATTCTTAGGGAAAGAGGTAGCAAATGAGGGCGCCTGGGTGGCTCAGTGGGTTAAAGCCTCTGCCTTCGGCTCAGGTCATGATCTCAGAGTCCTGGGATGGAGGCCTGCATAGGGCTCCCTGCTCAGCGGGGAGCCTGCTTCCTCCTCTCTCTCTGCCTGCCTCTCTGCCTACTTGTGATCTCTCTCTCTGTGTCAAATAAATAAATTTAAAAAATAAAAATAAAAAATAAAAAAAAGAGGTAGCAAATGAATATCCCATTCAATTCATAAGTATAGGATTCTATCTGTATTCTTATGAAAACTAAACACAAAGTTCAAATATGTGTATTGTATCCCTTGCCATCATCCATGCAAGCAAAGACAGATAGAAAATCATATATGTATTTGCCAAAAAGCCTAATTCCAACTTGATAATATATACCTGCAAAAATATACTTGTTAATGTATCTTTAATTCTAACCTCTCCCAGGCACCTGGGTGGCTCAGTCAGTTAAGCATCCGACTCTTGATCTCAGCTCATGTCTTGATCTCCTGGTCATGAGTTCAAGCCCCACACTGGGCTCCACAATGAATGTGGAACCTACTTAAAATAAAAACAAACAAACAAAAACTAACCCCTCCCCTCCACTCTAAATTCACCAAACTTCTACCTCACAACTCTGGAGCAGTGCTTCCCAAATGCTGAGCCAAATATTTCTGAAAGACTATGCAAAGTCTTAACCAATCCGCAACAAAAATATTAAACTGCAGGTCAGATAAAATCCCAGACTATGACACACATCCCAAACTAGAACCCATCTAGATTCAAAATCTTAAGATGCCTTATTTTCAACTTCAAAGACTGAAGTCCTCTAAGTTTGATGAAAACACACTCTCTCTAATGCAACAGCCTCTTAAGTCTAAATTCCACACACAGTGAGCCTTTAATAAATTTTATCAGCTTCATGTTAAACTTCTGCCAAGTTTTATCAGTTTTTCTTTCATGAAATTTCTTTTCTTATTTATTTCTACAATCACTGCTCTAATACAGAACTCAAACACACAATTCATCAAGGAACTAATTTATTCCTTACTGTATCATATCCCAACTTCTCAACATGGACTCCAACCAACATTCCATAACACTGTACCTTGCAGTTATAATGCCCTAGAATATGAATAACTGGAGTCCTGGCTATCATTGCCCAGTTACCACTTCTTATTTCCTGCCATGGACTCTCCATTCCAGGAAAGAAAACCAACAAGCACCTTACTAGACTATTATGCCATTCACTTTTCTCAAAAAGCTTTCCCCAACTGGGGAAATAAATCCTCATTTCAACTGCAACTACAATATATAATTGGAACTGTATTTTTATATCTTGGCATTTCTGTCTATGCTGACAAACTCAGTGTTTTTTACTTCTCACTCAAGACTGTAGCTTCATGACTCCTACTAACCACAGACATACAATAAACTGGTGACTAAACAGCAATGTTCTCGCTGTACACATTCTCACACTGTTTACTTGGAATTGTAATAGCTTCAGAATGAATTCACTCAGTATCAAAGGGAGTCTACATTTTCTAAGAACTATTCTCAGTATTGCTGTTTCCTGAAACCTAGTGAGGCAGGACTGTCCCCACCAGTACCAAGACAAAGCCTACACACTACAGGATAGCAATGTTACTGCTCTCATAGGAACTGAACTGGTAGGATTATTACAGTTTTCCCATTTACTCTTACTAACATTGCTTTCTTTTTCCAGTATAAAGATTAACAAACTAGTTAGAATTACCACTACTGGATTTTATTCACAAAAGCAGACATTTTAGAGTTGGAAGAATCACTAACAATCATTAAATAAATCAATTCCTCCAAAAAAACAAAAACAAAAACACAAAACCTGAGGCTCCTCACCCAAGCATGTTGCATAGAGTTGCCCATATGCAAACAACCAAATGCAAATCAATTCCTAGAATTTGGAGCATCTGCCCTGTGACTTGGGGCTCAGATTTGAAACCACTGTTTTTCTGTCCATAGCCTTCTGCGTCTACAATTTGTCTCCCCCAATTAGTGACCACACAGGCCTCTCCTGGAAACTTGTGTTAGCAGCTATACCCAATGACTACTTGCCCTGCCCCACAACTTCTACACACACACAAATTCCATTTTTGTTACTCCATGTATATATTTTAAGTTAAGACCATCCCAAAAATATACCTCCAAATTTGGCAAAAGTTTTCTAATCATTAGAGTGTGATACAATTCAAAGATAGACCATTTAACTTTATCCAAATCACAAACTCACCAAATCTGTAACACACAACTGTTACCTTACTACAAACTAACAATAAAACACAGTACCACAGTATCCCGAGCCTGTGTCATCTATCTTTACCCAACTGCTCCTGTAAATACTGAGAATATTTTTCTTAACTTACAATTTGCATTCCTGCAGAGGATACTACAATTGCACATTTTAAGGTGTATATATATATAT
>LNAC01000291.1:971107-995962 GCA_002007465.1 Ailurus styani
TTATTTGTCCTTAGTAATGCTTGAACAGGTTCTTTGGCCTCTTTTTATGCAGCTATAAGGTCTGCTTGAGAAGAACTAAAATTCTTTTCTCCAATGAATCAGATATCTCTTACCAAACTATGAAATATATGTAGCAAATTGCAAACAATGTAAGGTATGGCCATAATCTGGTCTTGCATTTCCTACTAATCCTTTTAAATCCAGGGATTCACTCATTCATTCTTTTGTTCATTCGTTTATTCTTTCATTCATTCACTTATCCATTCTTTTGTTCATTTATTCATTCACTCACCAAATAATTTTAAAGAACCAAGTATGAGCCAGAACTTACTCTAGGCCAGGGGATACTACAGTGAACAAGAGTGTCTGTTGAAGCTTATATTCTACTTGGGGAAATTGGTAATCAACAAACAGTTATTTAATGCACTAAATGATGCTAATTGTTAAGAAAATAAGGCAAGGAGGGCGCCTGGGTGGCTCAGTGGGTTAAAGCCTCTGCTTTCAGCTCAGGTCATGATCTCAGGGTCCTGGGATCGAGGCCCGCATCGGGCTCCCTGCTCGGCAGGGAGCCTGCTTCCCCCTCTCTCTCTGCCTGCCTCTCTGCCTCCTTGTGATCTCTCTCCCACTGTGAAATAAATAAATAAAATCTTTAAAAAATAAATAAAAAAAAAATAAAAAAATAAAATAAAATCTTAAAAAAAAAAAAAAGAAACTCAAATCTTAATCAGAATTAAATATAAAAGAAAACCACACAGAGGCAAACCATAGGCTAATGGCTGAAAACTGGGGCAAAAAACAAACAAACAAACAAAAACAAAAACAAAAACAAAAAAAAACAGAAAAAAATCCAAAGAGCTAGAGAAAAAGACACATTACATACAGATGAACAAAGTTATAAATGACAGCGTAATTGTACATAAGTCAGAAGATAATGCAGCGACATGTTTAAAGTACTTTAAGAAAAAAAATATTCTCAACCTAAGATTCTATACCCAGGGAAAGTATCTTTCACAAATGAAGGTGAAGTGGGGAAAAAGGTGAAATGATCCCTTTTTCAGACATCGAAGCTGACAAAGTCATCACTAGTAGACCTGCATTACAAGAAATGTTGAAGGAAGCTTTTCAGGCAGAAGGAATGATACCAGATGGAAATCTGTATTGACACAAAGAATAGTGCCAGAAATAATGAATATATGAGAAAAAAGAACTTTTCTTTTTTAATACTTTTAAAAGTTAAATGACTGTTTTAAAAAACACAATGTACTGCAGCATTTATGACACATATAGAATTAAAATACAGAACAACAGCACTGGGGAGGAGAATAGAAATGGAATTGTGCATTATTTGAAGGTATATGATAAGTTATTGATATAAACTGTACATCCCTGGAACGCCTCTAAAAATAGAGCAAACAAATGTAACACATAAGCTATTGAGCAGAGATAAATAGAATCTTCTCAAAATAAATTTATCCCAAATAATGCAGGAAGAGGGGGAGGAGGGAATAACAGAAAACAAATAGTATGACGGTTTTTTTAAGCTCAACCATATCAATAAATATATTAAAAGTAAATGACCTAGGGTACCTGGATGGCTCAGTTGGTTAAGCAACTGCCTTCTGCTCAGGTCATGATCCTGTAGTCCTGGGACAGATCCCTGCATCAGGCTCCCTGCTGACCAGGGAGTCTGTTTCTCCCTCTCCCTCTTCTCCTCCCCCCCCCACATATGCTCTCTCTCTCTCTCTCTCTCATTCACTCCCTCTCTCTCAAATAAAATCTTTTAAAAACGTAAATGATCTAAACATAAATAAATGGGAGACAGTCATTTTCTCATTTTTTTTAAAAAAGGAACAGATAAATACAGGCTGTACAAAAGATGTTTTAAATACAAAAATAAAGATGAGTTAAAGTAAAAAGGATGGGAAAAGTCATTCCATACCAACAATACAAAAAAAGCTGGAGTAGCTAAGGTATTATCAGACAAAGTAAACTTCAAACAAAAAAATCACGAGGGGTAAAGAAGGACATTTCCCAATTCATCAAAAGGACAAAATGTGTATCACATAACAGAGCTTCAAAGCACATAAAGAAAAAGTTGACAGAACTGAAAGAAGTTATAATTATAATTATAGTTGGAAATCATAACAGTCTTCACTGTACAAGGAGATAAAAAATAAAAATACAGGACACTTGAACACTATCAAACAACTTGATCCAATTAACATTCACAAAACATTCCACCCAACAATGGAATATTCTTTTCAAGGACACATGGAATATTCACCAAGACAGACCTTAATTCTAGGCCATAAAGCGTGTTTCTATAAATTCAAAAAGGCTAAAATCATACAGTATGTTTTCTGACTATAGTGCAATTAAATCATTAACAGCTGTGTGGTAAAATCCCCAAATATTACGAACTTAACACACTTCTAATTAGCACACAGGTCAAAGCAGAAATCAAAAGGGATATCACAAAGTATTTTCAATTGACTGCAAAGAGCACAAGAGAACTTTACAAGTTGATGTAAATGTTCTATGTTATGATAGTAGTTACATGGTTATATACATTTCTCAAAATTAATTGAAGGTTACTGTATGGAAATTATACCTCAATAAAGCAAATCAAATTTTTTTTTAAAAATGCTGAATCAAACTGGTAGGTATATGGCTATCTGGCCTTTCTTTTACCTTTCCCTAAGTTACAATATTTTCAAAAACAAAAGTCCACAATCAAAAACAAAGAAAACTCAAATATTACAACTTGTCCTCTTTAAGGAAAATTGATGAAATCAACATTCTACTCAATTCCAAGAAACACTAAGCAACCTATAATGACTCATTATTCGAAAATAACTATATTTTTAAGACATAAGTAGTAAGAAATGGAGGAAAGAAAAGGATTAAATGACAACTAGTGATCACAGATACCAAAAAAACATTGGAGGAAACCAAACATCAAGGGAAAATCATCAGTTAAGAAAGTAGAAACTACACCATTTTCAAGAACTTCTTAGCAGCTGAAGTTCCAACTCAAAATTTAAGCTAAAAAGCTAAAAGAAAATCTGGGAGCCTGCTACTCACCACGTGTTCAAATAATGAGTTCATTCATTAACTATTACCACAGAGACTGGAAATTTGTCTTTGTGCATGTTTCAGTCTCGACACACAGAACCTTGCTATTCAAATTGTGTTGTGGGGACTGGCTGCATGGGTATCTCCTAGGGAATTGTTAGCAATGAAAAATCTTGCACTTCCCCTTGGAGTCCCCCAAGCAACTCAGGCTCTACCCAGACCTACATGATTCCCAGTGATCTGTAATACACATCCAACTTTCAGAAGCCCTGCAACTTTTTTGTATGCAGAAATTCCCTGACTTCTACCAGCAGCTGTATCTTTCTTTTTCTACATGCTGGCTTCAACCTAAGCATTTAATAGTGTATTAACAGGTCTAGTTACCACAGGTGCTACCACTTAAGTAAGAAACGCCTTACCTGATATCACAGGTAATGTACTGATTAGAAAAAGTTCCCAAATAATGTAAAACAGAGGTAAGCAAATTAACCCAAAATTGCAGCAGACCACCTGTTTTTGCAACACAGTTATATGCTCACTCATTTACGTCTTTTCTGTCACTGCTTTCATACTACAACAGCAGAGTTGAAGAGGCAGAACATTATAAAACAGGCATCAAATCTGTAGGAAGTCACTTTAGCACTTACTGACTAGTTATAAACCATTTTTTTTTCCTCTACAACACGGGTTCTAACATGAGATCCATGTGCTTCTGCAGGAGATTCATGAGCTCCTTGATTTTGCATGCAAAATTCTAAGAATATTATTTTCTCTCTCTCTCTCTCTCTCTCTTTAGCTGGTACTTTATTGATTCTGTTTTTCTTATTTAAATCTTTTATTCATCTACTTGTAATTCTATCTTTTTTTAAAACTTACTACACTAACCAGGACTAACAAACCATGTTAAATAACTGTAGAGCATTTTTACTTTGCTCCTGATTTTTACAAGAATATCTTTAGTTTTCATCATATAATATATTCATAATATGATGCTAAGGTTGTTTCTGCCCATTCCTATTTTAGAAATATAGTATTTTAAAATTCACATGAAAATCTGGCTAAAAGACATTTAAAAGAAAAAAAAACTTCACATGTCACATCTTTAAACTGAAAAGTTAAGAATCCAAAACTATATAAGCCTATTCTATTTTTTTTTTTTTATTCATTTGACACAGAGAGAGAGATTACAAGTAGGCAGAGAGGCAGGCAGAGAGAGAGGAGAGAGGAGGAAGCAGGCTCCCTGCCGAGCAGAGAGCCCGATGCGGGCCTCGATCCCAGGACCCTGGGATCATGACCTGAGCTGAAGGCAGCGGCTTTAACCCACTGAGCCACCCAGGCGCCCGTCTATTTTTAAAATGTATTCTAAATGTACACTGATAGCTCATTATGTACAAAAAATATCTTGGTTAGATCAACTTTTTAAGTATTTAATTAAATAATGTTAAAAATTGGATCCAATAATAAGTGAAATTTATTGAGCACTTGCGATCTATCAGGTTCTGTAGTATTCTACATTTTTTTTTTTTAAAGATTTTATTTATTCATTTGACACAGAGAGAGAGATCACAAGTAGGCAGAGAGGCAGGCAGAGAGAGAGGAGAGAGGAGGAAGCAGGCGCCCCGCTGAGCAGAGAGCCCGATGTGGGCCTCGATCCCAGGACCCTGGGATCATGACCTGAGCCGAAGGCAGCGGCTTTAACCCACTGAGCCACCCAGGCGCCCAGTATTCTACATTTTTTTTTCATTTAATCCACCCAAAAGACATATAGAGTAAGAACTATTAGCCCATTTTAACAAAAACTGAGGTTTGAGAAATATGTAACAAGCCCAGAGTCACATAACAAAATAGAAGGCAGTGCTAAGAAGATAATTTTGGTGTCAATTACTTCATGATTTTCTACAATAATTCTATCACCCTCATCAGAAACAAGGCAAGCCACCATTCACATTCACATTTCTGATGTAATCATAAAAAACTGAAGAGCGGGGCACCTGGCGGGCTCAATTGTAGAGCATGTGACTCTTGATCTCAGAGTGGTGGTTCAAGCCCCATTTGGGTGCACAGATCACCTAGAAATAAAATCATCCAAAAAAAAAAAAAACTGAAGAGAAAAAAATATATATATATCAAAATACAGCACATGGCAGGGACCTTTCAAAACCTAAACTGACATCTACCTCTAAGATACGGAAAATCATGTAAAAAAATACCAAGTAAGAACATACCTTTTAAAGACCCAGAAAATACATATGTATACCCTTGATTTCCACAGCTAGTGAATGAAATTGGCACAGTTTACTCCACAGGAGCCCATGACAATCTCCAAACCTCTGCACTACTTAGCTCAGTCAGATATCACAAAATTGCCTGTTCCCACATACAGAGTCTAGACCTACTCAACTGAGATTTGTCCCTATACTTTAGCAACTAGTCAAAAGCTCAAAGAGTAGGGGCAGAATACAGGCCTATCACCAAATCTCACTGATGCAGTTAAATATTCACCCATCTCCTCAACTCTATCTGAACAGAGCTCAGTCTCTTACCTACTCACCTTTGTATCTGATCTCCCTTTGCTGCAGATCTTCCTGATTCACTTCTAAGCTTTCTTTCTAAACTGCCTTGCACAATGTGGGAATTAGGGCCACCAACACATACACACACCCCTGCACGTAAATGTTGAGAATACACAACATTTTTTAATGTTTTGAATCCCCAAAAACTTAACTACTAATAACGCCCTACTGTTGACCAGAAGCTTTACCAATAACACAGTCGATTAACATGTATTTTATATGTTATATATTTTATATACTGTATTCTTATAATAAAGTAAACTAGAGAAAAGGAAATGTTACTAAGAAAATCATAAGGAAAAGGGGCACCTGGGTGGCTCAGTCGTTAACCATCTGCCTTCAGCTCAGGTCATGATCCCAGGGTGCTGGGATCAAGCCCCGCATCGAGCACCACATTGGGCTCCCTGCTTGGTGGGAAGCCTGCTTCTCCCTCTCCCAATCCCCCTGCTTGTGTTCCCTCTCTCACTGTCTCTCTCTCTGTCAAATAAATAAATAAAATCTTTTAAAAAAATCGTAAGTTAGAAAAACTACATCTACAGTACTGTATTTATCAAATAAAATCTGCACATAAGTAAATCTGTGCCATTCTAACTCAGGCTGTTCAAGAGTCACCTGTACTCTACTCCTGATCCTTTTCACTTGCTAAACTCTCCCAGGTTACATCAGTACATAAATATATATGCCCTAGTACTAACAATATCACTGCATCTGTAATATCAAGCTTGAACCAAGAGAAATCAGGAATCAGGCAAAATAACACAGACATAAAGAGGAACCCAGGATATTGTGTTCTTTGCAAATCAACATGTAAATCCTACATAAGAAACTTGACCTAGAACCTACGAATTTTTCCATAAATACTAAAGCACTCTCCAATATGATCTCATTCAATTCCCATACTTCCCATATGATATCCTCTTACTTGAAGTAATATTCTACAACTTGACAATAATGTGGGAATCCTCCCCACTTTTATCCTCTTCAAGACTGTTCAGGTATCCCTAGAAGCCAGCAATATAACCCATAGTTAACCCAAAAATATCACATGAAAAACACCAACATTGCCCCACCTCTCCAATGCCACTTTTCTACCAGAGACACAACCATAAAACTAGGTGAAAATCTGTTAAAACCATCAGGGAGCCTGGCTGGCTCAGTCGGTACAGCCTGCAATTCTTGATCTTGGGGTATGAAGTTCAAGCCCCACACTAGGTATAGAGATTAGTTTAAAAAATAAAATCTTAAAAAAAAAAACCTGTCTGAAAATGCACACTATTAGCAAAACTTCAGCAAGCAAACATATCTGCTCAGTTCAGAATCCAGGTTGGCAGTGAGGGGAGCCTAGTTCAGAAGACTAGTTTACATGCCTGTGTCCTAGCTACAGATGAAAAAGGGTGGGAATCTGAATTAGGAAGAAGGAATTCATAAGACTGAAAACTAGTGCCAAACACAGCATGGTTCAAAAGGTTCTAGACAATCAGAAACCATGACAAGTAACTGGCCTCTTTGCTTCCACATTTGCCCTCACTGTAACAGTCTATTTTTCACAAAGCAGACTGAGTGATGCTGTTCAAGTCAAGTCATGCCATGTCTGTTCTCTGCTCAAAAATGTCCAAATGTTTCCCAACTGCTCAGAGAGCTGAACATGAGCTTTATAAAGGACTGCATTCCCCTACTCTACTCCCATTATTCTATGTGTGAAATTAGTCTCCTCATTGTCCCTCTGCTTAGAACACCTTCTCCCAAAGCAGGGCTGGACACAACACTTTATTCAGGTATCTACTCAATTTCTTCAGAAGCTGTCTTGGGTCACCCTATCTAAAAGTATAGGTCCCATTCTCATTCTAATATCCTGCTTTAGGGGTGCCTGGCTAGCTCAGTCAGAAGAGCATGTGACTCTTGATCTTAGGGTTGTAGATTCAAGCCCCATCCTGGGCATAGAGATTATTTAAACAAATAAAACTTAAAAAAATAATAATATCCTGCCTTATTTTTCTTCATATTATTTCTTATTGACATATATCCCTCTACCACCAGAATATAAATTCCATGAAAATAAGGACTTATTTGGGGTGCCTGGGTGGCTCAGTCAGTTGGGCATCTGCCTTTAGCTCAGGTCATGATCCTGGGGTCCTGGGATTGAGCACCGTGTCTGGCTCCCTGCTCAGTGGGGAGCCTGCTTCTCCTTCTCCTCCCCACTTGTGCTCTCTCTCACTATCTCTGTCTCTCTCTCTCTCAAATAAATAAAATCTTTAAAAAAAAAAAAGGAATCTCTTTTGTTCAGTGATGTACCCTCAGTGCCTAGAACAGAGTGACTCACAAAATGGGTGTTCAATAAATATCTGCTTTAAGAATGAATGAATCCTGAAGGGTTACATCACCCCAAAATTTACAGCAACATTATTAATAGTCAAACTATGGGGAGAACCCAAGTGTCCATTGATTGATGAATGGATAAAGATGTGGTATGTATATATGTACAATGGAATATTATTCAGTCATCAAAAAGAAGAAATCTTGCCATTTGCAACATGGATGGAGATAAGAGTATATTATGCTAAGTGAAGTAAGTCAGTTAGAGAAAGACAAATACCATGTGATCTCACTCATACGGAATTTAAGAAAGAAAACAGATAAACATATGGGGGATGGGAAGAGAGGGAAACAAGCCATAAGTGACTATAGAGAACAAACTGAGGGATCATGGAGGGAAGACCGTGGGGGATGGGCTAGATAGGCGATGGGTGTATTAAGGAGCGCACATGTTCTGATAAGCAATGGATCTTAAATGTAACTGATGAATCACTGAAGTCTATTCCAGAAACCAGTATTATACTATAGTTAACTAACAAAGTTTAAATTAAAAAAAAAAGAATTAATGAATCCACTCAATGTTTCATGGAAATTTCCATTTTCATTCATATTTATAAAGAAAGCAGCCTATACCTTGCTGATAAGAGAAGCACAAAGCAATCATCAGAAAATAAGTGGTCTAATGACACTTACCCAAGAAGTACCAGAATTTCTACCAGGCCTACCACTTACAAAATGCAATTGGCTAAAAATAAAATTATTATAGGTTTATTCATCAGGTAATTTGTTAAAAATCTACTGATCCTACAACTGCATTTCTGATGCCTGTCTCTATAATTACCTATGCAGTTTTTATCACCATTCTGCATGACATTCTGGACAATTATAACTCTCATATTCCCGTTGCAACTAAGTTTTTCGATAACCATGGCAGGTCAACATACCTTACTTCAGATTCTAACAGTTTAGGCAAGCATTATCTTTATTCATAAGTAGAACTAAACTTCATGAGTTAAAATCCCAGCTTTGCCACTTACTTAATTTAGGGATCTTGGAAAAGTTACTTAATCTCTCTGTGCCTCGGTTTCCCCCTTTGTAAAACAGGTGAAAGAACAGTATCTGTACCTAAAGTGCTATTACATGGATTAAAACAATTAATTTAGGTAAAGGGCTTAGAATAGTATACAGTACATACATAATAGGTAAAAATTCAAATTATGGCTAAATATTATCTTTAACTCATAACAACTATAAAGAGCAAGTATAATTAACCTTAAAATGAGGCACAAAGAGGTTAAGTGACCCACCTAAGACTAAGACTATAAAACCTCCCTCTAGCTCTAACATTCTGTGATTCTAAATTTAGTCCAAAATGAAAATGGGTATTTAAGGGGTGCCTGGGTGGCTCAGCCGTTAAGCATCTTCCTTTAGCTCAGGTCATGATCCCAGGGTCCTGGGATTGAGCCTCGAATCAGGCTTCCTGCTCAGCGGGGTGCCTACCTCTCCCTCTCCCTCTCCCCCTGCTTGTGTTCGTTCTCTCTCTCTCTCTCTCTCTCGCTGTCTCTTTCTGTCAAATAAATAAATAAAATTTAAAAAAAAAAAAAAAGAAAATGGGTTTTTAAAAGTTTCATCTTCAGGCGCCTGGGTAGCTCAGTTGGTTCTGGCTCAGGTCATGATCTCACGGGTCATGGGATCAGGCCCCTGTGTGGGACGCCATAATTAGCAGGGAATATGCTTGAAGATTTTCTTCCTCTGCCCCTCCACCTACTTGTGTACATAAGCTATCTCTCTCTCAAATAAAATAAATAAATCTTTTTTTAAAAGTTTCATCTTAACATGAAGTTAACAAGTTAACAATAAAGTTTGTAAGTTTTATTGAGTATAATCAGATAAGCATGAAGACACTCTACATTTCCCCTTGGAGCCTAACTTTGCAATGAATGACAACTGCTCAATGCTTTAAAAATAACATTTTTTTAGGGGCACCTAGCTGGCTCAGTTGAAAGAGCATGCAACTCTTGACCCTGAGCTCTTGCATCCAAGCCCCGAGTTGCGTGTAGAGATTACTTAAATAAGTAAACTTTCAAAAAATAACACTTTGGAGGGGGCCTTGGCTGGCTCAGTCAGTGGAGCATGTGACTCTTGATCTTAGGGTTGTGGGTTTGAGTCCCACACTGAGTGCAGAGATTACTTGAAGTAATAATAAGTAAGTAATAAAAAAACCCTTTTAAAAAATAACATTTTTAAAAATAGGAACACATACTAGTTGAGAAAAAGCAACTTGGTTTTTACATAAAGAGAAAATTCTAACTCATTCAACCTACCTAGTTTTTTAATTAAAAGAACATATTAAAAAACTCAATGAGCAAAATCAATACAAAAATGGTAGTTTCATTCCACATTAAAGTCAATTTAAGAGGCACCTGGGTGGCTCAGCCATTAAGCGTCTGCCTTTAGCTCAGGTCATGATCCCAGGGTCCTGGGATCAAGCCCCACATCGGGCTCCCTGCTCAGTGGGGAGTCTGCTTCTCCCTCTCCCACCCCCACTGCTTGTGTTCCCTCTCTCACTGTGTCTCTCTCTGTCAAATAAATAAATATTTTTTTTAAAAAAAGGTCAATTTGGGCGCCTGGGTGGCTCAGTGGGTTAAAGCCTCTGCTTTCGGCTCAGGTCATGATCTCAGGGTCCTGGGATCGAGGCCCGCATCGGGCTCCCTGCTCGGCGGGGAGCCTGCTTCCTCCTCTCTCTCTCTGCCTGCCTCTCTGCCTACTTGTGATCTGATCTCTCTGTGTGTCAAATAAATAAATAAAATCTTTTAAAAAAATAAATAAATAAATAAATAAATAAAAATAAAAAAAATAAAAAAAGGTCAATTTAAGTAAAAAGACTAATTAGAAGCTTTCAAGGCTTTTTTCCAGACATACTGAGAAACTTAACGATTCCTACATAATTTACAAAAAATAAAATTTAGTTCAATATTCATTCACCTATTCACTTAACATATATATATATAATGGGTACTTCCTAATATCCTAGCCATTGTTTCAGGTGCTGGGAATACAGCAGTGGACAAAACAGTTACTGACCTCATAAAGCTTTACTCTAGAGAAGGAAGATGGCACAATAAAATAAGTACATAACTTTAGATGGCTATAAGAGTGTATTCACCGGGTAAGCAAATAGAATGCCAAGGAACGGGTTGGTCTTTTTATATGAAGTAATCAGAGATCTCACTAACATCTGAGCAAAGACTTAAAAGAGAGCCAAGTGCAACAATGTAAATGTACAGCAGTCCTTCCCTTCCCCATATCTGCAAGGGATACATTCCAAGACCCCCAGCAGATGTCTGAAACTGATAGCACCAACCCTGGACATATGTTTTTTCCTATATATACATACCTGTGATAAAGTTCAACTAATAAATTAGGCACCACAAGAGATTAACAACAGTAACTAATAGTAAAACAGAACAATTAGAACACTGTAAAAAAAGTTATGTGAATGTGGTCTCTCTCTCAAAATATCTTACTGTACGGTAATCACACTTCCTTCTTGTGATGTTACGAGATGATAAAATGCCTAAGTGATGAGATAATGACACAGGCATTGTGACACAGAGTTAGGCTAATACTGACCTTCTAACACTAAGTCAGGAGGATCATCTACTTCTCAACTGGGGCTATCTTAGGTAACTGAAACTGTGGAAAGTGAAACCATGGCTAAGGCGGGACTACTATACTTACCACTACTAAACTGCACAAAATGGTGCTGCACAAATGGTAAATTTTATGTTATATGTATTTCACCACTATCTAAAAAAAATAGTTTTAATTTAAAAATGAAAAACAAAGAGGATAGATAATACAGCAATCTAGAAGCTAAGTGTTGCATATAAAAGGACCAGCAAGGACAAAGTCCCTGAGACAGGAACAAGCTTGGTATTTTTTACAGAGCTCTGTGTAGCTGGAGCAGAAACGAACAATGGGGAGAACTGTAGAGGTACTGTGGGGGACATAGGAGGACATAAGCATATAATGTATATCACATATGGCCTCACAAGCCCCTTAGGACTCTGGCTTTTACTTAAAATAGTAAGCCACTGAATGGGTTTATTTATTTATTTATTTATTTTGCTATTGCTTTTTTTGAGGTGCAATTCATATAACATAAAACTCACCATTTGAAACATCTTAAAGTATACAACTTGCCAGTGGATGGTTTTGACAAAAGGAGTTCCTTTTGAACAGGATCACATTGATTGCTATGTTGAAAAAAGACGGGGAGAACAAGAGAACAGTTAGCAGGGCTGACAATAATTAAAGTGAGATGGACGTTGGCTTGTGTCAATCAGGGCAGTAGTGGTGGAACTAGTGAGAAGTATTCAAAGTCTGCACATACTTTGCAGAAGGAGCTAAAAGGATTTGCTGATGAACTGCACGCAGACGGTAAGAGAAAGAAGAATAAAGGATAAAGTTTTTGGCCCAAGCAACTAAAGACCAGAGCTCCCATTCGTGAGATGGGAAAGACTACAAAAGGCAGGGGGTGAGGAGAATCAGAGGTTTGGTTTTGGACATGTTAAGTTTGAGATGCCCACTAGACATTTAACTCAATATATAGCTGGGATACAGGACGCTGGAAATCAAGGGAGAGGTCTGGGCTAGAGATACAAATAAATACAGGGGGCTCATCACTATATTAGGGGTTATTTAAGCAACTAATAAGTAAATCCAGGAACAGAAACTACTTCTTCCAAAGGTCTGTTGCAATTTAAATTTACATGTGATTTGTGGCCCATAATAGACTGTTTTCTTCCTCTAAGTCAAATCTTCTATATACATGAAATAGATTTGTACAAAAGGAAACACAGCTAACAAATCTGTGAATAAAAAACAAAACAGTAATGAAAAAGAACTAATGTTCTGTTGTCTCTGAATACAGACCTGGAGTTTATTTTATCACTCTGATATTAATACACATGAGGGACAAAACGAAAAGACAGGAAGGTTAACAAGAAGGACTCAAAGGATAGCAATCTGTTATACCTTTTTATTCCTCCTAATAAGAACAGAATACTCACTAACAATGTTCTCATGTCTTAGCAATGGAGAAACAAATCTTTTATCTCACAATGATGAAAATAAAATACATTTAACCTAAAGTACAAGTAAGATGCTAGTAATCTGACATCAGTGGAAAATGACAGCTTCCGCTGAGGAAAATTTCTAGAGAACTGAATTTTATCTATGTCCAAATATCTTTCCATTTGAAGCATTATTAATTTTTTCCTCTACTTTAACATTTTCTTGAGCCAGGCTCATCCTTATTAACACCTTTATCCTAAGACATCCTCATAACAACGTGATAACCTATAGGCCATTATATGCTATTGTGCCATTGTTCCTACATAAAATAGTTCCATCCTGCAGTATTCTGTCAATGTCTCCTCCTTTCTCTACTGTTACTTTATTTTACCCATACATAAAAGCATCCCAACAACATTTTACTTTTTGGTCCTTAGTTGTAGTTGACAGAAATCTAGCCCTCAGAAAGCATGTAATAAATTCACACAGTGCTGGGCGCCTGGGTGGCTCAGTGGGTTAAAGCCTCTGCCTTCGGCTCAGGTCATGATCTCAGGGTCCTGGGATCGAGGCTCACATCAGGCTCTCTGCTCAGCAGGGAGCCTGCTTCCTCCTCTCTCTCTGCCTGCCTCTGGGTCTACTTGTGATCTTGTGATCTCTCTCTCTGTCAAATAAATAAATAAATCTTTTTTAAAAAAAGAAAGAAAAAATTTCATCAACATCAAGATGAAAAAATAACCAGAATATATCTTGCTGATGGTGGGTGAGTATCATCTTTGTGTGGGATAGCAATAGTACATAACAAACTTTTTTTTCTATATGGAAGAAATTTTATCTACAATTTTAAGAATGGAGGAAGAAGAATTGGCAAACATGTTTTGACATTACGAATCTTCCTATTTACAGAAAAACTCAATTACAATAAATGAGAGGATGTGTAAGAAACTAAGGCTGGCACATTTCCATTCCTCAGAAAAATTACTTGTAATCAAGTTGTTTTCAACAGACTTTTCACTTGTATAATTCTAAAATTAAATACTAAGAGCATTTTCCCCAACATAAAAGTGTATTTCCTTCCTGAGAAACTTGAGCCATCAACTATGTCTTAGACATCACACTGTGTTGACCAATGCTTCTTATATTTGATATATATTCACTCTGATCTTGAAGCACTAAATACCACTAACAAAATTGTTCTCCTGTATGACAAAGGCAGACTTCCAGGAACTATCATGTCCTATATTTCAGCAATATATGTAAGTATCTTTACTGTACTCTTAGAAAAGTTACTTCTGGGGGAGCCTAGGTGGCTCATTCAGTTAAGTGTCTGCCTTCGGCTCGGGTCACAATCCCAGGGTCCTGGGATCCAGCTCTGCACTGGGCTCCCTGCTCATCCCTCTCCCTGAAGCTCTCCCTGCTTGTGCTCTCTGTCAAGTGAAAGAACGGAAAAAGGAAAAAGGAAAGGAAAGGAAAGGGGAAAGGAAAGAGGAAAGGGGAGAGGAAAGGGGAAAGGAAAGAGGAAAGGAAAAAGGAAAGGGAAAAGGGAAGGGAAGGAAAGGGAAAGAAAGGAAGAAAGGAAGGAAGGAAGGAAGGAAGGAGGGAGGGAAGGAGGGAAGGAAGAAAGATCTACAATGTGACTTCAAACTTAAGCCACAGTATCAATTTCTTCACTAGAAATGAGTCAGATCATTTTCTATAAGCAAATACCTACACCTGTTTCAATGAAAGTTCAAGACAATAGGGTATGTCCTACAATTATAAGCATATTTCAACATACCCACCTTTTGAGATGAGCTGGTTTCTAAAAATTAAAAATAAAGCTAGCTGGCTCAGAAGTTAAAATAAGTAGCTCTTTTTTCAATTATAAACCAAATCACAAAGGGCATGAAACATCAATGATTAAAACATACTGACTGGGCGCCTGGGTGGCTCAGTGGGTTAAAGCCTCTGCCTTCAGCTCAGGTCATGATCTCAGGGTCCTGGGATCGAGGCCCGCATCGGGCTCTCTGCTCAGCAGGGAGCCTGCTTCCTCCTCTCTCTCTCTCTGCCTTCCTCTCTGCCTACTTGCGATCTCTCTCTCTCTATGTTAAATAAATAAATAAAATATTTTTTAAAAAAAGACTTTAAAAAAAATAAAACATACTGTATAAAATTTCTACCACTAATGTATGAAATACAACTTACAAATTCAAAAATGGAATATGTACATATTTAGATTACTAGGCTCATCTGAAATGCCTTTATAGCATTTCAATAAGTGCAGACACGAATATAACAGTAACCCATGTAAAGGACTGTGACTTTCAACCTAAATAAAACACACACACACACACACATTGGGTTCAGCCACAACTCCCCTGTTGGTTTATATCTACCCCATACCCACATTTCATCCTAAGCCTACTCTCATTACTTCACCCTTCTCCCATATGAAGCCCCAAAGCATCTATCTCTACACCTCCTTCCACGAAATTTGGTTGTGCAAATAAAACAATTCTGCCAAAGGTGTTAATAATGATGATAATAAGAGGAAGGGGGAATAGTTATAAAAAAAAATATGAAAGTTATGCAAAATATTTTGAAGAAAGTATTTTGTGAAAAGTTGAAACTGAGTAGANAGTTATAAAAAAAGATATGAAAGTTATGCAAAATATTTTGAAGAAAGTATTTTGTGAAAAGTTGAAACTGAGTAGAACTAATTCTGAAGATAGAGTTGCAGAAGCTGCTGAGTCCCTCAAAACCACCCCACAGAAACTAAAATCCTATTAATCTATGGCTCTTCTGGGTTAACGGTAACTGGTTTGGTTTGGTTTTTAAATAATCCTCATGAGTTATCAGTCATTCAATTGCTATTATAAATTAACAGAATCAGATTTACTTCCCAGACACCAACTGGAAGATGAACAATGGGAACTGCTGGAAGGTAAATGATAGAGTATTTTTCAGAGCTGCAGCACATAGAACACTAGGAGAAAAAGGTTTGTACAGGATAGAAATACAGAAGCTTATGAAACTTGAGTAATCAATTAAGACAACAAGCTATCAGAAATTTAAAAAAAAAATTAAAAAGACTCACATTTCCTCTGGAGCTGGGTTTCTCACTCTCAGCAGTATTAACATTTTGGCCAGACAAATCTTTGTTGTGGGGGCCTGTCCTGTGCCTTGTAAGATGTTTAGCAGCATCTCTGGCCTCTACCCACTAGATGCCAGTAGCATCCCTCCAGGTATGACAACCAAAACTGTCTCTAGACTATAAATATTTCAGTGTCTGCTCTACATACATACTTTTACTACACATTAATTTTTTGAAGGATACAAAACTGCATAAATACTACTATGCAAATTGTTAATAATAAGTATAAATGGAGTAATTAATATTAAAAAGTGATAAAATTGTGGAGAAGGAATTATGGATTTTCTTAAATTCTATTTTCTAATGCTTGGCATCAACTTTCTAGCATTTCTTCTAGAAATACATTTTATCCACCTACATTTTGAAACTAACAGATTCCAAATGAAATTAGGCCTGGAAACAACGTAATTTTTATAATATTTGTATAACATTTTACAGTCTCCAGGATTTTTACAAACTTATCCCAATTAATTCTTAGGGAAAGAGGTAGCAAATGAGGGCGCCTGGGTGGCTCAGTGGGTTAAAGCCTCTGCCTTCGGCTCAGGTCATGATCTCAGAGTCCTGGGATGGAGGCCTGCATAGGGCTCCCTGCTCAGCGGGGAGCCTGCTTCCTCCTCTCTCTCTGCCTGCCTCTCTGCCTACTTGTGATCTCTCTCTCTGTGTCAAATAAATAAATTTAAAAAATAAAAATAAAAAATAAAAAAAAGAGGTAGCAAATGAATATCCCATTCAATTCATAAGTATAGGATTCTATCTGTATTCTTATGAAAACTAAACACAAAGTTCAAATATGTGTATTGTATCCCTTGCCATCATCCATGCAAGCAAAGACAGATAGAAAATCATATATGTATTTGCCAAAAAGCCTAATTCCAACTTGATAATATATACCTGCAAAAATATACTTGTTAATGTATCTTTAATTCTAACCTCTCCCAGGCACCTGGGTGGCTCAGTCAGTTAAGCATCCGACTCTTGATCTCAGCTCATGTCTTGATCTCCTGGTCATGAGTTCAAGCCCCACACTGGGCTCCACAATGAATGTGGAACCTACTTAAAATAAAAACAAACAAACAAAAACTAACCCCTCCCCTCCACTCTAAATTCACCAAACTTCTACCTCACAACTCTGGAGCAGTGCTTCCCAAATGCTGAGCCAAATATTTCTGAAAGACTATGCAAAGTCTTAACCAATCCGCAACAAAAATATTAAACTGCAGGTCAGATAAAATCCCAGACTATGACACACATCCCAAACTAGAACCCATCTAGATTCAAAATCTTAAGATGCCTTATTTTCAACTTCAAAGACTGAAGTCCTCTAAGTTTGATGAAAACACACTCTCTCTAATGCAACAGCCTCTTAAGTCTAAATTCCACACACAGTGAGCCTTTAATAAATTTTATCAGCTTCATGTTAAACTTCTGCCAAGTTTTATCAGTTTTTCTTTCATGAAATTTCTTTTCTTATTTATTTCTACAATCACTGCTCTAATACAGAACTCAAACACACAATTCATCAAGGAACTAATTTATTCCTTACTGTATCATATCCCAACTTCTCAACATGGACTCCAACCAACATTCCATAACACTGTACCTTGCAGTTATAATGCCCTAGAATATGAATAACTGGAGTCCTGGCTATCATTGCCCAGTTACCACTTCTTATTTCCTGCCATGGACTCTCCATTCCAGGAAAGAAAACCAACAAGCACCTTACTAGACTATTATGCCATTCACTTTTCTCAAAAAGCTTTCCCCAACTGGGGAAATAAATCCTCATTTCAACTGCAACTACAATATATAATTGGAACTGTATTTTTATATCTTGGCATTTCTGTCTATGCTGACAAACTCAGTGTTTTTTACTTCTCACTCAAGACTGTAGCTTCATGACTCCTACTAACCACAGACATACAATAAACTGGTGACTAAACAGCAATGTTCTCGCTGTACACATTCTCACACTGTTTACTTGGAATTGTAATAGCTTCAGAATGAATTCACTCAGTATCAAAGGGAGTCTACATTTTCTAAGAACTATTCTCAGTATTGCTGTTTCCTGAAACCTAGTGAGGCAGGACTGTCCCCACCAGTACCAAGACAAAGCCTACACACTACAGGATAGCAATGTTACTGCTCTCATAGGAACTGAACTGGTAGGATTATTACAGTTTTCCCATTTACTCTTACTAACATTGCTTTCTTTTTCCAGTATAAAGATTAACAAACTAGTTAGAATTACCACTACTGGATTTTATTCACAAAAGCAGACATTTTAGAGTTGGAAGAATCACTAACAATCATTAAATAAATCAATTCCTCCAAAAAAACAAAAACAAAAACACAAAACCTGAGGCTCCTCACCCAAGCATGTTGCATAGAGTTGCCCATATGCAAACAACCAAATGCAAATCAATTCCTAGAATTTGGAGCATCTGCCCTGTGACTTGGGGCTCAGATTTGAAACCACTGTTTTTCTGTCCATAGCCTTCTGCGTCTACAATTTGTCTCCCCCAATTAGTGACCACACAGGCCTCTCCTGGAAACTTGTGTTAGCAGCTATACCCAATGACTACTTGCCCTGCCCCACAACTTCTACACACACACAAATTCCATTTTTGTTACTCCATGTATATATTTTAAGTTAAGACCATCCCAAAAATATACCTCCAAATTTGGCAAAAGTTTTCTAATCATTAGAGTGTGATACAATTCAAAGATAGACCATTTAACTTTATCCAAATCACAAACTCACCAAATCTGTAACACACAACTGTTACCTTACTACAAACTAACAATAAAACACAGTACCACAGTATCCCGAGCCTGTGTCATCTATCTTTACCCAACTGCTCCTGTAAATACTGAGAATATTTTTCTTAACTTACAATTTGCATTCCTGCAGAGGATACTACAATTGCACATTTTAAGGTGTATATATATATATTTTTTTAAGATTTTATTTATTTATTTGACACACAGAGAGAGATCACAAGTAGGCAGAAAGGAAGGCAGAGAGAGAGAGGAGGAAGCAGGCTCCCTGCTGAGCAGAGAGCCCGATGCGGGCCTCGATCCCAGGACCCTGAGATCATGACCTGAGCCGAAGGCAGAGGCTTTAACCCACTGAGCCACCCAGGCGCCCATTTAAGGTATATTTAATTATCAATAATCTAGTATACTAGTTTGGAACCAAAGTACTCATGATTCAGATCTAGGAAAGGATCTACCTGCAACCAAATGAATGTGCGTTTTATTTGGTGTGTCTTCCTGGTTATCTATAAGTTTTTTTCTCTCCATTCCACCTTGCCTCATTTTAACTACCAAAATACATTAGTACAACATTATCCTAATTGTTCAGAACAGGGAACCTCAACACTGAACTCCACAAGCCAAAACATATACATTAAAAATAAACTTTTTTTTTTAAGATTTTATTTATTTGAAAGAGGTAGAGAGCACACGTAGGCAGAGTGGCAGGCAGAGCGGCAGGCAGAGCAGCAGGCAGAGGGAGAGGGAGAACCAGGCTCTCCGAGGAGCAGGGTGCCCGATGCGGGCCTTGATCCCAGGACCCCGAGATCATGACCTGAGTGGAAGGCAGCAGCTTAACCAACTGAGCCACCCAGGCGCCCAAAAATAAACTTTTAAGGGTGCCTGGGTGGCTCAGTCAGTTAAGCATCTGCCTTCAGCTCAGGTCATGATCTTGGGGTCCTGGGATCAAGCCCCATTTCTGGCTCCCTGCTCAGCAGGTAGCCAGCTTTCCCTCTGCCCCTTCCCTCCCCACCCCACTACTGCCCCTACCCCCTGCCTGTGCGTGCTCTCTCTCAAATAAACGAATAAAATCTTTTTTAAAAAGTGAACACCTCACTTTACAAAATAAATTTTAAAATATATATGTATCTAAAGTTCATGTACGTTATTCCATAAAAGATGGAGAACTTACTTATTACACTTTGCATGCAAGTGTATCAAGTATGATTATTTTCCCCATAGTAAATGTATTAGAAAAACTAATTAGAAGGTGATATCCTCAAGGTCTGCAAGAAAGCCAGGAATTTTAACCAAAAAGTTGGAAATACTACTGAAACTAGATAGAATAAAAAGCACAATCACTAGAATAAATTTAGAATACCCATTTCAATTGTTTGGGGGGGGGAGAGAAAATACAATAGAACCTGGAACAGTAACAGCTGTCCTTTATACTAAACCTCAATCATTTAAGAAAAGATTGAAGTCAGCCCATTTCAAGAACACAGTAAATGTGTAAGTATATCCCAGAAAAACTTCCAACAAAAATTGCCAAAATTTTACAAGTCTGGTCCCAGAGACTTATCTGGGAATCTTCTCATATCCGAACCTGTTGCTGTCATTTCTCAACAACGTTGGAAAATGCAGATTTTTGTTGATTGTATTAGTTCATTCCATCTTATGAATTTCAAGGGCAGAGTTTATGCTTATGACCTGATCTTAAAAGGAAAAAAGCCTACATTTTTACTTGCATGACCCTCAACTATTTTTTTCTGTGAGTTTCATCCAAGTAGAAAAAGAAATGGTTTCTTACTTGCTCATTGAGATAAAGCGATTTGGAATAATTAGAACCATCATTCTTTTAAGACCTTCAAACTGTTATTATGAAAACAGGATTTTTTTTTAGTATTTAATAATCTTACTCTAAATAAAAAGAATAGGGTATGCCACAGCTTTTGTCAACAAAGTTTTAAGTCTACTGTAAAAATAGGGGTGCCTGGGTCCTGGGATCAAGCCCCGCATCAGGCTCCCTGCTCAGCGGGAAGCCTGCTTCCCCCTCTCCCATTCCCTCTGCTTGTGTTCCCTCTGTCGCTGTTTCTCTGTCAAATAAATAAAATCTTAAAAAAAAAAAAACTACTGTAAAAATAAAGAATTAAAAAACATATTAAAAGTTGGATAAAAGGAGGCACCTGGGTGGCTCAGTGGGTTAAAGCCTCTGCCTTTGGCTCAAGTCATGATCTCAGGGTCCTGGGATCGAGGCCCGCATCGGGCTCTCTGCTCAGCAAGGAGACTGCTTCCTCCTCTCTCTCTTCCTGCCTCTCTGCCTACTTGTAATCTCTCTCTCTGTGTCAAATAAATAAAATCTTTTTTAAAAAAAAAGTTGGATAAGAGGTCACAGACAAAAAAAAACATTTTTAAAAGAATCAATTCACCTATGCAAGATGAAGACAAGGCAGAGATGCAAATAACATACTTACAGGATCCACACAGGTGACAAAAATGAGTGTAGCAGGCCAAATGTGTTACCAGTAGGAATGACAGTAACTGCAATGACTGGAAAGCACATCCCCAGTCTAAAGAGGACAGCTACTGCTCTACCACTCTGCTATAGACAATGGGAATGCAGCCCAGAAGAGCCTGGGTTTCCAATTCTTTCAAAAAAAAAAAAATCTAGAAATCCATTAATTTCATTGAGGAATACCCCAATTTTTCAATGTTGATAACCAGCTGAAACCTAAAGACACTGTGAATCAAACAAAACACATCTCTAAGATGGTTCAGTCCAGGGGCCACCTTTAAGCTAATGTGTGAAAAATGCTTTCAAAAAGGTTATGAGGGGGCAATGGATAAAAAGGTCAAGTCTTGAGGTCAAGCTGCCCTGGGTTTGAATATCTAATTCACCACTTAGCAGGTGGATAATGCTAAAGAAATTATTTCTTCAAGCCTATTTCTTCAACTGTAAAATACCACCACTCTCAAAAATGCTGAAAACTGAAACTCCTAACAGGGTATCAGAAACACAAGAGACATCATAGAAATGTCCCTTACTCCCCCTCCTTAATCCTGCAAGTCCTTTGGAAAATTTAAGAGATCAGATAATAAATAAACACCCTTGAAGATCTTAAACAAGTTATTTAAAAAAAAAAAATCAGAAAACAGAGGTGCCTGCTATGCCCATTTCCCTCAACACCTGCTACTCAGAGAGGTTCTGTGTATACGGAAAAGATAAGAATTAACGTAGGGGATGGCTTGAATGGGCCTTAAAATGATAGAGCTAACTGAATTATCAATCTCAAATTAAAAAGATGAACAGGCAGAACTCCTTAAAAATAGAGACAAATCTGTCTCTCTTACTAAATTCATAGACCCTTACTCGCTGGTAGAAGTAAGAGAAATCATTTAACCTCAAGCGTTGATACTTTTAATGCTTTTGGCCAAACTTCCAGAAAACTTATTTCTAAAGAATGCATGGTACAAAACAAAAGATTTACACCAGATTTTTAAACATAAAAAACATGCCATACTTTAAACTTCATTTTATGTGTGATTTCATCAAACCAAAGTACTATTGGATTGAATTTACTACTAGAGCTAAAAAATCTTTTGACCTCTCAAACATAATTTTTAAAAAGAGAAAAGAAAACTCTCCAAAACATTTGTGTTAAAAAGTAATATGCACACATACGTAAAAAATACTTGGGCTATATTTACTTAGAATAGTTCCAATAAATTTCTAATGTATATGTTACAAATAATTAAGAAAAACAACTTTATGTATATATTTGAGTACATACCTATACAAACACTGAACTCTGCAAATTTTATGGTATCTTCCTACATATATAAAAGATTGGGACATGTGCTAGAAATGAACAGCACTAGGAAATTTTAAGATTTAGGATTCTAAACACTTTCATTCTCTCTTCCAACTTCCCACTCATATTAAAAGCAAGAAAAAACAGACTGACAAGTCAGAATGGGGAAGCAACTAAAATCATTTATTAAGTACATAAAAATTATCTATACTTTAAAATTAAATCCATATTTCCACTACAGCTTCTCTCATCTACATAAACATATTCATTTCTTTCATATGCTAAAACAAATTATATTCGATTTGAGTGTATTCTATTCTACCTATCATCATTATATAAACTTCTTACAAACTTGACCATAAATATAAATAGTTCACTCATATTTTAAAATGATATATATTACAATAAAATTACAAATATCTCCATGTACCCAAAGGCTACAATCTTGATGCTAATTTTAAAATGAAAGTTTTAGTGTCTTTTTTTTTAAGTTCTGCTTAAACACCAAAAAGTAGCCTTTTCATGTTTAATGCAAAATGTTACTTTATAAATGACTCCAGAGTTCTGAATTTAGATTTTTGTGTACCAAGGGTCTTAACCCACAAAAATTATGCTGTTAATTACTTTTCCTTCAACCATCAGGCTACACCAATTTATATTCTTATTGTTTCACACTTAAAAACAAAGGTCATTTTATATATTACCACTCCTCAGTAATTTACGGTACCTCATGTGTTTGTCTTACTTTGTACCACCTCATAGAAATCAAGAATCTAACACCTGACTATAAACACAAATAGTGGTAACAGACAGAAGCAATTATTTGTTGGAAGCCACATTCTGAACATAAATACAAATGTTATAAAAAGGCCCTAATAAAGGGTCTCCAGCACACGACACCTCTTAAAACTTAAACATCTACTAGAAACTCTTAATCTAAAATGTACATTTAGCAAATGAACACCACAAACTACAACAAAAGTGTACCTACAAAGCATCATTCTCAGACTAAGTAGAACTCAGGACAAAAATACGCTTGGCTCTGCAATCAGAAGTTAAAGTGACAAAGACGAAGAGAAACAATACACTACATAAAATATGCAGTACTCTCTAAATTATCAAATTAGACTATACTCATCGGAAGCATTCCGGTAATTTTTTCAATTCAATTATTTTAAACATACTTTGAGGTTTTTAAATATACTTTGGGGCAAGTCAAAAACTTTACCTAAAATAAAGCACTTTACACAACAACAAAATTATGCAGCTGGTCCTAGGATCATAAAAATCGTCTTCAAAACCCGAGTAATCAAGAAATTATCTGCTTACAGTAAGTTTAACTCCAATTTGCGGGGCGGGGGAGTTGCCACCGTCTGACAACCCACTAACTACGCTGTACGTCTACTCCACCTGAGAGCTTAAGAAAACTCAAGTTGGGTCACCCAGGGACTTGTCCCTCTAAGAGACCCAATCCAAACAGCGGATCAAAGAACATCCCGAACCGGCTCACCTCTTCCTCCCCACCAAACCCATTCCCCAGGGCAACAGAATGTTTTCACTGAACATAAACACACCCTCCTGAGAGCTCTCTCCAAACACTCGGGCAGAGGCAGGGCACTACAGAGAGCGGAAGCGACTCGTCTCAGAAAAGCAGGGGACCACTGTTAGCCCTCCACGGGCGGCCCCTCTGCAGAACCGGGTCAGTCTGGGTCCCCGCGCCCGGTAAAGAACAATACACCGGCCCCGCTGCATACATCGCAACTTCCCACGAGCCTGCGCGGCGGTTCCCCGCGGTGGAGCGGACTCCGGAATCCGCCACCGGGCAGAAGCTGGGGGCGGGAGGAGGGAGGTAAAGACCGCCAGCCCCACGGCGACAGCCCGTCCCGGCACCCGGCGAGCAGCTGGAGGTATGGAACCACCGGCCTGGGCTCCACGGCTCACGCCCGGCAACTCGGATCTCCCGACTGCTCCCCTGCCGCCGGGGCAGTGGGGGGCGGGGAAGGCCTCGGCGGAGGCTCGGAGCCTCCTCGGCCCGCCACGGAAGGGAACGCGGTCGGGGCGCGGGGGACAATAGGGAGCGGGGAGCGCTGCGCGCCGGAGTGGCGCCGCCGGCCGGCCG